>RDPX01000113.1:899065-942324 GCA_003991215.1 Morbakka virulenta | reverse complement strand
TAAAACTGTTTGGCAGGAATGAGAGACTACTAATTTTATAGCGAGACAAAAGTAAGTGGATAGCAGTTATATTTTCAAATGTTAGCTGAACTTCATTATTAGTCGTCTGCAAGCAGTACCGAGGGTGAGGTGACTTATCATGGTCACTTTCTCTATGTCACTCTGTCTGTCTGTCTCCCTGTCTCCCTGTGTGTCTCTCTGTGTGTCTCTCTCTCTGTGTGCCCCCCCCTCTCTCTCTCTCTCTCTCTCTCTCTCTCTCTCTCTCACACACACACACACACACACACACACACACACACACACACACACACACTTGCACTCTGTCTCTGTCTAACTCATTTGCTACCCTCCCCTACAACCGTCTTTTCCTTGCCCTGACCTTTGCCTTTTTTGGGTTTGTTACAGTTACTGATCTGAAATGGTTGCTTTGCCCCCCCCTCCCCCAATTGGACTTTATTGGCGAAGTAGAATCCTTTGATAAAAATTCTAGCTATTATGACTTGTGAAAAGTTTTGTTTGGCTGTATCGATTGAGTGTTTTTGCACATGAAAAAATATGAATTTGCTATTACTGTTTACGGATAGACACTGGACATAACACGTGGTAACCGATTTGGTCTTTGAGCAGATTTTTGCGTTTTATAAGCACAATTTGTTTTTTTTGTGTGTGTTTTCTATTCTATTTTCTGTTTTGGAAGTTATTAAAATGGTTCCTTTAATTTTCGCCATGTTGATGGTTCCTCTCAATATTTTTATCTAGATGGAATAGGTAGCAGAAGTGAGTTTTGTCATTTGGTTAAACCTGGGGTTTTAAGAAAAGAGTTTGCATTTGGATTTCAGGAGAGAGCGAGCCCCGCTTTATTAGAAACAGTGTATGACAAGATTTTTTCTTACTAAATTATGTATAGGTTTTGGTTCCAATCATCTGGTTTATTCCCCTTTGCTTTTGATAGTTAATGTTCTCATAAGCGATGCCGCTTTAAAGCTTAATGGCCACTAAGTCATCACATATCCAACATCTTTTGTATTGTGGTTTTTTATGCGTGGAAACTGTCATATTTAGCAGAGAATTCAACAGTAAAAGAGTTCGGTATTAAGCACGATTGTACTTACTTTGAGCCCTGAGGTACATCTTTTTGATCTAAGAAACTTTCTGAAATCATTTTGGGGGCTATTTGTAAAATTCAAAATGAACAAACGATGTCAAGATAAACCAGCTTTTGCCAAGACTGACAGGTCCTTCAATCCTTGTGCTAGAATTCCCAATAAATTTTTGCTACAGTATCAAGAAAACAAGGAAATCTGCATGTGTAGGTATTAAAAGAGTAAGAAATAGAATTGTTTTTCCCACTACTCGGTACTATTTTGCCGGGTTTGAGAGCAGAATTTCAAACAGCAACCCAGAGCTACGTTTATTTTCCCACTAACAGGGTGTTGGTGCCTTTGTTGGTCTCTTTACTTAAAAATAGGTATTAACAGCATATCTGAATATATATGAATATATATATATATATATATATATATATATTACATACAATGTTTGTGTTTATATGTTTTGTTGTGTGTAGGAAAATCTGAAATAATCATCAGGTATTACTGTAAAATTTAAGGTATAGAAGACTAAGTAGAAATTTGTTCAGATTGTTATAATTGGGTCACCTGATTACTTTGACAAGTCATTTTTGTAGGAAAGTGTTTTTTTTATGACGAACAATAACTGAAACAGAAATGCATCTTGATCGGTCATAAATCAGTTACTTTTATGTCGCATCCTTTTACAGAGAACCGCTGAGTAGAACTTCATCAGATCTCTTGCTCAATTTTGTTGCCATTCACGTGTGACCATTCATTTTTGTGCAGAACTATGAGTAATCATTGAATTAGCACCATCGAAATACTTGTGGCGATGGAAAACGTAAACAACTGTTGTTAGTTTCTATTTATGTTGATCAAAGTACTGGGTAATTAATGATGTATATATCTATCTATATATATATATATATATTTATATAAAAGATATAATAAGTTGAAAAGAATAAAAAAACTACACTATCCATTTCGACAAGCCTGTTTCGTGATTTAACTTAAGTGTTCATTAACAATTGTTAATGAACACTTACGCGTACCAACACCAGTTGTAAATAAGATATATAAAGCGCTACTGGAATATTTTTATTTGTACATTTCCTGACGAGTGAGTAAAATGACGAAACAGGCTTGTCGAAATGGATAGTGTAGTTTTTTTATTCTTTCCAACTTATTATATCTTTTATTACGCTCTGCGTTTATGTATGGAGCACTCTAATACGGTTAACCGAATCGAATGTACCATACTATATATATATATATATATATGTTTATTTCTTGCCAGATGTTTGTTGTTAGGAAGATATTGAAGTATTATTTACAAGTTTGTTTTTTCTGAAGTTTGTGGCAACTCAGTAAGGAAGGACATGGTATTTATGACATGGTATATATGACATGGTATTTATGACATGGTATTTATGCCATGGTATTTATGACATGCTATTTATGCCATGGTATTTATGCCATGGTATTTATGCCATGGAATTTATGACATGGTATCTATGACATGGTATTTATGCCATGGTATTTATGCCATGGTATTTATGCCATGGTATTTATGCCATGGTATTCATGACATGGTATTTATTTTTGGTTTCGATTGAGTTTACCTTCTAATTCACAGAAAATCTTTCCCGTTCCAAATGCTCCACTTATTCTCGGACGGGTAGGATAATTTGTCGGCAGAGTTGATTTTTAAGAGGCCGCTGTTTTTTTCATTAGGGTAATTTCTTTTCGTCAATAGACAAAGTACCATAGTAAGTGAAAAAAGAAGTCTGTGTGCTGCACACATTTATTAATTGTCAAAACGTATTATCTGAAACTTGCCTTAGGCCATTTACTTCAAATTAAAACTGTGATACCTTCATACTGAACGCTGATAATGATGATTTTGGTGAATAATTAGTGGTTGCAGGAACCTTATCAGGTTAGAATATGCTTTGTTAAAATTATGTAATGTTGTTAGCTCTAAATAGGGTGGGGGTTGCCGCAGCCTCCAGATGGTATTTCACAGTAACTGTCTTCCTTTAGTTTATATTATATTTTATATTATAGTTCATATTTTTATAGATATTAGTCATACCCATGTTATTTCGAAATGTGTTAGTAGAAATAGCTAATTTTCTTGCATTCGAACTATACTTTTTCTGCCACATTTACACATTTTAATCTAAAAGCATTTTTTTTAGATTTTATTAATATCTGTTGAAATTGGTGTTATTTATTAGTTACCCTTGCATTTTTGAATGGAAAAATAAAATCTACGTCATCCAGCCATTCTTTTTCACATTGGTTTTTAAAACAAAGTAAGCCATTGGTAAAAGGCTTATAAAAAGTATTTTTAGTGATTTTGATGAAATGACTACCCATGAAAACGAATTTTTAATTGTAAAACAAAAGTTAATTGAAAAGGGATTTTAAATGGGTTTTAATTGAAAGAAATATTTACGTAAGGTTGTACAGAAATAGCCACTCTTAGGTAGATGTTCGAAAGATAAATAACCGGCCTTTTGGGAGTTTAATTTGAACAGGAAAGGGGTATTTTAGTATTGAAAATTTACAGGAGTGTTTTGGTCATTGGTAAAGATAACTTAAGAGTCATAAATATTATCTGAAAATAATGGTCTCTTACACTAACCAAAAAACCTTTGCAGTTTAAAAGTTAAGTTTCAGCTTTTCGGAAATTATTCCATGAGTGATTTTCCCCGCTTATATGTTTGCTGGTTTATTCGTTCACTTAGCAAAAAATATCAGACAGAGAACACTGTCAGTATGAAAAGCAATCATTTTTTGTAACCCATTTCTGCCCCCATTAGTTTTCTGGCACACTCTGGGGAATGACTGTATCCGTACATATCGGCACCCATACAAACATGGAAATTTAATTAGCGCCAGATCCTATTAGTAGCGAACACACACAGACACACAGATACACACACCACACCACACCACACCACACACACACACACGCACACACTCTCTGTCTCTCTTTTTTTTTCTTCTCTCTCCTCTCGCTTTTGTTCTCTCTTTCCTTTTCTCTCTCTCACCTACTTACCTACCTACCTACCTATCTACCTATCTATCTATCTATCTATCTATCTATCTATCTATCTATCTATCTATCTATCTATCTATCTATCTATCTATCTATCTATCTATCCATCTATCTATCTATCTATCTATCTATCTATCTATCTATCTATCTATCTATCTATCTATCTATCTATCTATCTATCTATCTATCTATCTATCTATCTATCTATCTATCTATCTATCGCATCCATCCACCCTTCTATCGCTTGCTTTTTCTCTCTGTCTTACTCTTTCAAACCCTTTTACGCCTGGAACCAATAACCGGGAAAGGCTCTTTTAGAACACGCCTACAAATTTGCCTACTTTAATTTTAACTCATATTGCAGGGGTTTTCTTGAAAGGAGTATCTGTAGCGCTTTGAAATTTTTGATCAACCATCTAGTTTTGATGTCCGATGTTAAGTTTTTTAGTACATTCAGTACTAAAAAACATTCAGTTTTATTAGAATAATTATTATTCGAAAACTTTACACATGGAAAGGGAAATATGCCTGTTTTTTTACATCAGACAATTTCTCTGTTAAAATTATTATTTCATGTTATAACGCCTCTTGCCCTTGCAGTACAACAAGTACTTGTTCTACGGAATCAGCTGCCCGTGGCATTCCTTTACGATTACTAAAACCGGCTTAAATTACCACGGAAGAAAGAATATTTAGTTGATCCAGTTATTCATATGTTTGGACAATGTCAGAATCGGCGTTTATTTTGGTAAATATTGATTGGCTTAAGGGTACCTATTGACATTGTGGAAATATAAGAAGGGTTGCAGATTATTATAAGAAAAGATGATGAAGAGAGTCGATTACGGCTTACTTTCGAAATAGTTTCATAACCTCGGGATCTAATATATGAGATTGGCCTATGTTTTCAATCTTTAAGACGAAGTAATAAGGGTTACCACCTTTTTCACGAAGCCATAATGGTAAGGCGTATTGACAACTATGCGACAGAGATAATTATTGAAATTACGTTAAGATTTCATCTCTGACTGTTGATATGCTATCAGTAAGAGTTTGAAATTCCCGAGACAGAGGTAAAAGGCGATGTTTCATCAGTACAATGCCTTATATCACTTTTTAGTTTGGTTCCCAATGTCTTTATGTCTTTCTTCGACTGTAGAAATTTTCTTAGTGCAGATAATAAATACATTTGTACAAAGTACAAATAATACATATCCTGTGGGTTTGGGTTTTTTTCTTATCTTTGTTCTTCATCTTTCATAGAATCTTCCACACCCACCCTGAACGATAAAAAAAGCTTCTGCATTTTATATGAAAATCAAAATATATATTTCGAAGCCTTCTGTTATAACGTTTGACAAAATAAGATATCCTAAAAATAAAGGGTTACTTTATAGAAGTCTTGTTAACATATCCCTGACTTGCCTTCGCCCAAATTACACCTTTTTACCGGTCCGGTCGTCCATTCCAGATTTGAAATATACCCAAATATATTTAACAAGGGTTTTTATTAAAACAGTTTTCTTCTGCTTTGGTTGCCTGATACATTTTATTATAATTACCAAGGCGTGAGATTGTAAGGCAGTTGATTGCTATATTTGATTTGATTAAATTTCTCTTACTCGCTAAATTAGCGCTTTGTTTTTCTGAATTCCGTACGAGATAACACACACTAGCACTGAAGCATTCATGGGGTAAAACCATTGTTTAGGAGAAATAATTTTGGACTGAAAATGGTGTAGCCCAATATTAGTGCCCCCACTCCAGCATGATAGCCAGATATTCGTGACGAAAAACTCCTTCTAATTGAATTAGTTGAGAAGACCGTATGTTCTGAACTCATTTGGCTTTGCGATAAAACAAGCGCCTTGCCGGAACTCAGATTATACGTATGAATTATACTGTAGATTTTGGATGTTTATGATCTAAAAAGAGAAGTCGAGACCTGTGATTAATACAGATATGTGGTAGGCAAATTGTAGGGCTAACCAACCCTAGTGGAAGATAATAGTGCAAAGTGCTAAATGTGCTGTTGTGACCAGAACTGAAATCAATTTAATGAATCTCCGGTTGCGTCAGTCGTGTTCCTTACGAGGGAACTGAACGAGACCAAAGAGAATAGAAAATGGACGAAGTTTCGAGTGGTACGCCCCCAAATTCTAATGTCCACCCCCACATTGATTTCTTGTTTTAACATAGTAATAAGGGGAAAGGTGATAATTGTTGATTGCACTTGGTACAAATTACAACAGGAATGAATGGTGAACTCTTAATTTTACCCGTTTACTAGTTGTTATTTTTTCTGTAATGGTTCAAATTTTTTGTAACGATTCAGAAAAGTACTTGTTACAAAATTACTCTGTGTATGGAGCTGTGAAGGAAAGAGAGATAACAGACAAGAAAAAAGGTTGGAGGGATAACAGTTGAGCTTTTACTTCAAAATATTATGATGGAGGAAAGCAATCAGAAAACCAGAGAGTTTCACAATCTACCCGTCCGGGGAAATCACCTACATTTGTTGGAAGATTAAATAAATAAAAAAATCGTGTATTGATTTGTTACCACAAAATTGCAGTTGACAATACATGTTTTTATGAATATGGTCTATACACACCAGCTTTGTGTACATGCAAAATCGTGAATACTTAAACTTCATGCACACATTGGTACTTACTTGCATGAAGTAATAAAGAGAGAGGCTGACTAACGAAAATCATTCAAATTACATAAAGAAGGAAAAAGAATTTAGATTTAGCAGTAAGTTGATTAAAGACGATAAACCCCTCATCGTCATGACTATAATAGCTTCTCTAGACACACGTCACTAGTTTTCTGTAAATAAAGCATCCTACGTAGACCAGTTTGTACCTACAAATATACTAATTGGTACTTGTATATGTAATAGTAAATAATATAAACTAAGTAAGAAGGAGAAGGGCTCTACAAACGGAATTGGAAGTCTTTAAAAGTATATTAGGAAATATATTAGAGGCTTAGCTTTCTACTATTGGCTAATATTTATAGATGATCAGATATCTTTTATGCGAATTAATGACCTTTTAGAAAACCCAAACCCATTTAGGAAGTTCTTAAAAACAAGAATAAATATGTTTAAAAACTAACAGAAACGAACTTCACAGATAAGTTGACCCTACGGCATTTTAAGAACTTAAGCCGGAGTACTATTTCTAGATCAAGAATTATATTACTTGATAGATAGAGCCGCCTGAGAACATCGCTAATTATCTTGTGAGTAAGTGATTTGTTTTTACTTAGTTGAATTTTTTATCTCGCTTGATGTTTAGTAGAAATAAGTTCTTTTGCACAACGATCAAATTTTTATTGTTACGACATAATTGATGTAATTTGTGGAATTCGGTCTCCGCTTTGTATCATACAGGTAGACCCGTAATATGATGAACAACTTCAGGGTACCTTTTTTTCTTCTGTGGTCAAATATAAGAAACATGTTGCACACACAAAGTAAACGAAAATATTACACTTGATATCGTAATTTGTTAGCGGTCATAGTTATGTATGGTCATAATGATTTGTGCCGTACAATGAGCTTTGATTGTGGACCCCCAACTTTTTGTCATTGTAATTTATAGTGTACTCCAAATCATATTCAACAACATTTTGGATCCGAAACGAGTGTGCCGGAATGTTTAGATTTTAGTACATAAAAGTGCACTGTATTATAATAATGAAAACTATTCTGCAACGTTTCTAATATTTTTTGTCAGACTAGAAAGAAAAGACGTTTGAAAGTCAATGGTAGGGTACAGAGTATCACCATGGGCCAACCGTGATGCTCCGAGAAGACGTTTTATATAACAATAGGTCAAGGATAAATTTGCAAAAAAAGGAAAGTCTGAGAGACAAAATACGCTTCCCCTCCGTCAGAAAAATTTTCATGCACCACTGGCACACAGAGGAAGGCCAGAGTGCAGGTAGGTAAATAAAGCAGACTGAAGAAAAGGCAAAAAGGCAAAAGGAACTGATAGTTCAATTTAGCATTCAGATCAACAATCAATCTGATCGATTTATTTCACATGAAAGTAAAGTTAGAGCTTTTAATACACCCTTTAAACTTTAGGATAATTCCAATTGCGAATGTTAGGAAAATATTGAATTGAAAAATAGATGGAAAATGTGACTGTTTTGATATGATATAAAAGTAAAAAATGACATTTGAGAAATTCATACACAAAGCCCATTTACTCTCGTGTTTGTTTTAATAACAAATCGAAAAATGCTGACGTCAATGGGATCTGTTCAAATTTCTCCTTTTGTGATCAACTTTTTCGTCAGTGGCTGGTATGGCATACTGCTGCCCTCTCAATGCTCTGCAATACCGCTTAGGCGTGGGTTACTCTGACCCGCGGTAACTGGTAGAGATAGCCGTCTTTCACTGTACGCGCCTATCAGCACATACATTCTACATTGCATGAACAACATCACAAATATCAGTCCACCTCACCTTCAAAGATGATCAAATTGCTCGGTTTTTAGCATCATCTCCTCATTATTTCGATCATCTCTGTAACAGTGGCTTCTACATCAGTGATGTTTAAAACTGCAGTATGTTGCTGGAGGACAGAAGTCACCATCCTTGCAGTACGCATTACATCGATATGCAGCAAAAAATCAGCAGATCTCGCTGCAAAGGACCGTGGCTATTGTCGACCATTGGGTGGCTCTTGAAGACATTTTTTTATCACAAGATATCCGTATAGATTTATAGAGGTATCATCCTTCAAGGTGCTATCTGAATCCTTTGATTTGGCAGGATGAAGAAGAAAAATCTCCACTGCTATTTCAATGAATTTTGAATTTTTGTTGCTAGTACTTTGAGCTCCTTGCGATAACCTCGCAACACTTATTGTTGCCCTTCCCCGCACCTTAAGATGTTAAAGGTCGCTTTAAGTGCAGTAAAAAGTAGTTATGCTATATTTTACTCTTTTAAAGCCTCTGAAAAGTTGCCTCTTTAATCCGACATGGATCGCAATCTGATGCTGGTGAATATGGCGCATATTTGCATGATTACTTTATATATAAAATATTTTTATATCATTATGGCTTGGTTTTAAAATTTATTGACATGATCAAGTGATTTTTTAATTCGACCTTTCTCCTCCTATTACCCGACAAGCTGAAGCTGCATGTGAGCGAATAGAGAGAGATGATGTGAGAGTACAAAAGGCTTTATGTTTGCATACGATTAGTGACAAGCCAGTCAACCAGTTTTGTACACTTGGCTTGATCGGTACCTATTCAGGTAGACATGATGTTAAACTGTTAAAATAATCATTGTGGCTGTTGACCATGGTGACCATTGACAGTTAAAATTAGTACTTGTCAAGCTACGGTAATAAAGATTCAATTTCTTAAGGAAAATTACTCTGATGATTGGCGGGGACGTTGATGTAGTGCAGTGGTATACCTGTCAATTTTTGGCGATGAGGTTATGTGATGGTTGTTTAGTTGCCAAATCTTCCTTGTTTGTTCAAGTTAATAGTTTTTTAGGCTTTTTGGGGGGTGGCCTGTGGACTACTAGTTAAGTAGCAGAGGTTTGTGTTTTTTGACTTCCCCCTTTTAGATGCCCCCTTGAAATTTTCAGACTTGTAAATAAGGCCATGGGCTACTCTGCAGTAATAGACAGGTCATCAAACAATAGTGACAAAGATGTACATTCTCATCCTTTTCTGTGCAGCAGTGTTTTTTTCAATATACCACTCTACCAGGTTTGTTTGGCTTGTAATTTGTCAGTTTATTGAAGATTATGTTGCGGAGGAGCCGTGGCTTTATGGTTAGTGCAGTTTCACCGTAATCAAAGACGTTCTGGGTTCAATTCCCCGAGTGGGTGAAAAGAATTTGGAAATTTACAGAAGAAAAAGCCATTGGTTGGCGTCGGGAAGGGCATCTGCCCGAGAAATTCCTCGCTGCCTGAACAAAGTTCCTCTGAAGGGCACCATCTGAGCGGCAATTAAAGTGGAAAAATGACGTTAAAACCAAAAAAAGTTAAAGATTATGTTCGATAAAGATATATCATTAAAAAGTAGTAGTAGTCTAGAGCATGTAACTAATAAGAAAAGGGAGATTTAGGATAAGTTGATGTCATGCATTGTTAGGTTTTTGAATTTAGTGCGGAATATTTTTTATTTTTTTTATTTTTGGTTTTAACGGGATTTTCCCCAGCGATTGATGCTGTGACGGTGTCCGTCAGAGGAACTTTGTTTTGGCAGTGAGGAATTTCTTGGCCGTATGCCCTTCCTGATGCCAACAAATGGGCTTTTCTTTTGAAAATTTCCAAATTCTCGCCCGCTCGGGGTATCGAATCCGTAACAACTTGGTTACTGTGCAACTGCACTAACCATTAAGTCAGTGCTTAATTTAACTCGAGTAAATAAGAGATTTCATAGTTGGACAATGTTAGACAGAAACTAGAAATTTGCTGTCCAACGAGTGTGTAATAATTTGATGTTTTATTAAGGAAATTTGCAGAAAGTGCCACTGGACCTGGGTTTTTATGCAAAGCTAGAAGGAAATGAGCAGTAACCCCTTTTTACTGAGATCTTCGCTTGGATATCTTTAAAATTTAACGTGCATGATATATTTGCCTGGTTTTCTAATTTCCATGAAAATATTTTATGGTGACATGCTTCAACATTGGTTTTGCAAGGATTATCGTACTTATTTGATTAATAAACCATAGTAAATGATCTTGCAAGATTAGTGGTGAATAGCATTTGCTGAAACAGTTGTTTATCGAAGCCGCATACTACTGTCGGTTTGTAGATAATTGTCGCAGTTGCCTGAAAAATGCCTCATATTACAGACTTTCATTTGAGTGAATTTATATAACAACAATCACGTTTTTCTTTGCCTCGGCACTATTAAAATTAAAACTTTTTGAACTCAAGACGTGGGGTTTTTTTTACTCGGGCTACCAACGGATTCAGGAATGGATATTTAGTGGTTACTTAACAAAAGCGTTGGTCAGGAAGTTGTAGCTCTGTAAAACGTTAACCTACCCTACATAAAGAAACTTGCAGCTATTAAGCGCACCTTCTCGAGCAGGTATGTTGGGTTTGCAAAGCAGTTATTTTGCTTTTATTGTATTGGAGTAGTGGGGTTCTGATTATCCTTTATTTCCTCATTTTTGTTTCAGATTAGTTTTTAGTTTATTTGTATAGCTGATTGATCATTAATTTTTCCATGTGTTGCTTCTATTAAGTCATCCTTGTTTTTCCTTGTTTGGTTTGGGGTTTTTTTTATTACTTAGCTACATTGTTTGTTTGAAATATATAATTTATTAGTGGTATGCGGGAGACAGTTTTAAAGGTATGCAGAGTGGAAACTATGAGATGATAGGACACTAAGATTATCCTTGTTTGGGTGCAGTGGCACAGGAAACATTTTCTATGTTACGTTCTGTAAAGTGGTTACTTTGAATGATTTTTTTTAACAAGTGGTGATGGAAGTTTGATGGTAAATTTTGTTCTGTGGAGGTGTTTTTTTCAGAAAATCTCAAAAATGTGAACATTGCTGGAACGACAGAAAAGTTGGATTTGCTGAAGCTGGAGAATTTGTTGTAATAGAAGTTTAATACTCTCCTAACTGTTAGTAATTGTAGTTAAGGAGAATATTGTTAGTAAATTGTACGAATGTATCAGACATTAGGATCCTGAAAAAGTTAAGGGTGATTGGCTGTAGTAGACTCGTGATGGCATTATTCCGTTACTATTCTAACACAACTTTATGAAGGAAGTGCTTGTTGTGAAGACCAGTCAGCTGCATAACTTAACTGAATATGACAGAAACCCATCTGTAATCAGTGGTCGACACCCACTGAGATATTTACGCTATGCTTTGCTTATGCTAGTAGTAAACTGCCAGTTGCAGTTATCGATCTAGATTAGCAAATAAGAGAATGCTACAATGGTGGAGTTACAACATTTTATTGGATCCTAATTGAAAATAATGTGATGAACACGATACTTCTTTTTTTTATATACTCTTTACTTTATTTAAATAATCAATAGGTTAAAAGTGAAAGTTTGGAAGAACTATGATCTGAAGGTAAATGTAGGTAGGTTTTGTCACGAGGAATAGGAATATTTACCGAAGTCGTTCTGATTCTATACGAACTCTGCAAAATTTTAAACTCATAATTCAATAGCATACGTATGCAGTGACATGTTCCTGTGCAGAATTGGTTGAATTTGTAAAATCTGTCCCTGAGTATAGGAATGTGTTACTGGCTTACCCCACTTAGATATATTTTAAGGAACCAAGTGTAATGTATAACGGCTGTTATGTGTATTTAAAAAACCTATGAAATTTCACACCAGAGGTGCAAAAGAGATGAAGGGAACCAGTGTTATTGGTTTGGTTCTCATGGTGTCACATCTCTAGTTTATGAAGATTTAGGAAGGTTTCGCTGTTGAAATGCAATGGGATACGTATGAAGGATTCTATACTGTTGGTTGAAATTCCGTAGTGGTTTTTTTATTGTGAACTCTACAAAGCTGCACAGTCGATGTTGATCCAAGCTAACTTTAATCTTCTAGGTTTCATTTTTCATTGTAAGTGTTTTTGCCAATCGTGAAAGACTACCAATGGCGTTCAGTGGTAATTTTTTTATCTTTTAAGTTAACTAGGCTAAAAATTGAATTTCCTTCGTAAGAAATTGGTCATCGTTTAGTATTAACACTTGCAACTGACGACAACTGCTCATCCAAAAAGTACGGGTGCTTATTAATTGTGATATAGTTGCTATTTGTTGAAGAGGTCAGTAACTGTGTAAAAGGAGGGTATCTTTAATGTAGCTTTGCGTTTTTGACGTCAGTAGTGTCGGTTTTGATTTGAGTGAGTATTGGTTCAAGGGGGGCTGAGAAGAAATAGTGTTTTTTGAATGAGAGATTATTTTACCACTCATTTACTTCAAAGCCCAGGAAAAATGAAATAAATAAGGATTTTTAAACCAATGCTAAAGCATTTACATAGATTACATACATTACAAACAGTCACGAGAGGACACGCTCCCACTCGTTCCTTGCTTTTGTTGATCCATGTCTATTGATGCATTATCATTAGTGTATTTGTGCGCATTTATGGACGTATGGGATGAGAGAAGGTGGCCTCCGTCTTATTACTTCCAACAGTGACATACTTTTGCATGAAACAGCCAAGCTGTAATTTTCCAGCGGCAGTAGTCAGTTTAATTGAATTACATTGGCGATTACCAGGATTACCTAGCTCCCAAAGGTTCTCTCATTAAACATGGATTGGAGTAATCAAAAGAAATTATGCTGATTGTTTTGGTTTTGTTTTATTTGTCAAATATGAATTTTGACAGGGTATGCACGACAAATGTAAGTGTTCATTCATATTACAGAAGAGGTAAAAGAGAAAAGGTTTCACAAGAAGTTTCGAGATGTCTGTAATTTCTAGGTCGAAGTTTGTATTTGTAATGTCGTGTTTTCTGTTCTTTTTGAATATCGAAATAAAAATCCCTCTCATATTGGTCGAAAGCTTCTTAATTGCCACTGGGAAGACATCAGATTAAGGAAACACAAGTCATTTGATTTTGTATCATACGGAAAGCAAAGAGAAGATCGAAAAAGCCCTCCACTTAAATTTGTGGCAGGCAGGACATCCTTTTTCAGATGAAGGCAAAATTTTTCGCGAAATGAAAAATGATTGGGCACATCAGCACGATATCATTTGGGAACTGCTTTATTTGAAAATGCAGTGCAAAGGTGTACACAGAATAGTAAATTGCGCTTCAGCATCACTTGAATGCAGTGAAAACGTCGAGCTAAAACAATTCAAAGTAATTTACAGAGCTAGAAATCCCTTTATTTAGGAGGATTGGTAGGCAATTCATATTCAACTTTCATTACTCCCACTTTGTAGACAAAAATGGCGGGTTTTCTCAACCCTCACTTTGTTTTCTGTATTGATTAAAGGCTGCGTGACTTGTGTTTTTTGATTCTGAGGTATTGGTCCAACCGAGTGGAAGCGAAAAAGCTTTTGACCAGATCGAACGTGGTTTTAATTGCGATATTCAAGTTTTGTACCACGAATCGTTTATTGGACTTCTTTAGTTCTTATTGTAACTTGTATTTTTCTAGACCTTGACAAACTGTAATTTTCTTAGACGGGCGTTTTTCAGAATTTCCTCGCTTCTAAAGCTAAATCGCTGAGGTAGAAGCGATTGTTACTTGTCGCGACAAGGCTTTGCATTGATTTTTCTGCCGAAAGTGAGATCTACGATTCTTTCTTTATTATAATGCACCCTACGAATTCCCTTCGCCAACATATAGTATCCTTGGACTGACCATACTTCAGATTTGTTTTATTTGTTAGATAAACAGATAAGATCAGATAAACAATTTAGGAAAGTAGCCGAGCAAATTCTGAGGTGACGACTGCAGAAGCACATTTTGTGTATCTCTTGTGTAAGCATAGAAAGCCTGTATTTTATACCCGTAACTAAGGGCCGAGCTTACAAAAGTTTTTAAGGGTCATAAATTTTTTTATATTGCCCCATTAAACAGAAAACTGCATAAATGCAATTCTATACATACGAATTGTATTCCATTCAGAAGTTTTTGTTACACACATCCCACCAAAAGCCCTCATATTGAACATTTTGAAGGATACCGTCATC
The DNA here is from genome assembly GCA_003991215.1 of Morbakka virulenta. Taxonomy (NCBI): domain Eukaryota; kingdom Metazoa; phylum Cnidaria; class Cubozoa; order Carybdeida; family Carukiidae; genus Morbakka; species Morbakka virulenta. The sequence continues at coordinate 927,503 of RDPX01000113.1, read as the reverse complement.
TTGAAAAAGATATGCACATGTGATTGTAGTTCATTTTCACGGCCCTTCATAAAATGGTGAAGAGGAAAAGTATGTTATCATATCCTTGTATTCTATACTTTTGATGTATCTATTGACAGATGCGCTATATTTTTCCCAAGACATTGGGCCAGTTCTTACCGTATCCGGTCGTATGAATTCTTTTTGTCTGAAAACAGATTTTTTTTACACAAACTTTAGTTTCTTGGATGTCTGATTTTTGACTTCAAGCATAGTAAGATGTCGGACCGATTGTTAACTTAATGCTCCCAGCAAAGATCGTGTAGTTTTATCCGAATTAAAAATTGACAGAAGAGAAACACAGGGGGTGTTAAAAAGAGAAAGGGATATTGAATTCAAGTAGATTGAAAGGCAGTGTGTGTTTTAATCTCATAGCATGTCGAGTTTTTCTTTTTTAACTGGTCACACTTTAGATTTGATTAACTGGGCATTGAATACAGTCGTTCTTTGTTATATTTTTATCGTTACTGTTCAGTCATTTGCCTCTTTCGTTGCACGATTTTTATTCTTTGGTTGTGTACTGCATTTTTTCGAATTTATTAGCTGTGGACTACTCTTGTTGTCTATTGAAGACGATAAACAAGAATAGCTATATGTCAAGTTAATTTCCTCTCCGTTACATTGGAAACATCTCGAGGTTAAGCCAAAGAGTCCCGCAGTTATTATGATAGAAACATACTTGAGTAATTATAAGAAAACCGCATCGTAAAATTGCTTTTTGCTACCAAAGCATAGCCACTCACCGAGAAGAAATTGATACGACTTGATTTGTTGAAGGTTGCTAATGCTTCCTTTTCTTTTATCATTAATTTTCTTAAGTAAATTTTCTACACATGAATTGGCAAGAGCGAAGAAAGAGCAACAACAGTTTGTCAGTTGCATATGGAATGTCCTGGATATGCTTTCAGACCTGCTTCCGTTGTCCGTTGATTTGGGTTTCTTCTTTACCACACGAGGGCAATATCAGTGAGATTATCAAAGGCAGCAGCAAGCGAAATTGTAATAAAACAAGTGCTTCGTATCTCAGTACCAAGGTTTGAATCAATGTTTTTTATTTAATTTGGTATTAGCACTCTCATTGACCATATGTAGCTTTTCTCCCATCGCAACACAATACATTAATATTAGATTGCGTGGAAAGAGATTCATGTTTGCTTTACTGTTATTTCCTTGGATAGCCTGGCAAAACAGTTATCGAGAAAAGATTTTGCTGATCACACATACAGTCTTTTGAATCGAGTTTGAGTTGAGTTAGAACTTAGGATAAGAGCAGCCATGGGGGTGAGGTTAGCACTGTTCTTCAGTGGCGAAGAGGTTTCGGATTCTATTCCCCAGGCGGGAAAAAACCAACATTGATGAAGTCAGGAAGGAGATCCAGCCAAGAAAGACCTCAGAAATCTAATAAAAAGGTCTTGCCTGAAGAGCTGCAGTTAAAGCTTTTCAAGAAAGAAGGTGTTGAAAGTACAGAGAAAGGAAAGAAAGAAAAGTATAGTGAATAAACTTCGCATACATTTACGATGAAGTCCCATAGACTATTAGCCATTGCAATAATGCACTGCACTCAAATCATAATAACACTGAACGTTAAGATTGGTCTCAATAAGCACCACACGATGTTTCGGCTTCGTATATTTTATTAGACGAAAAAGCGAACAGTTGGAAACATTGTGTTATTATTCCAAAGATTGAAGCTACTCGATATGAAATTCGAGCTTCCATTTTTCTAAATCTTTAAAATTGTTAGCATCCTTTTTCTCTTTTTTTTTCACATTCTACCACTGACGATGAGAACTGTTAAAAGAAAACCAAGACTATTTTATTGCTTACTACATAAATGCGAAAAGTGCCGTATCATATAGAGTACCCATGATTTTCCATCCCAATGTCAAGGCACTCCTAAAACAGGAAAAAGTTTCTAGAAAAAGCAATAGAAATCCCATTGGAAAATGGATTTACGAAATATGCTGTTTTTGACAAGCTCCGGTAGATTGAACCCCGGTAGATTGAACCCCGGTAGATTGAACCCCGGTAGATTGAACCCCGGTAGATTGAAAATGTTGAAGTGCATGAGAGTCGACCAAAAGACGTAGTTTGTGACAATGGATAACATTAATGATGATAGTAATAATAGCAATAATAATAATAGTAATAATAATAATAATGATAATAATCAATGCCCTTTGGCATACATTATAACATGACCTTTTGTGCCTATTTATTGTTGTTTTTATCACCAAATAGTGCAATAACAAATCTTCAGTCAGAATGCAATGCTGCAATACCAGACTTTGTACTAATACCAAGATGTCTTTTTATGTATTTTCAGTCATCAAGCTAGGAGTGCGGAGTATTGTAGTCATGAGTTGTTGTCATACAACAACAACCGCTTAAACAATGTGCCTTGCCTCACTGATTGTGGGGCTGCACTTGCAAGGTTAAAGTGGTGTTGCCATTTTTGGTGTTCTATTTATCTCACTCTTGTGGCTACAGTACATGTGCCTGCATTCAACTTACTTGACCTGTTACTGAGCGCGGAACGTGGTTTTTTCACCCATCCATCACTTGATGGTGTGTAATCACTCGATAGTAATGATAAAAATATAATAATAATATACTTATAATGTACATAATCTAGTTGTTTAACAAAAACTGTTTTTTTGCTTATGGTGCAAAGAAGCCACAAAAATTTCGGAGAAAATTTAATTTCTAAATCTACAAGTAAGGGTTTGGGTTTATTAACGTATTTTAACATTCATTAACTCTGTTTTCATATAATTCTAAAATATTTTTTCTTCACAAGTGAAAACTGCAAATTTCTTCATTTTTCTTATATTATTTTTAAATACATACAGTTGTGACTGACTATAACAACCATGATAGAAACAAACCCCTATTTTTCTGCTTGGGATGGCCATAATTTGATGAAGTGTCCCACACATCGATTTTGAGTTACGCTGCAGCTGCAGTTACTTGCGTCGCAACAGAATTGCAATAAGAAACGTAGAGTAACCAGCAAGTTTTCTTCATGTTGTTTAACTTCGTCCAAAACTTTTTTTCCATTTGAGATAGCAGTTACATAAATGCTGTTAAGAAGATTATGATTTCATTGACAAGGCTTAATCATAAATAACAATTTTGCTGTTTGTATCCCAAGGAGACCATATAATCGCAACTACTTTCAACCGAATAGTTTCCGTTACGCGTGTGTTAAGTTTTAATGAGATTTAAATCTTGAGAGAAATTGATCTTCGTCATGACATGAGTTTGCTTTTATTATCTCCTGCAATGTTTCAGTGCAAACCATGTGCGAATTCTAAGGTGCCAAGCAACAATAGAAATTTTGATTACAATCGGACTTCAGGTGTCTCCCATGTAAGCGCAACAAAATATTGTTTGGGTTTAAAAGTACAGTTATTGATTTTCTATTGCATGCAGCCTCGTTAGTGATCATTTTATATTTATAATGTATGTCGTGTATTGTGTATTTAAAGGATAATTAGATAAAAGGACCGAAATTTAGGGTACATATGAAACTATTATCACAAGCGTCAACAGTTTTACTTTAGCGCAAATTCGTTAAGAAAAGATGGTTGTTCTGACCCATGATATAGAAAAAAATAAAGTTGTCCTTGATATGAAACGCGGAGGGGTCGTCTAAAGAAAAACGTTAACGATGGAAAGCAGATTTGATATGCTATTCTAGCTGTGATTGTTAAAATGTTGAAAATTAATGTAGATTCAATGCAATAAGAGTTACTAAAATTGAAATGAATCTTTGAAAAGGGGGTTGAATTAGTGAGCTAGATATAAGTGATCATTTGGCTTCATTAGAAACCATAACATTTTGCAATTTTCCAGCTCATTTATCATGTATTTTGATATAGCGAATTAAGATGGCAATGAGAAATTGACTTTGGAGAAAAGTTTTTTTGTAAGGAATACAAAGTTTTTAGCAGTTGTGAAAGACAGAAATTCACTTTGTAGTTTAAAGAAGAAGGAAAGGAGAAGTTTTCTTGCTTAATTTCATGTACTTAAGTCTTTATTGGCTTAATCCCTTTTTAGTACCTGTTTATAACTGTACTCATTAAGTTGTAGGTAACTTGCACAGATGTATCATAAGGTAGAATAATAGTCCATTTCCCTATTGGTCGAAATACATTGTCATACGCACGTGCCTATTTGATGGATAAAAGAAGGTGTTTTTCTGTGTTGTTTGATATGAAGCCATAGTGAACAAAGAGAAACGGGTTTAGCTTATTGCGTTCAAGTGGTGCGTAACGAACACCAGTTCTTCCTACATAATGCTTTGGTGCTTCATCTCATTTGCACTAAAGGCACAGTGGTTTAGCAGGTATGCCAAACGAGGCAATCCATTGTCTTCCAAAGTGCAGTGGTTTAGCAGGTATGCCAAACGAGGCAATCCATTGTCTTCCTGTAATAAGAGTCTTGAAGAGATGCGTGATTAAGTTTTAACTACCTTCTTGAATTGGTGCTTTAGTTTTTTCTTGGGTACACGGAAAATTGATATGGTAATAGCAACAGGCAAGTTATTGTTACATGCTTTTTTATCAAGCCTGCTGGACTTAAATCAGGTAGTTTTAGGACATGATGAATTGTAGCGGACCCAGTTTTATAATATTCTTTGTGAATTTGACTTTCCATCATAAATACAAGCAAAACGACCTTTTTAGTATATTGGACCTCGTAAACTACCTTTAATCTGTGTCCATGACGCAAAACCCTTAGAGTGATGGAGTTTTTTTCAAACTGCGAAACAGTGCGAAGGTTTTTAGACAATAATGAGATGCCTTTTATTAAAAACCTTGATTCCCTGTAAATGCATCCCATAACGGAAGATATGGAATAAAGCCTTAGGCTGCCGTATATATCCGTATTGATCAGAATGCCAGTAAAAAACTGCTGGTATTAAATACCCACAGGAAACTGTTAATTGATTTTCGGCATTGCCAGCCGTCGGTATCTTACGAAGTTTATCATCCGAAGTAGATATCTAGGCTTATGGAAATTTTTTAATTTGACCGTGCTTAGTTAGAGACGTACATTATTATTGTTAGTGTCGTAAATGAGACAGCGACGAGCCGCGGATCTTCAGATGTGTGAAAGTGAAGACAGTAACCTTAAAGGAATAGTTGTATCAGGAGGCACGGGACTATGTTTGATATGCTATAGACAACACAGAAATGACCTATGAATACTAAGTATTCTTAAGAACAAACTAATGTGACATAACCGCTACCTTAGCGTTGTTTCTTCGGACGCGTTCATTGTTTAGACTACCAAGATCTATTGTCTGATCTGCGTGGTCAGTAGAAGAAAGTTTAGAAGTTATCCTAATTTGATTGCCTTTTTTTGGCGCGTCAATTATGAAGCATGGAGCCTACATTTGGGAGGTAAATTACTTATCTGCTCTTGTAGTGGCTTTTATTATAACTAATCTTGATAGTCAGCAGAGTAGTCGTATTATTACTAAGCGGGGAATATTTTGTCAGTTTTTATTACTGAAGTGTATGATAGTGGAAGTAGCTTTCGCAATTTTATCGTTTTTTAAAATTTCAAATTGTGTACCGTAACCCAGAAAGTAATATGCATTGCCTTAAGACAAGTTATCAACCATTTACATACCGAATGAGTTACTGAACTACGTGTATGTATTAAATTTTTCGACATTATTAGTTTTAGTATGTAGAATTTTTTTCACATTTGTATGGGAAGCCAGTATGAAAGAAATGGTTAAGGCCACACTTAAGTATTTCTCTACAGAGCGGTTAATCAATGAGAAGAATAGCAAAGTTTCCTTGTTGATTTTTTTTTTCAAATGTGATTGTTAATGTCGTTATTAATCACTGTCGAGCTCAGCTTTAATTTTGTTTTATTTTACACGGCCTTTTGTGAGTAAAAACTCTTGTGATAAAATTGTGAAATCCATTTATTAGCTGTGTTAAAATTCTTGTTTAATATGATAAAGTTTTGTGTCATACATATTGTCAGTTAGATAATTGAAATTCTAGGATATATTGGTCGATATTGCAACTTCATTAAGATGTTTTTCTTCCTTGAATTTTGCAATATTTGCACCTATTGTATTTAAGCTCATTATCTGTGATGACTTAAAATGCATCATACAATACGAAAGTGTTGCAGATAAGGCCCAATTGAAGTGAAATGGCTAGAATGCAGCTTGCCACTGACATCAGTCGAGCAAGAAGGTAACAGAATACAAAATAGGGATGACTGTGATTTTTGGAAGCGAATTTGTGTACAAAACATATGGTTATTGTTCACTATTACCACAACTTCTTTGTTGTTTTTGTGCACTCTTCGTTTTTCTTAGTTTATATTGTTTATTCTTAGTTTACGTTGTTTATTTTTGGTTTATGTTCCTTTTTTCCATACACGTTTTGCTTCAAAACGATGTAAGTTATTCTAACCCATTTTTAGCATATGATCCAGGTTTTAGCCGTAAACTTCAAGGACAGTTTAGAATTTCGTCTGTTTTCATACTAATCCCAAAGAAAAGAGTATCCTGATTGTCATACAACTTCAGCTTCGCTACTAATTATTAGCAAAATGCTATCCGTGGCACTTCTTCCCGATGCCTGAGTTCAATACCATGAATTTGATTCTTAGGATATTGTTTAACTTCGCTACGGTCAGTCGCTTGTAATGTAACGTCCATATCATACCTTTATTTTACCGGTGGCGAATTGCAGATCAACGAAAGCATTAGTGCTAGTCATTTCCTTTATCGTCGACAGTTACCGTACAAAACATTGCCTCGGTAAATAATGTCAGATATTGTTAAGGTTCGGAGCTGGCGAATAGCTTACTGGGTCAAGTATGGGGCTTTTAATCTTAAGCCGGTGTGTTCAGGCCTTCGTACCCCACCTCTATCGTTTTTGTATTAACAATTTTAAAAAATTAAAAAGCGCATTAAACCTTCCAAGCCACAGTGCTACGAGGCAGTCCATTTCTTGGTTGTATTTGTACATCCGAATCAAATACTTGCTTGGTTACTCGCTGTTTTAAGGTGTAACAAGTCGATACGTCGTTTTCAGTTCTTTGGTTTTACAATGATTGAAATACCCTTGGTGAGATGGTACCGCCCTTAACCCCCTTCGATCATTGTTTTTCTTTACTAACTAATGTCATACTTCACCCACAAACCTTTTCTTTTGGTGTGTGTATTATTTTGCCGCACAATAATTAGTGGTAGAAATTGAAAAAGGATTTATAAAGTAGAGAGCTTTTTTTTAGTGGTGACTAAAACGTCAACACTGAAAGTCTTGAAATAATTGAGACTTAACTTTACGGTACTTCTCATTTATTATGATAGCCGAAATAAAACTAAAAAGTTAAAATTGTGCTCCAGTGCCTAACGCGTGGAAGTTAAGGTCAGTCTTACAGAATTCTATGCCTTGGTGGATAAAGGATCAAAGAAAGAGAGTATTGAAATATAAACGGGCATTCGTTGGCCATATTATCAATGACCTTCTATTTAAACGTCTGCAAGAATTCATTGACACAAATGGTCGACTCCAAATTGTAATAGCTGTTTGCACATTTCCTGTTGACTCATAGAATTCAATAAAAACTCAGTTTTTTCTGTAGCCAAGGTTTTCAATTTAGTATAATTTAATCATGAAGCTAAATTGCATATATTATTACATGACAGGTTTAAATTCGAAGTATTTGCCCAGAACGACGTTAAAAAAAGCATTCCTTACCCATTTCGTCTCACATATTTTTGATACTATTGCACTAGGTGTACAATGAAATTTTTTTGTTAATGGCACCCTACATGCCAAGGTAAAGGCCGATCACTTAACATTAAACAAAGCCATCATTCCTCTCATCTTTTTAATTCGGTATAAACACAAGAACATATCTTGAACTCGATTCTTTAACTTCCGTTTTGGAGAACAGTTATCGCGTCAAATCATTATTGCGATTTAATGGTACGCATTGCTGTGATAATTGCGGACATTCGATAAAATTTGAAAAGCGATGATTTTGGTACTCTGGACATCCATCGGCGATAGTGGCCAAGATTGCCTTAGTTCAACTGAATTTTGTTAATACCTGAGCTCTTTTGGGGTTTGTTGTATTGAAAGAAATGTCACTAGCCTTGTAAAGAGACAGAGAAGATAAGCTTCTCACTACACCAATCTTGTTGATTTCAAGATTGTTTTGAAAGATAGGTTTAAAAACTTCTTGTCAGCTTCGTCAAAGCGAAACAGCAGCAGCATAGTAGAGCGTTTATCTATTCAGCATAGCGTGACCAATGAACTACGCGTCTTGCTGGGCTGAATACAATACTCTAACAATGGCCAGGTTAAATTTTGTAGCCTTTTGGCTTCCCCGGTTGCACGACCAACTCAATGACGAACAGTACGTCCTACTTAATATTCAAGACTGAACAACCAAAACACCTTGAGAGGAAAGATGTTCTAGTGCCATTGTGCTGTCAGAGGATTAACTTGGGCCCTAGTGTTGATCACTGTTTTTTTATTTTCAATAACTCTGTAGTGGTTTCCCAGCTTTACTAGTTTTAATATTAAAGTGGAATATACCAGAACACATTTATTAAAACCCTACAGAATACAGTCGGGATTTCGGAATGATGCATTCGCTGAGATTTGACGTACTCTGTGAGTATTATTGTACTGGCAGTTCTTTACTTTAGATTTACCTGTCATTTGATCTTTGTTTTTCAACTCTACAATGTCAGAGCATTGTGAATCCCGTCTCGCTGAAACCTTACGCTCGTCATGTAAAAAGTTTCTATGAAATTATATTCAGTACAAACATCACTCACTCTATGCCTTGTGTTGTTGTTACGTACTTATCAAGTAAGTGGATGATAATCTCCAGATCAGTGATATAGAATTGCTATATTACGTTATTGAAGCAAAATATTAACTCAACACATTCACGTGGCAGCTACAATCACACTTTATTTGTATCGTGCGAGGGCTTCGTTTGACAGTAAAACTTTAAGAAAAAGCTCTTGGATTGCTTTGACATAATTATGACAAAGTGTCTGTGTACATAAAGTCTCTCTACATTAGCCTTGTTTTACTGCATCACCACGTGAACTACCCTACTGTGGATTTGTTTACAAATTAGGCTGGGTTAAGAAAGCTTCAAGAAGTCGAATGCATTGGCCTGCTAGCTGTTTGGCGCTCTATATCATCTTTAATATTGGGCAATTTCATGAAATTTTGTAACCTGTTGTCTTCTTGGAGACCCTGTGGGTAGACGAAGTTTGACAAAAAAGAGGCTTGGTGTGTTTGGACCATAGACACTTAAATTTACAGGTTTAGTTTCCTTGTCAATGTTTTCCTTAATTTTTGTATTCCAGGATATATAAGCAAGATTACATTTACATTAAGGATTTCGATGAATAGCGAAGGTTGCCAAGCCCCTGACCAGTTTTAATCTCATTTTTTCCGCCTGTATGCAATATATTATGGTTATAACATTTTTTGTACTTTTGCGGAAGACAATTTCTATATAAGACGTGCTAGACTGTGTCATGTGATGTTTGTGTATATTTTGTATGTATATATATTTTTGTGTTCATATGCAATTAAACCCTTCCACCCATCTATAAAACCTTCTCTGTCCATCCACAGGTTATTTAGTGGTGTTTTGGGGGGTTTTTTAACATGTAAAAGAATATTAACACATCACAAAACACTAATAAAGGGATAAATAAGTCACTTGCTGTATATTTCTTGCCGTTAAAGAGAATAAAATCACCCGAAAATATTCCTTACTTTTATTATTTGGGGCAACGATTTGCTGTTGTGAGGAGCTTCGATACGTGAAGTAGATTGATATTTTCCTTGTATGTTTTTTAACCCAAAGACCTTGGGAGTAGAAAAAGTATCCAAACTACTTGGCCCTTACGGGATATTGTTGATTACTGCGACTTATATTGTGCTTTATTAGCTAGATACTACAACCGTCGGACGTAGGAAGCATATCTCTGTTTAATACCTTCTTTGTAAGCCTTATGACTATCAGCAACCATCTTGCCTTGTCACGTTCACCGCCCTGCAGTCTGTTATTGATATTGTCGTTCTCATTTTCGTTTACCCTGGACGGTTTTGTTGTCACTCACAGATTTGCACTACGCAGACGAGAAATGTATAGGCAATGCTGGCATTACAGCAACATAAATACCAGTTAAGACTGAAACTTTTTGTGATCCTTTATGGAATCGCTTATTGACCCTTTTTTTTCTAAAAGTAAAACAATTCCAAGGGTAAGGTACTCGTCGGCACCCCATACCTGGCTAGTAGTTAAAAAATATGCTTTATATATAGAAAGTTGTGTTCTGATAAGTGTGACGTTCATGTGTTATTATTCACTTAAATTATCGGAAGTTGGAGGAAAGACGAGTGGCTGTTCGAAACTTTATGGCTGGCAATGAAAGCCTCTGGGGTGAAGTGTTGTACTTTAGTTTTTAGGTTTAAAGCAGTGTGCCTTGTAATATATCAACATAACTTAAAAGTCTAGAGGGGAAGCAGTATCTGGTATCCTAGACTTACCCAAATCTTTTAACTTTTTTATATCTTAAGTAACATACACCTCACTACGGCGCAGTAGACTTTATCAATATAGAAGTACTAAAAGCACAATAAAGGTGGCCCAGCCTAGTTGAGGGATGTATCAAATTTTATACCTGTAATTGCAGGATATATGTGATCTGTATTTGTATGCTAGTGAGAAAAAAGACACAAGAAAGCCGTCAAGTCCATATAAGTGATGAGTTAACTCCAAGAATTCTAAGTTTGTAAAGAAGAGATCCGCGAGAAAGCACATCATCGCCGTTTTGGTTTTCGTCAACTTAATACAGAACCATTTAAGTTGCAACCGGTAGCATGCATGTGAAGGCAAGAAATTAGATCAGTCGATCCTGTCAAGTGCCAAGTACAGAGCAGAAGGCTTGGTATGAATTCGTAAAGAGAATTTGTATGAAAAGGGTGGAAGTAGATGTTGCAAGCTGATATTTGAAAGGTTTAGCTCAGATACCTGAAGAGGGAAATTTGCATCCACTCATCATTTGCCCTGATTTCTACCGGAATAGCCTCTGCAATTCTTGGTAGGGCAAATAACCTGATAAACTTAATCACAGATGCATAAAAGCAGTAGGCTTATATGGTCGGGTACTCAAGAGCGTAAATGAGGACGTACAAGAGCTTAATAGCACACAAATTGTATTATTATGTACTCCAGTATTGTCAGTTTATAGGCTTTACCGACGAGAATGACCAGCCATTGGTGGGTGTTAGTCCCATTGATATGGATGTCTGACAAGTTAACCACTTTTCCATCAAATGTTCTTTTCTTGCCGAGAGTCAATTGTTTTTGAATAAGAATATGTCAAAGATAAAAATGTGAAAATGGGCGAAGAATGATCGTGGACTAAATTGAGGTGGTTGTATTGTAGGCTGCTGTCAGGTAGTGTGTTTAAATTGAAAAGTTCCAGATAGGATTCGAAGGACGTGGCTGTTTAATGTGAGAGAGTCCTAATCGAGTTAACTTTTTCAGGATACAATATGACTCCTAAGAAGATTTAAAATTAGAAGGTAAGATAAAAGGTAAGAAATGTAGAATACAGTTATGGATAAGATTAGGTTTGCGGGTGCAAAGAAAGATATTGTAAAATGTGTAGGCAATACGGAACTGAAAAAAAGAAGAGAAGGGGTCCAGTACAGAAATAAAAGATTGAGGTGAAAAAAGGTAAACAGTACAGGAATGGACAAGGGGAAAAAAGAGTGAATGAAGGATTAAAAGAAAAAATTATACCAAACTCAAATTAAAAATAGTCTGGTACTGAAGACCTAGGATAATGTAAAGAGAAGAAAGAAGAGGAAGAAGAAGGAGGAGGAGGAGAAAAGGAAAGAGAGAGCCCTTGCATTTGTTGTAGTCCTTCCGGCTACTTGTGAGCTTTTCTGGTTATAATTTAGTTGTTTAATCCAGGCAAATAGTGAGGTAGCCTTCATTCGATTTTCCAACCTTCAGGTATAGATAAAAAAATTGTGTGCAGGGATATTTGTTTTCACATATAAAGTCATGTTGATGCCGCCCGTTTGGTTTTTAAGATTCCTGGCTCACTGGTTAATTAAAAGAAAGAACCGAGGAATCGTTAAGTGGTGAGGGAAGACAAAATTATTTTTTGTGGAACTTTAATCCTTTATTTGAAATGATTTTAACTACCAAAATTTTTAGATAAAATGTTTTCGTCGCGAGTCATACTGTGATAGATAGTACAATAGACAGACACCAGTTGCTTTGCCACATCGTTTAAGTTTCGAGACCGAGTAGTAGATAATGATTTCGATAGAAATATTAAAACTTGATAGAATTGATTCTATTTCGTTTGATAATCGGAATAAGTGGTGGGTTCGTCAAAAAATGTTTTTTTAATGAAAGAAAAGCACCGTTGACTTAACAAAAAGGCCTCCGGGAAATTTCAATCTCTTGATTTTGATTAATACAAGTATGAGATGACTTGAACGTTTTCAAGCAATTATATATGATGACTTTTGAGAAGCAAAAAGCTTATAGCTGTATGCCATCAGGAAACAGCTGGAAATCTTTGACCAATAATCATTTCTTTCTTGTAATGTTTCATAAACCGATTAGAACCTTGCAAGTGAACGGCGTTAGTTGGCATTAACAATATCGACATGTCTCATTAAGCTATCTGACTTGACGATCAAATGTCTAGCCTCAAATCTATAATATTTTTATCGTAATGAAATATTATGGACTTTATATGTAAATGAAAGCTGTCAATCGATGAGTATTGTAATATTATTGTAAGATTTAAAATGCAACAGGTTGCAGCAAAATATATTGGATCTCAGGACGGGGAAATAGTTATTTTAATAGGACATTAATTTTTGTGGCCCATGTTTAACTTCCGTTCTCCGATCATGTTTGATAATTTATTCAACTTGATTGTGCTTGGATATTGGAACCCTTTTTTTTTACTGACAGAAAAGTTAGATTGTTGAGTGCTACATAGCCCATTCCGGTTTGGTTCTTGGCGGAGATCGGCAGAGCTTTTTCTGAGCTGTCAAATGTTCCCTGCACCACGGATATGAATGATTTAACAAAGTGGCGCGTGAAAAGAGAACTATTGATCATCATGGGTTTTTTTGAAATTTTACTTTGTTTCTCACTTGGTTACGATATTTTGTTTCATTGAAATAGTTTTACTGTCAGAACTATCGCACTTTGGGAAACAGATTTTTGCTGATTCGATTTTGAAACTTAGTCCTAACTTTGATGCATACTTTAATGCATATTAACAAAATTTGTCTGTATGGTGTTCTTGCGGTAATTGGCATATACAGACTTAAGAGTTTCGCGGACGGAACTCTGCTTTGATATCCTGTAGAAACCGTGATATGTGGATTTTAGAAGTTGTATTTGACTGTAAAGTCAGCCTCAGTAATCTATTTTTTTCAACATGTGATTTTCTAGCGTCACGTCAGAAGATCAGTCCGTACAGACCCAGGCTGATAGATACCAGACTTAGAAAATCGGCTGTCGCTTGACTACCTTGCCCAGTAAGGAGTTTATACTTTAGAGGACTTGATGTACCTACTTAGAAAACAGAACATAAAATTGGATTTTTGTATAGCACAATTAGTCTGCTTGGAAGGAAAGAAGAGTTAATTTGCTGTTATTGTCGAAAGTATCTTTTTTCAATCAGAAATTAGGTCTTGATAAAACGTGGTATTTTTCATCTAGCAAACCAGGGACACATGGGTTAATGATAAGCAACAAATTTTATCCTCTTACTCATTTTTTTTTTTTTTAATACGATTTTGCCCCATTTCTCGCTCCTTCTTTCAATTTAGCGTGGAATATGCAGAGCAAAAACGTCCATGTTTTCGTCTAAAATTTATTGTCCTTACCAAATTAGCGGTGTTTGAATAATCGACTTGTGGTTCAGACAGTGACTAAATGCAAAAGGTAAACTTTATTGATCAGTATGGAATATATATATATAAAAGAGATATAATAAGTTGGAAAGAATAAAAAACACTACACTGTCCATCTCGTAGTTTTTTATTCTTTCCAACTTATTATATCTCTTTTATTACGCTCTGCATTTATGTATCTAGCACTCTAATACGGTTAAGCGAAGCGAAAGCACCATATATATATATGTATATGTATATATATGTATATATATATGTATATGTATATATGTATATATATGTATATGTATATATGTATATATATGTATATGTATATATGTATATATATGTATATATATGTATATATGTATATATATGTATATGTATATATGTATATATATGTATATGTATATATGTATATATATTGGATATAGGGTGGTTGTTGTTTTACGCTTTGATTATTAGCAGAAATATTGAGAGGAGGAAAGGGATGCAGGTGCCACGTGGTCTTTGTCTATCAAAAAATTGCTTCAGGCTGATTGAACATGTGAAGTATCTTATTCAGTATCGCATTAAGCAATAGGCGCCACGTCATTAAATATTAAATGTCAGACATTATTACGTGATTGTTTGTTTACAGAATTAAGCACAGGAAGATAATATTTACAGGTGCCTTTGGGGCAATTTAATGTTGATAATTATATGAGAGATAACCATTGAATCCATCATGCTTGTTGGGGTTCAGTTGCTAATGAGTCTTTTCCTGAATGCTAGATTGTGGAACTCTGCTTTTGATTGAACTCCTCCATCCTGTCCAAAGTCTCAACTCTTATCTCTTGGTTTAAACTTTTTTTTCTGTTATTTTTTCATAGTTTTATACTCTAAGTGACTTTGGTTCTTCTTAAAAAAATAACATGAAATTTTCCCTTTAATTTGCTTCGTGAAATTTTGAATAATTCCTGCCAAAGACATTAAATTTCAACCTGATCGTTAGTCCGACAAAGGGTACCGCTGCTTTTTGAAAATAATAGAATTGTCTTTTCCAGGCTTGAAAATATTGTTGTTTAACAGTGTAATAGTGAAAAATCGACAGTTTTGATCGCGGTACCAAAGGTTGACAAGTCGTATGTACTACTGAAAATTTCTTTAGGCACTTTGAACATAACAGAAAAAGAACGGTTGGCGAACCTACCAAGGGTTAATAAACAGGGAAATATTATGTATAAGTAAGACTGAAATTTATGCATGCTGACTCCGAAGCACGAAAAACAAGTACACTAGTGGAAGAATGGGGTCTGTGCAGGATGCTTCTGACAGCCCTTTATTTCAAAGTAAACGTACAGCTGTATGGTATGCTGTCTTTTGGGAATTCACAACGAACGGGTACGGGGTACAGCGTGTATTGGAAAGTTTTGGGACAAACTAAGCGGTGCAAGGCGTAGATGGTACGGCCAGGTAACCGGGAGAGAAGCAGACCAGTTGGTAAACGAATGCGAGTGATTGAAATACCAGGAAGAAGAAACGAAGAAGACCCAAAAGAAGATTCATGGAGGAAGTTAAAAAAAGGTATGGAAGCAGCTGGAGTACAGAGGGAAGATTGTATGGACCGGGCGAAGTGGAGACGAGGGATCCGCTGTGGCACCCTCTGAAAAGGAGCAGCTGAAGCACAGAGATAAAAGAAGAAGTGTACAGCTGTTCCCACTTTTACCTAGAGATGATGTTTTGTTTTTCCCAAAGGTCGCAAGAGCAGCTTTATGTAATAGAGTAATAAATACGATGGAAGTATTTCCTTTTATTACCAAGGTCATACTTTGAAAGATTGTTGTTGATGTTTCCCTGAATAAACACTTGTGGCAAATTAGAGTCCTTTAGAACACACCTGTGTTGCAAAAAATACTGCAGTTTGAAAGGTTGTACAAAAGGAGATCGAAAATTATCTTATTTTTCATTACATTTCTTAAAGATCTGATATTAATGAAGCTTGACAAATAGCATTTTCGTCAACCACTATCACGGATTGGAAAATAATTTCGTTACCGAGATCCATATATTTCTTATTAATTCAAAGGGGTGGCATCGTTTTTCTTTTGCGCTCCCAATAACTGTAGCTTGTGATAATTACATGCTACGACAAAAGAGTCAGTCAGGAGAAGTTATCGAGCAAAGCTGTTTCCTTTCGTGAACAGCCTTTCATTGCAAGAGAATTTTTGTGCAAAATTAAGCAAGTTTTAATTACCAACAGTGTTTCTATGACGGTTTCTGTTTACAGACTTGCTTGCAACACTTCACACTGAAGCTTCCCTGCTATGCAAACCAGACATTATTGTTTAAAAACCATGCTTTTGAATACGCTCTCCTGTTTTTAACAAGTTATAGTTTACTTGACAGTTATTTTTTCTTCTTTCTTGCAATCTAGACTATTGCATGCTGTGACCTTTTGTCATTTTGCAGGGGTTTCCCCATGAATGATCTGAAAGTATTTTGTGAGTGAAATGTCATTCTCTAAAATAACTTAACCCAGTTCATGCTCATATTCGGTGTTTCTTGGATTAGTTATAAATTACGAATTGTCAGACCATCAGAGTTTGTAATAATAGCTGTAATTTTGTTGCTTCGGAATATTTAAAATTCACTGACAAAATAAAGTTTAACAGTTTACAAAAAAAAAATTGGCTTCATTTTAATTAGCTACCTTAAAAAAATGCACTTGCTCAAATCCTAAAACAATTTACCATTAGTATTCGTATGTGATATTTAGTGAATATGTGAATCGGGTTTGGCCTTGCGCTGAGTGATAACGTTTCGTGATTATCAAGGAAGGGACTAATTTGACTTTTGTAAGTTCTTCCAGTCATTAGAAGGCCTTCAGGCTTGTAGTGTCTTTCTTACCATCTGAATTCATTTTTTTCTTTTTTAATCTTAATCACAGTAAATTCACGATCAGTGCTTGGGAAAATAACATTAAATATAGGGGAATATACTATTTTTTATAAGAATACCATGAATGTTGCCGAGCAACAATATTCTGAAGAACGATTCCATTTTAAACCTTAGTATATTTCAAAGTGATTCAGTTGAACCTCGGTTATCTGAACAAGAAGCAATATGTTCAGAAAATTGATTGTTCCTATAACTTGTTCAGATAACTTATTACTCGTAAACAAACTCGATGTACATGTACATGTATTTACGTTAGAACACACCTTTAGGTAAATATTTACTCGGACCAGAAGATCTTGTTCGGATAATCCGAAATTCGGATAGTTGGTGTTCGGATAATCGAGGTTCAACTATTTTTTGTTTATTAATTTTGGATAACAATGGGAATAAAAACTACAGATTGTGGTCATTAGGCAAAAAAAATTATCATGTTTGCGAATAAGTTTTGATTGAAAACTGGCGACTGGAAAGTCATTATTGTTACTCACTCGTATTGATGATATTGACCTCTTGTCTTTTTAGCCCGTAAATTTCAGATCATTTGAACCGTGATATACTTATGGAGTGCATTCATTTTAAAAGGGTTTATCGTAGGACATTTATATTATTAGTAATAAATTCTCTTTGCTGTAAGAGCGCCTATATATTGTAGCAGAAAGCATTTCCCAAACACCAGTGAAGACACCCTTGGTTTTTCAATGTAGATTTTTATGAATGTTAGCACATTGGTCACATATTGTTGAAATCATTGTATTGATTTCTACGGAAAGTTTGAAATTTATCAAGGTATGAATTTTGAACGCTATATTTATAGTTGTTGCCTATTAACTTAACGATGCAGCCCTTGTTGGATAGGGTTTTTTTTTAACGCGAGTAATACATTCAGGTAATTGATACTACTCGTCACTTGCAGTCGATTTGAGTAATTTGCACATTTTGTCTTTCCCTCACTCATGCTACCCCCAGCTTCCAATTAAATGAGAAATAAAGGCTAACAATTATGAGCTCAATTGAAAAAGATCAAACAATTATACATGCTAAAGAGAGATAACGATTATGTCAGGTGCTTTTGAAATCGCACGTAAGGTTTCCACAAGGATTTGTTTTCAGTTTCTTAAATTTTGACTCTAGTCCTACAGAAACACGACTCAGAATGATCAGATATTTTGAATATTTTGTCTGTTCCGTATAATAGCTTGAAAGAAAGAACAGAAAACAAGTCAGAAGAAGTGGAAGGCCAATGAAAATGAAACAGCAAGAGAAAAGCGCCGTTAACATATTTAAAATTCAAACCATTTCTCTGTTACTCCAATTTTTTAAGTTGGCTAATACAGATAGCTGTAATATGGAATTATTTACATTACACCAAATAAAGTGCAATTAATAATCTAAAAATATATACACTAAAATTTTGCATCTTTTGAATCTTAAATGTACTGTACGTATTGCCCTTATAAGTATACGAATTGCTTTTATAGCATTGAATATTTTGCTTTGAACAGTGTGTTTTGCACTCTAAATTAATATTTATTTGGTATTGTACACATTTCTAGCATACATGTAGGGTAAAATAGTTACCTTTGATGAACCCCGTTTTGAGTTTTTTAATGATCGAGCACAGTGTTTAAAATCGTGACCCCGCCCTCTCAGAGATTGAAATAACTTTTTAGTGAAAGTATATAGTGACAAGAAGGCATGCTCTTTTTACTAATATGGCCAACAGCTAGGTATATAACTTGAAAAGAATTCCAAGCATTTTCTTTTGATGTAGACCGTCGTAGATTTTTTGACGCTGAACATTTTTGCCATACACACATTCGTTTCCATTCACTCTTTCTGCTCTGTGTTACTGATTGTTATTCTCATTATGGTTGCGTGATACACCTGCATTCTTAAAGCGCTTTGACCAAACAGCGAAGCGTAAAGATATCTTGCCCAGTGTTCATCAAAAGCTTATGTATTTGTCAGAAATTAGTTATTGTCAGATTGCTTCGTCATCTGCGCTCGCTTAAAAGTTATTATGATAGCAAACGCTATCTTGATTGATGACTTTGTCACCAGCGCCTGTAATTTTTGTAACTATTTCTTTCAGTAGTGTAAGTTGGCATAAGCACCGCTTAGTACAAAATTCCATATGAGATTCAGTGATAATGATTATTGTATGTAGTATAATCTTTTATCACGAAGATTCAATCACTACCGGATTGAATCACCTCGATGGAACACCAAGAGGCTTAATCGCATCATGCAGCCGTCCTTTTGAAATCTCGTTCCTTATCGAAAAAGTGTAAACGAATGCAAACTCACTCGTTATCTTCAAACCAGTTTCAATTTTAAGACCGACCATGGCGAGCCTTATGTTCATCTGTTTAGGGTATTGTGGTTTCTATCAATAGCAATATGTTAGAGTTATTCATTAATTTAATTAAGTCCCCATTTTTGAAGATAGTCAAGCCTTCTAAAGAAGGCAAGAAATGAATTATTCATTGAAGAGAAACGGCAGGATACCTTTGTTGTTAGTTTTCTTCATCCAAACAGTGGTGTATTAATACTGTTTAAGATGTTTTTTTCGAAGAAGCAGATGTCTGTTATAGAAAGCAATCAGTCGAGGGGTGAGGGGTTGAATAAAAGTCTGTATAGTTGGAGCTGGCTAACCTTTACTGTAAGTACTTAAGCGGAACAAGAGACTAGTAAAGAAAGTTTAATATTTTGCACTGTGAAAACGTCATCCACGTCCACAGCGTAATTGACCTGCCATTTTTTCATTCAAACAATTGTAACTCTATCAGATATTTACTTTTGGATAACTTCACCGGTTTTTTGTGCTTATTTTGATTATTTGATTTTTCATTAGTATTAAAGGTTATAAAACTTATTGTATGAAAGGGTCAGAACTGCTACGCAAATAATTATGGTACTGATAGGGGGTAGACTTGTCGTCTTTTCCCGGTCGTCGCCTGTTCTTCGCCTGTTCTTCGCCTGTTCTTCGTCTGATCTTCGTCTGATCTTCGCCTGATCTTTGCCTGGTCTTTGCCTGGCCTTTGCCTGGTCTTTGCCTGGCCTTTGCCTGTCCTTTGCCTGTCCTTTGCCTGGCCTTTGCCTGGCCTTTGCCTGTCCTTTGCCTGGCCTTTGCTTAGTCTTCACCTGATCTGCGTATAGTGCTCCCATGGTCTTCGCCCATGGTCTTCGCCCATGGTCTTTACATGGTCTTTACATGGTCTTTACATGGTCTTTGCATGGTCTTCGCATGGTCTTCGCATTTTCTTCTTATTTCTTCTTATTTTCCACTCCTGTCATTCATTCAAATATTACAGACATGTTATGAATGAATGAAATGGAATGACTTCCGTATTTACATGAAAGATTGCTCTGAAAGGTGACCGATATTAACCGTTCTAGCGCATCAATTTTTTTTAGCTCGGCGAAATAGCTAGTACCTTTAGTCTATCGACTTTTTATTTTTATTTTTTAGAGTTACTGATTCAATGAAAATTATTTGTGGGGGCTTTTTTAATTACGAAATTTCTGTTTTCCATAGCATTTTCAAATAATTGTCGATAACCTTTGGTTTTGTTATTGTTAAACGGCATGATATGTTATTTTATTTTGTTGATATTGATTACAAATGTTTTGGGTTATTTTGGTTTTTGGTCGTGCCCTTTGAGGTGCTTCATGCCCAGTTTAACGGCTACCTTCTGATCTCAGGTCTCGATCAGTCTGGAAAGCTTTGTTGTTCGACGTAATTACGTCCAGAGCACATTGATGACTCTGAATTTCAGGTAACATTTGCAAATGATGTGGGTGCTGACGATAGCTGCATTTAATTACCTAAAAAATGTGTTGTAAGCAGCCGTTCGTCTAATGATATTCCTTTGTTCATAACGCTGTAAATATACTCTCATTCTACGGTGTTCATCAGTTGCATAACGTGACGCTTTCATTCATTTAGGTTTAGAAAATTGTTGTGGTCATTTTTTATGAAGGTATTATGCAGAGCTGCTTATTCATAACCTACACTGTGTAGTGCTTGAAGTTCAGCTTTTCATGATTTTATATGGCACCTTATATAAAATTGCCTTTTGTATCCTTTGTTTTTAAGTATAGCAAATCTCAGAAAGCTGAACAGTGGATAAAGTATATACGATAACTACAAGATACCTATTACTTTCCATACAAACATCATGAACTGTTACTCCAAATGGAGATTGTATTCCAGTTGGTTAATTTTGGCTGGTGACCTGGTGATCTGACTTTAACTGCGATCACTTCGTTTATCGCATTTGAGTTTGCGGTTTCAGAATGAGGCTAGGTTGACAATTATTTTTTAAATAAGTACTGGTGATTTGCAATATATATATATATGTATATATATATGTATATATATATATATATATATATATATATATTTAACAAGCCCTGGACCGCTGTAACATGATCTTTATTATCGATCAATCTGTTTTCTCTCATTTTGTTCTCTTCTCTCTGCCTTTCGTGTGGCATTGCTAGCGTTTCATTTAGTGCCTATACTTAACTTCCTGCGAATACCATTTCCTATTTTCGTTTCGTCATATTTCAAATTTTTGCAGTCATAATTCTCTCCTATCGTCACGTTGTTGCCCAATTAATGTTTTTTGTATGTACTGTTTGTCGCTCTTTGTCTCTCTTTGTCTCTCTCTGTCTCTCTCTCTCTGTCTGTCTCTCTCTCTCTCTCTCTCTCTCTCTCTCTCTCTCTCTCTCTCTCTCTCTCTCTCTCTCTCTCTCTCTCTATATATATATATATATATATATATATATATATATATATATATATATTTGTGTGTGTATGTGTATGTGCGTCACGTCTGTGCCTGTCTGTGTAACTTTGGAGATAATCACTTCTTTCAAAAACATTACTTTGAAAGTTTACTTTCTTATTAAATACTGTAAGTCTCCCATGAGATCAGGGTTTATGCCCAAGAAGGGCACCATATTTACCTGGCTTGTTGCTTTCAAGCACGCAGACCAGAAATCTAATAATGAACGTTTAGCCAGACTAGAACATAGTGTGAATAGATGCTCAATTCTACTAGCCATGTAATGCTGCAAAGCTGTTGGCTGTCTGGTATTCTCGATCTCCCACAAAAATAATAACTTTAATACTGTATAAATAGTACAACAGTGTACTATTCATCCATGTACTATATATTATATGCTATTTTATATTATTTTATATATTTTATTATATATTATATTATATTATATTATATTATATTATATTATATTATATTATATTATATTATATTATATTATATTATATTATATTATATTGCTGCGAAAAAGCCAAGAAATGTCGAGACTTTTATCATAGTATTTATTTACCAGTACAGAAAGACTGATTTCATTCTAGATTCATTCAGACCAAATTTAAAAATTTCTTAAGACTAAATTTCATACCTCTATTTTAACAGACATATAATAATAATAATTTTGAAACGTGTTCTTAAAAAAGCATTGTATAATCTGAATTTGAATTTTGAAGAACAATTAAGGAAGCTAGAAAAAAATTCTGTTCGTGTCATACTGCGATTAAATTTGCCATGCATGAAAATCGGAAACGTTTCCATTTCATTTTGATAGAGTAACATATTAATACCTTGATCTGTTTTACGAAATAATAGACTTGCATTGAGAATAAATACCGAACATGCTACTGCAAGTAAATCCTGATATATTTTGGTATACAGTGTATTACTTTATGTACTCATTAGCATTTCATTTTCCAACTCTGTCTCATGACCTGCTGCCTTACAACTGATTAGAGAGTTCCAATGCGCACTCACTTCATACTTCTTAAAGATACTAAGGCTATATATATATATATATATATATATATATATATATATATATATATATATGTGTGTGTGTGTGTGTGTGTGTGTGTGTGTGTGTGTGTGTGTGTGTGTGTGTGTGTGTGTGTGTGTGTGTGTGTGTGTGTGTGTGTGTGTGTGTGTGTGTGTGTGTGTGTGTGTGTGTGTGTGTGTGTGTGTGTGTGTGTGTGTGTGTGTGTGTGTGTGTGTGTGTGTGTGTGTGTGTGTGTGTGTGTGTGTGTGTGTGTGTGTGTGTGTGTGTGTGTGTGTGTGTGTGTGTGTGTGTGTGTGTGTGTGTGTGTGTGTGTGTGTGTGTGTGTGTGTGTGTGTGTGTGTGTGTGTGTGTGTGTGTGTGTGTGTGTGTGTGTGTGTGTGTGTGTGTGTGTGTGTGTGTGTGTGTGTGTGTGTGTGTGTGTGTGTGTGTGTGTGTGTGTGTGTGTGTGTGTGTGTGTGTGTGTGTGTGTGTGTGTGTGTGTGTGTGTGTGTGTGTGTGTGTGTGTGTGTGTGTGTGTGTGTGTGTGTGTGTGTGTGTGTGTGTGTGTGTGTGTGTGTGTGTGTGTGTGTGTGTGTGTGTGTGTGTGTGTGTGTGTGTGTGTGTGTGTGTGTGTGTGTGTGTGTGTGTGTGTGTGTGTGTGTGTGTGTGTGTGTGTGTGTGTGTGTGTGTGTGTGTGTGTGTGTGTGTGTGTGTGTGTGTGTGTGTGTGTGTGTGTGTGTGTGTGTGTGTGTGTGTGTGTGTGTGTGTGTGTGTGTGTGTGTGTGTGTGTGTGTGTGTGTGATGTTGATCTGAAACAGAACAAATAGACAAAATTTAGCAGTAAGTTTCATGTTTTCATGTTGCAAATGATGACAATAGAATATTAGAATAATTTTTTATTTTAAAAGGCTGTTTAATTACCCGTGTAGGGCTTGAGCTTAAATATACAGCTACTTTATGTTGCGGATGACGTACTTGTTCTTATGGCGACATCTGCTTATAAATACATTTCTTTTGTTCAGCAATTTCATTCATTCGGACTTGATGATACACAACTTTTCTGATAAACAAAGTTCACAACGTCTTGATCTACATTTGTATGGGGCTGGCCTTGTAGCTGGGAACCATTTTATCATAAAATATATTGCTAAATTTTGGCGCTTTGTTTTATTTTGAATCAACATATTATTCACCTGGAAACATTGACCACTCTGACACTGGTACAATTGCACCATATATATATATATATATATATATATATATATATATATATATATATATATATATATATATATATATAAAGAGATCGACATAGAATATTTGATAAAAAATTACAGTCGTTTCATTGTTGGATATCAAGTTGATTGAAGTCATTGTAAAATGCTGTATAATTTTACTATTGATAAGATGCGAAGTCATGGTGTAATCAGTGGTCTTTGGAGGGTAATTGCTGAAAAAGAGAAAATCGGAAAAACTGTTTGTGCTCTTTCCACGTCCGAAAAACAACTTAATATGCATGTTTGTTTCATCGTTATCATAGATATTTAGTGTTACATATTGTTGGGGTTTTTCTGGCCACCCTACATTGATATATGAGGTTTACAAAGTTGCAACTAAAGGAAGAGAGCTTCAAAATATCTACTTATTAGGATTAAAAAAGAAGGCCACTTTTGGCATAGAATAATGAAACGAGGTAAAATCATTTAATTGGAATACTTTGTACTTTATGTTATGGATTGTACAGATTATCTTATAAGAGGTTTTTTGAGTCATTTTTTTAAAATTCACTGGTAAAACTGTGCAAAATGGGTGTTATTTGTATTATTTTTACCATTGTTTACACAATACATGAGAAGTTTGTGAGGAAGTTAAAATAATATTGATTGTTAAGAACGGGACCCCCCGGTTTTATCCTCTTCTATTGGTTCGCTGTATTGTCTGCACTCGAACCGGGGGTCCTTTTATGATTTCAACAGAAGCTTTCGTTCAGTAAAAGACGTTGTATTATTCTGCGCTAATCTGCGTCCTCGTGAAGAAAAACTGTAATTGAGGTTTTGCAAACAAAATAACAGAGAATAGTAATTGTTTAGTGACTTTCGAGATGTTGAATAAAATTCTAAAAGTCAAAAATATAACTTGCATTCGGAGTTTGTTCTAAGCATACGAGCTCTAATTTTGAATGTGTAACCATTTCAAATCCAGATTTTGGTGGTTTTTTGAAACGATAGTTGATTGGTACAAGTCATAATATATAAAGGAAAGTTCTATCAATTTGCCTATGAAGCACGGCAAAATTGGATCAGTGAGCAAACAGGTGCACGGTTTTAACATGCTCTACAGTTAATAGCAACATAAAGTTTTGGTAAAACCGGAGAGACCAAAGACATTTGTGAACAACTCTTAACCAATAACAACTTTACGGAAGACGATATTAGTAGATAAATTAACTTTTCTAGTACTTTAGAGCTTTGTTTTTAAGATCTATTCAGATAAGTGATTTATTAAATTGAAACACCACTGGACGCACCCGTCAATTCCATATGGTCGAACACAAACGATTTGCCTGTAGAAACCGAAGGTAAGAGTAACAGGCCCACAGCTTTGTTGAATATGACTGTCCATTTCATTTGCTTCAGTTTTAAGGATGGAACTCATTTTACTTATTAAAACGTTAAGCAGGAATATTACCCGTTTTTCTCAAAGCAAGTTTCCTTTATGAATGAAGCTGACGGTAATTATCAATTAGATTGTTAGACTTTTGCATTACTGAGTCAATATTCGTATTTGTTGATATTTGTACTGCCTGCATAGTGGAATTTAATCAAAAGTGCCTCATTTTATTGATTTTTAACAATTTTGAAACATTTGGGGTTTTTTATGTTTGTATTTAAGGCTTTTCAATCCAACGTAATTTGACATAGGGCGAATACTGTTTTAAAACTTCCAGTACATGAGATCCCATTCAATAGAGGGCATGGGTAGAATTACTTAAAAAAACCTATATGTTCCTTGGATTTGAAGCAACTCTTGGTATGTTGGAATGTGTTTTAATATTTTTACGTGCATGTGTGTGTAAGGGAGAGAGAGAGAAGAGGAGGGAGAGGGAGAGAGAGAGAGAGAGACAGACAGACAGAGACAGAGAGAGACAGAGAGAGTGACTGTGTGTGTGTGTGTGTGTGTGTGTGTGTGTGTGTGTGTGTAAGAGAAGCGGTGGTTGTATGGGTAATTGAAAGCAGCTGTGGTAAAAAGCTTTAGCGTTGTTCACATTTAACGGTAAAACTATGAAGCCTGACTGAAGAAATTTTTTTCATGCTTACGAAGGAGAACAGCTAAGCAACATGTCAGAACGAGATGGGCCATAGTAATCAAGATAGGCATATAACGGCGTTATTTTTTAAAACTTTTGCATTATTATAATTTTTATTGTTTGAAATGCTACTTTCCATAAGCGCTTATGATGTGAATAGAGAGATGATTTTCAGAGGATTTGAAATAAAATTCACACAATAGAACAGTCCCAAAACTTTAGCCATCAGATGTCACTACAACACATAATTCTCGAGCATTATTTGATCTAATATAATTTTTTTATTTTTATATACAGTATTTTTATTTACAGTATTTTTTAATAGTATATAGTATATATATATGTATTCTTCCATCCATGAACATGTAATATAGTTAAGCTTTCGGTTTTGATGGTATAAAGAAAAACTTCAAAAGTGTCCGAGGCCACGCCAAAGCGCGTTGTTAGTTGCCGGAATATTTTTTTGAATGTTTGGTGTTCACATATGCTTGAACAGTAAATGTATTGGTATTGCAGGATCGTAAAGTGTAAAATTTAGTGATTAAGTAAATGGGAAGTTATTAAGTTAATTACTTATTATTATTGTTATTATCATCCTAAGAGATGCGCACGATGACGATGTTCCCGGCAGGAAACTTTGTTACCTACCCCATGATGTGTTCATTATGTGAAGTTTATTGTTTATTATTATCTTTATTATTATTAATGGTATTAGTATTATTGTTACTATTGTTGTTATACTTAGGTTGGATGCCAGAAGCTATGACTCACGTACACTTAAGATATGGAGAAAGTTTTCCTATTCCTGATGTGAGCACTGTCAAGCTGCAATATCTTTTGAAGCTCTTTGATGTAGCTGTTATTATTATACTTTTGTTGTTATTAGTAGTAAGATTTTTATTATTATTATTATTATTATTATTATTGAATTATCGCACACTGATAAGATGTCATTTCATTCAGCGGTAATGTCTCCTTGATATTGGTGACAGCAAGTCTCCTCAATTTTCAAGGACCTTTCTCAGGATCCGTCTCCGATTAATATTATTATTATTATTATTATTATCCGATTATTATTATTATTATTATTATTATTATTATTATTATTATTATTATTATTATTATTATTATTATATCTGTGCTACACACTGATATCGAATAATGTTTTTGCTGTTGTTGTTTTTCAAAGTGATCAGTGGATTCATGTGCATTCATTATTATTATTTATTGCTATTATTATTATTATTATTATTATTATTATTATTATTAGTAGTAGTAGTAGTAGTAGTAGTAGTATTATTGTTGTTGTTGTTGTTTTAGCTATTTTTCTCAAATAAGTACTTTTGTTTGAGAACGTCATAGCACCGGACACCTAGTTATTTCCTATAACTTTGGGTACCAAGCCATTCGTGCATGTATGCTTCCTTGACGTTTCTTCTTCTTTATATTTGAAGGTATTAAGATGTGTATAGGAAATTGTAAAAAAGGTGAAAATATAAAATAATATAAAATGTAACAAAAATGTTACAAAATTATTAGGTAAAACTATTTAAATTTGGAATAAAAATTAAGTTGAAAAAATTCTTTATACAGTATATGATTTATAGGAGTCATCGATTTTCGTATCAGATTGAAAGCGTTCTTCTAAGGATATGGGCAGTACTATTTACACTATTTTTTGTATTTTGGTGAGTGATAATTTTCCTGGGGAATCGTGTACATATTTCAGCGTTCCCTTTTTAACCATGCCAAGTGGCCCAACTACGACCAGAAATGTTTTTGTTTTTATTTTCCACATCCTGGACACATCAATTTCAAGGTCTTTTTATTTGCTGAGCTTTTCAAATTCTTTTGCAGATAGTTTGTTGTCAAATGGTATACTTGTATTAATCATTTTGTATTATCATTATTATTATTATTATTATTATTATTATTATTATTATTATTATTATTATTATTATTATTATTATAATGAAACTGTACCTCCTGTAGCCATGGGGGATGCCTTTAAGTATCTTGGACGTTACTTTGACTTTGAAATGACCAATCAGTCTCACAAATCCAAGCTTCTGTCTGTTTTACTAGATCTTCTCAAACAAATTGATTCCTTACCTATCCATCCAAAACACAAACTGCGTCTCTATAGTGAATTTGCCCTCCCAAAGGTTTCCTGGCACCTTACTGTTTCAAATGTTTCTAAGACTTGGGTGGCAGAAAATCTCGACAACCTGGTCTCTAAATACATACGCCAGTGGCTTGACCTGCCTATAAGTGCCACGCTTAGCTCCATTATTCTTTCCAAAAATCAATTTGGACTCAACTTGCAGCTGCCTACCACAAAATTTCTACAATGCCAAACTGTCAC
>RDPX01000113.1:880013-890585 GCA_003991215.1 Morbakka virulenta | reverse complement strand
TTATATATATATATAGATATATATATATATATATATATATATATATATATATATATATATATATATATGTGTGGTGGGTGGTGTGTGTGTGTGTAAGTGTGTGCAATGCCCACTGCGCATGCGTGGTTTGAGCACTCTGACAGGATCCCACAATAACTCTTTAAGCTGTGTTTGCTCCGGCAATATGGCCAGAGAGTTATGTCTCAGAAGCTCTGTGCTGCACTAATGAGCCCACAAAGGGTTCATTAGTGCAGCACATACATACATACATACATATATATATATATATAGAGAGAGAGAGAGAGAGAGAGGGGGGGGGTGAGGGGGTGGTGAGAGAGAAGATCACAGACGATAATTATGTATGTTGCATAATGTACTTTGCATTACATCGAAACGTTGACGAATTTTACTGTTCGAAGGAAATGAGGTGAAGAGAATGCTCAGTGGTAATATTTTAAGAAAGGTGTTGTTCAACCATTGGTGCAAGTTGTAATCCTATCAGATGTGATAGAGACCGATTGTTTTGGTGCGGAAGAACAGAAGTGGAGAAGGATATAAGAGAAAAAGAGAGGTGGAAGAAAAATATAATAGTTTATAAGAGAATATGAACTTTATTATAGACAATAAAAGGACGTAGGTATGGAGCGAAGATTTTTACCCAGCATGAATTGGTAAAGAGCAAATCTTATTTTGATAGACGATACACTGCAAAAATATGCCTGACAGACGATACACCTCAAAGAAATGTAAAATAGATTCACAGGTCATCATTTCTTATCATAAAATAAACACGCTCACTTTTACATTAAAGTTGAATTGAATTATAAGTTTACAACCCTGAATATCCAGTAATGGAGTGGACAATCTTTATAAAAGAATAACGTAACTGCAAGCTGCTATTTTGAGATTTTTCAATTGGTCTCTTAAATAACGTATATGAACTTGAACAGTGCATATGATTTTCCCTCTATTATCTCTTCGTTCGATTTGACTAGGGATTCGACTATTAGCAGACTTAATTTAACAGTCAAAAAGCGATCATTTGATTGAGTTTATTCTTTCCTCTGTGTAACCTACCTGATAGCCTTTGTACTGTACTCCTGACAATACTGATATATCATATCAGTATTGTCCACCTTGTGACTTCTAATAATTGATTTCGCACAAATCCCTATCCTCTATTATTTGCTTTACTTTCCTGCCATTGTTTGTACAAGAACTTTACAATCGTGGTTAACCTTGCCCTTTTTCTTTTCATAATCTCCTCCCTTATCATCATCAAAGCGATTATTTCCCCATTCAGAATATTGCACGGGAGTTTTTTTACAATTTTTGTTTCATTTTTGGTAGTATTCACCTATTTTCTTTATACTAGTTCCAAAAATTTTGGGGGGAGAAATTTTTAGGCAAAGATTTCACATATAGATGTCTGGGATTATAAATCCTGACTTTTCAAAGCGTCAATACATCTTTTAATACTTTCGTTGCATCATATCCAAGTAGTTTACAGGATACTGACTCTCTAAAAAGAGGTAACTGTTCCTAACTGGTCACAGCTTTGAGGCAATGACAGTTGTAAGTGGGTTTAATTTTAATTAACAACTAAAATATTGATTTTAGTTGTATGCCATATTAATAAACGTTTTGGGATTTTTTAGGTCTTTCATCCTGAGCTAGGCTTTAAACCCATTTTGGCGCATCGGATTATTTTCTTTATTTGAAGTTTTTGTTTCTTTGTACTTTTTAATCTTTTTGATTTATTAATTTCTTCCTTCTTGCATTCCTACCCCAAAAAACATGGCCAAACTTGTATACCACTTAGAACGGAGAAACAAATTGGATACAGTACTTCAAGGGATGTGACCAGGGTTTAAACCGTGAGCCTCTTGCATGATTATCTCTTGATTTAATCACTGGGCCACTACTGAACTAATATATACTTTTGAGTATTTTTTCCCCAATCTGTTCCAGTCTTAATTGTGTTAGTGCCTCCAAGTTTAGGTGAAAGCAGAAGTCACTGTTTCGGTACTCGAAAAATTATGTAAAAGATATATAAGCATGGTTTAGTTGCCTTTAGTCCAAGGACAACGTTTTTCACAACAAACAAAAGGATATTTTTTGCGTTGTAACCGAAAATCAGAAAAGGGTTTTACTGCATAGGATTCATTGCGAGGCAACTAATATGCCTATAATTTGTGGGCCTTTGTGGGGGTGGGCTTTTACCACTGTTTTCATTGTTTTCATGTTGTATTTTGTTGTTTTTGTACTGTTGAGATGTTGATCACCTTAATTACTGTTGCTTAAATACATCGTCTCTGTTAATAGTTGCAACAGGCTTTTTTTTGCAAATGTTTGCACCAAACTTAAAACGCAAGATGAATTTATTGCCGTGTTCCAGAAATGCCAACTGTGATCATATCTCTTTGTGACAGTAATAGTGCAACTGATGAAATAAAGTGTATATGCAATTCCAGTCGCATCACCCTCCCGTCACACGGACAGAGCGACTGACAACGAAATCCTGTACACACAACACTGGTGTGCAATTCGAGGACATCTAGTTTTCGGAGAAAAACATCAAGTTCGACGCTGGGAGCAGTTTGTTTTTTCTTTCAAACCTCGAGAGACAAAAAAGCACTGCTCCATGAAGTAAACTCGTGCTCTTTTGTTCTTTTTACCGCAAGGATTATAAGATTTAACAATGAGTCTTCAACAGGTGAAGAAATTCTACCTATGATACTTAAGAATCTTGTCTTTCTTTTAAAGAAAAGTACAGTATAAATTATTTCAGGCTTACTTGTTGTTCTCTGCAGCAGAACTTCACGGATTTTGTTCAAGTTTATGAATGTTATCAGTTTTAATGTTTAAACCATTGGATGTATAAGCTAGATATAGCCCTTTATCCTTTTGATTTTTAAGACAAAGTGCTCATTTCAACGTATGACAAATTATTAAGGAAAGCTTGAACTTTCATTATAGGTCACGAGCAAGACCTTCAAACATAAATCAAAATACTTGTTTTCAGGCACTGAAATAATGAAATGTTAGCGATTTACGTTTTACGCTAGGAAAAACACTAATTTTAATGAACTTTTAATGTATTCTCAAATTACTTGTAAGCAACATTGCAAATAGGTTATTTACTCACATCGTGTAGTTAAGATTTATTTTTTACTTGCCACATGTTGCTGCACTAAAATTATTTTTTTTGTCTTTTGAGACGTAAGCATCTTTAATAATCGATTGAATTTTCATGTTAAATTGTAAAACTAGTTTATCATGTAACTTTAAAATGAGTTTTTTTCTCATTTGTAAGCCCTTGCAGGAAGTGGAAATTAGCCCTGAAATTATTTGTGTGTTAAATTATATGAAACTTGATAGTAGCAATTGATGTTCTAAGTTACAACTTACAGCTTTTTTTATAAAACCAATAATTTGCTCCGCTAGAAAGTAGAGTTAGGCACTTTTCCTATTTCATATCAATGGACACCAGCTTCGCATACGATCACTTCAGTATATAACAAGAACAAAGTACCCCAAGGGAAATAAGTGGGCATGACTCGATTACCGTTATTTCCTTTTACGCGTGAAACATGAACACCTGTTGTCCAAAGGCAACCGAATTTTTACTGTACCGGCACGAGGCGATTATATCCCCATGTGGGGGAAAGAACTGTTGCGTAACTGAAAGTAGCCCATTGGTCCAGAATACATTAAAAAAAACAAAAAACAACATTTAATTCCTGCATTTATTTTCATAATGAGGCATTTTGAAATTGATTTGATTATTTGAGATTATTGATGCTTTACCAGTGCGTAATATAAAAAGAGCGTTATGTAGTTCTTACCCTGGCTGCATTTTATGCCAGTTTTTGCTGTCATCAATATTGACACATTTAATGGTGTCACTTGATCCGTATTTTTAGGCAGTGATCATAATTATAGGGTTGTTTAGATAAAATAGTAACTTTAATTGATAAAAGTTGTGAGGTCGTTGCTGACTGGTTGAAATTACAAGAGAATAATTAACGTACCTAGTCTGTCATGGTGTATTTTTATAAAACTACAGCTATACTTTTCCACACATACATATTTCCACACACATACATGTACACACAAGCCCACCTTTGTAGCTCTTTCTGACCACACTCTACCTTTATGAAATTTTTTTTTTTTGCAAGAGCCTGGATTATGGTTTTCTGTTTGATAAATTTCCTATAGAAAGTCTTGTGGCATAATGGTGTAATTTTATATTTGATACATGGTTATGTACCATTTGGTTTTAAATATTTGAAAATTTATTTTTCTCTTGGTATAAATAGTGCTACAGTATGAAACGGAGAGAAAATTACAGTTGACTACACCGTGGTTAGTTGACAATCGAGACTTTGTAATTCGGCAAATCAGCAAGGCTTTCAGTATCAAAAGAAGAACGTGGTTTAAAAGCGCGTGATATTGAACATACGTTTTAAGCGGTGGTCGTTGGTGGGTTTTTTAATATGCAAGAAGGTTGGAATCTTCCTTGCTGCTACGATTTACATAGTTTTGGAGATCTCTTTGGTAAAAATGCACAGAGTCCTTGTTTATGGCTTAACGCTTCTAAACTTCAATAACCGGAACATTGTTCTTTGTTTCGCTTAAATGGTTTTGTTGCACTTGAATTTTCTCTCGCTCCTTTAAGCGAAATTCGCCTTTTTAATGGTTCTTGCCAACAAATATTACTTTACAGCCGTAACAATTTTTCAAGTTGGCTTGAAAAACTGATTTCTTAGTTTGACGGTTCATCTAAGTTTTATTGTGAGTGCGTCGAAGCAGATAGTTTACTTCCAAAGTCGTTTTTGCCCGGAATTGTCGAAATGTTTAGGAGCTTTGCGCACAAGAAAACGCCCTTCAGCCTCCAAGAAGACATATTATTTATTGGGTTTGAAAGGGTATAATGCACCATGTGACCATTTATAACCGTCGTGGGAACACCAAATTGTATAGAGCTCTAGTTACTCTAAAGGGAAAATTTTGATTTTTGTAACCCCCTCCTCAACCCTAAATGCGAAATATAGGTAGTATATAAGTGACCGCTATTGCTCTATTTAATATTCTGTGACCATTGTTCATTGCTTGGGTTACTGTGATCAATCGTATTACTATTTCAATAAAAAGTTATGTTTATTCTGTTCTCAGGAGGATCTCTTGGTTGTCAACACATGCGTCTATTTAAAAGCATCCAGCTGAACCGTTTGTGTGTGTCAGTGTATTTCATTCAAAACACGCACTTTTGATTATTGACAATAGAAGATCCATATTCTTTTTATTTGAATCTTTCCTTTTTGTGGTGAACTCCTTTCCCGTTTCAGAGCTGTTTTGAAATTGTCATTTCATTCATAATCCATATCAGCCTTTGCTGATTTACGCCGTTAAGGTTGTCATCTAGATATAAATTAAAATAATTCATCTCAATACTTTAATTATTTAGTAAGAAGGAGGCTCAAAAACCAACCTCCTATCTGTGAAAGTGGCATATTCCCTACGATTGGGCTAATCTTGGTTAGGTTTTCAACTTTTGTCATTGCTAGGTGCAAATTAATTATGCATAGATCAGGAATTTTTTAATTAAACTTCCTATTCGAGAACGTTAAATTCATGCAACCGTTGATAGTTTTTGATAATGTAGGGTGAATAACTGTTAGCAATTGATAAAGATTCCGTGAAATACCATGCCAGTATTCTAATTTGTTTCCTTTTATTCAATTGTAGGTGACCTCGCAATGGTCGATAGCTGTTTGAAAGAAGCGTCACCACTTGAGGCAATTCATACATACAGTCCAGTCGCCAGCGACGGTTCTGGTTCAAGTACATCCCCAGTAGCTACCTCCTCTTTACTTCAACACCCGGTCTTAACAGGTGATCCACAACGACCCGTGCAACCATGTTCTGTTTGCTCTGACAAAGCGTATGTTAAGCACTATGGTGTATTTGCTTGTGAGGGTTGCAAAGGGTTTTTCAAACGATCAGTTCGTAACAATAGAAAATATTCCTGTCTTGGAAAGAGACATTGCGATATCGATAAAAAGAGTCGTAATCGATGCCAATATTGCCGGTTTCAAAAATGTGTACAAGTTGGCATGAAACCAGAAGGTATGTCGTTCTTATTCTTTTAGATACTTTTATTACTGTAACGTTACCTTTCTTTCGTTCTTAGTACATCTGTTAAAATGGAGTAGATTTTCTAGCAGTTTTGTAGATGAAGTTACTCAAAGCAACAATAATTGATCTATCAGCATTTACAAAAAAAAAGAAAAAGAAAAGAGACCAAAATTTGTAGTGTAGAAAGTAATTTGAATCCGAGAATTCGTAACAAAACCACGTTAATGATGATAAAATAAGCCTAAATAATTTAAGACCCATGTAGCTCAGCATTATAATGTTTACTGAGATTAGTAATAAGCGTTTTATGTTGTTAGAATCGGAACGGAACAAGAATTTTTACTGCGTGTAGCGAAGTGAAGAGACGGTAAGCTGGGTAGGCACAGAAACGTAGTAATTAAACAGAGCGCAGTAAACTAAGCTGGGTAGGCACAGAAACGTAGTAATTAAACAGAGCGCAGTAAACTAACTGAATACTTTTTGAAATATGAAAACCCGAATAGGTAAAATTGGGTAAAACAGGATAAAATTTACTGTAATGTACTGTGAGAAAATATTAATTTGAGAACGCAGTCGTTTGTAATGTTTATTGTACTTGAGATTGTATGTGAATAGAAGACCATGAAACATCGTGTTTTTAATATTTGAAATGCATAGGTTAGGTAAGGAAAAGCATTAGGACTATCAAGTGATGAACAATAATCTTATTATCCGCCATGTTTAAAGGTTTTTGAATGCTTTGAGTGTTATGTGATATAAAATCCACAACTCGTGATGCTACAGAACACGTGTATAAATTGGGCATTGGTACACGTTAACACATTATTGCAATGAAAGCATAATTTATTTCAGTCATTCAGTCATTGTGTGTGACCCTGTTGATTTTGGGGGTTGGAATATGCCTTTATCCAAGTGGAATCAAATTTTAGCAACCCCCCCTAATAAATCACCATCGTCTCAATGTCATGGAATTGCTTGTTAAAACCAACCATATAACGAATAATGTCGATCTGTATATTATTTATTATTATTTTTTAAAATGTTTGAATTCAGATTCGTTCAGGAGCTAGAAGTACTCTTCACAATACTTAAACAGTACAAAATAAAATTAACTAATGGGGGTTCCACATGGCACTTTTTTTGTTCCTCTCCAGTTCATGTTGTGTTTTCACGTTGCTTTTACTATTAATTGTTTAATAGTAAGTATTGGTATTACATAAACGAATATGGTTGTATTAGATAATGTGGTATTGGTTAAGCACTGCTTTTCCCTCAGGCAAAACCTGCTCCCTTTAATGAAGATACCATTACCTGAAAGTTAATACTACTGCCATTGTTGCTGCTAGGAAAGATGTCAAATGCTAAATATACATCTACTAGTTGCTATTATTGCATCATCTTAATTTTCACTTGACTAAGCTGAAGGGTTTGATAAGTCGTCTCCAGAAGACACAGCTGTTTTTTTCTATGACCTTCTTTTGCATACTTGTCTTACTGGTACGCTTAAAATTATTCAAACAGATAACTATTCAGAGAAATCATAATGTTGCAGGTTAAAGTTCTATGACTTGTTATCAGTATTTGAAGTTCACTGGCAAATAACAGTAAGACCATTAGAAAATCGTTTATTTTTACTGATATTTTCAGTCTTACCAACGATAAAAAAGGAAGTAAATTGGTATACCGATGTGCCTCCCGACTGTCAGATTTGAAAGCCAATTCACTAAAATGAAGACTTCCCGTAGACAGCACCTAAACAGCAGCTTAAGGGAATTGAACTATTTGTTCTTATTTGGTGGCGTTCTTCACAGTGAGCTTAAGTTTTTTTGAAGCTAATACAGCGATAAAACATCCAAATTTAGACCTGGCATGATAACGCGTTGTTACAGTGGAAGCGTTAAAATTTTCCCCTTGAATATTCTAACGAGTGTGCACTTTTACATTTGGTACCTTAAACTTGTCGTGGTGCAAGTACTAAGAATTTTCTTCATTCATTAATAATGAGTCCTAAACTCGTAGGCCTTATCCACACCCATTTAGTAGACTTAAGTACAAGAGGAGACGATACATACGAATTTCTGATAACTACATTTTTAATAGGGCATTGTGTTCGGTTGCATTCCTCCCATTTCTTAAAGTTAAGTCTGCCGTGCTTACTTGATGCCTGGTTTTAAAATTTGCCCCTAAACTTTTTATTGCATATTGACCGTAAGTATTTCCTAGTTACATGTAATCATGATGACTAATAGTCTAGTTTGACTATACAGCTGGCTTGGAGTTGAACTGACGAGCTATCTTGGATTTGCGTTTTAATCGAGTTTAGGTTTCAACGACTTCGAACGTTTCATTCTTTGTTCTTATGAACAGCTGCATTTTTTACGAATAGTTATTTTCTGACTCAGAATTGAGTCGCGACGAAGCTACCGAGTTTTACTCGCTCAAAGTAAAAATTAGTGTTTTAAGATGGTTAAGTGAACATGGTGAACAATTTTTAGCCGCCGCAAGAGAATTTGGTGTACGGAATTTAGTACTGTTCGTCAGCATTTATGAGTTTTGGGAAAGCAGCGAGTGGAATGTTACAGTGGCGATAAAAATTCTTGCTGTTTGATATTGTTGCGCGCAAGCATTCCCAATTAGAAAAGTAAAAACTCAAATTGGAAATTATTGATATAGCGGTCCTTCCAGTAGGGCTCTGTCGCACACCAAGTCGGTGGAAAGCAGTACTATTGCCGTTAACCTTTACCATTCAAACTCGAGAAAAGCACCAAATGTGAGTTTTCTTGGGGAAGATGTGGCCTTGGGTCCAAGATTGAGATAATGAGCGGCAATACATAAAGAGTTCCTTTATACATAAAATTTAACAGCGTGAATCCCGAAGTGTATTCGGCAGTAAGAAGTCATTTACCCATGAACTGAGCCATCTATCGCCCAAAAAGAGGAATACCAGAAGAATTTGGATTGCAGGTACATAATCAATACTCTTTGGGGACCGTTTACTACAATAACACTTACAGAAACTTTTGATAGTTGTTTGCCCCTGGCCTCTCCGCTTCCTTCTCCTAATTCTCCTCTTCTTTTTCTTCTTCTTCTTCTTCTTCTTCTTCTTCTTTTTCTTCTTCATCATCATCTTCTTCTTCTTTTCTTCTTCTTCTTCTTCTTCTTCTTCTTTTTCTTCTTCTTTTTCTTCTTCTTCTTCTTTTTCTTCTTCTTTTTCTTTTTCTTTTTCTTCTTCTTCTTCTTCTTCTTCTTCTTCTTCATTTTCTTCTTCTTCTTCATCATCATCTTCTTCTTCTTCTTCTTGTTCTTTATCTTCTACTTCTGTTGCTGCTGATTCGGCGACGGCGACGGCAACTCCTACAACGAAAGCAATTACAACTAAAGCTACCATAAAACTTCTCATTGGCTGTTTTAGACCGGTGCAACGGCTGCAGTCAAATTGGCTTGAAATTATTGTTTAAGAATTATACATTAAAGCTTTTAACTTTTCCTCAGAGAATTTTTGTTTGTTTTCATTTTTCTATCAGTTGTTTGTATTGTACGTTACCGTTTCCTAGCTTCATATCATTTCCACAAACTGGGACCCAGATTAACTCTGATATCAACAAAGTTCAGAGGGTTCTATGCATCTTTTGGATACTGGCGACGTGTTATAGGGAAATGCATCAATTTTCAAGATTGTTTTGTAAGTCCCCCCACCCACCCCCATTTGATATGAAATTACTGATTTCATAGATTCAATGGGTTTTTGTATAAATTGCGTCGAGTAGGCATGACTCGTGATGGTAATGGGTGTCGCCCCAGGCCACTTTACCTTGTTAGCAAGTACCCTAGACCCACTCCCGGCATCTCGACATAAAATTGAAGCGTTAGTTTACTTAAATCTAGGCAGTATAACCAGCACCGAGTTCTACATACATATTAATAGTATCAGTGATACCAAAAATGTATTTGGGTGTTGTACTTGAGAGTGCGAATAAAGTTGTGTTTTTGTTATATATTTTATGCGAAAAAAATTAAGTAAATAGCTTAAAAATAACAGGTGAAATAACTTGACTGGAAGCTCTATTTTAAAAGTTTTGTTTTGCCAAGCAGCGTAAATAAAAACAACGTAAAACAATTAGCTAAAAATTAAGAAAATAGTGTAGTTTCATGTTATATTACCATGGCTTAGCTGTTGAAAATGCTTTTCATTTAAAAGATGTATTTGAGATTATACTTTTGCTGTTCCTTAAAAAGGATAATTTTAGGAGCCTGGATTACTCTATTTATTATTATTATTATTATTATTATAGAAAGTAACTTCGACCGTAAAAATCAACGCTACGAACAGTTATTATCCGATTTATCAAGAAGATTTAAAGTTTATTATGTAAACTTGAGCCTCGGAACTCTAGGTGTGTTTGGGAAAAATAGCTTGATTGTTTCAAAATT
>RDPX01000113.1:856418-870976 GCA_003991215.1 Morbakka virulenta | reverse complement strand
TTACATTTTCATCTTCTACTACACCTTCCGGGCAATGTTCGTACCATTTTTCCTTCCTGTCGAGACCATACTTTCCACATAACATCCAATGGATCAGCTTAGCGATGTTATCATGTCTCCTCTTGTATTCACGTTGAGCCATTTTACTACACTCCTATTATTATTATTATTATTATTATTATTATTATTATTATTATTATTATTATTATTATTATTATTATTATTATTATTATTATTATTATTACCAGGAAATAGATGTCCACACAGAAAGTGTGGAACATGTCCGAGTGACCAAGCGAGCATCATCCAAAAGATAGATGAAGTGTTACCCTGGTTCCATAAAAATTAAGGGTAATTTTTAAATTGAGGATACCCACTCTCATGCACACACACACATATACACACATAAATTCATTGCATCTGATTTCATTTTGGTGTACTTTGTTGTCATTATAAATCTTTGCCAGCAGTACCCCAGTTTACAGGCGACACCTGTAACGAAACATTTTTATTATTATTACAACTATTAATGATTTTTTTTGGCATTGGTGGAAGTAGTGATAGTGGTGATGGTGCAGTTGTTTTTGGGTTTTTTTTCATGGTTATTGCGGGTTGTTTTTTATTTTACTGCACCTAACTGTTATTACAGCAATTATTATGATTATTATTTATTTAGACTAGATGTACGACAGTTTAATTGTAGAGAAAGTGCCCCTCATATTAAACAGTTGAATAAATGAATGAATTAGTGAGAAAGTGAATAATTTTTTTTTTCTTCTTGAAAAGTACCTTGAGCATTCTTCTTAGACGAATTAAAGGCCCCTTAAGCGTTTCTTCTTGCATTCTGTAAAAAAATAATTCCAACTTTGATATGGATGGTTCTCAAAAGGCAAATTAGGATTTCGTGATACGTGGAGAGCACTTCGAAATATACGGTAAATGTGTTAAGGTAGCTTTGTTTTGTAGCCTTCCTGATTAGCTAATTGTAAGTCAGCCGGAAATCTGTTATTCAAGATAGGACTTAGGTTCATCTCATAAGAAAATTTCAACCAAGCTCAGAAAAATTTATTCAGGGTACTTAAGGTGTGTTAATAATGCTTTGATTAGAAGTACAACAATAGAAAGTTGCTTTGTGCCGAAGAATAATTTTGAAAGTATGCAGTTTATCTTTTTCCAATTGGTCTTGTCCAGTGCGCACTAACATTGATTATGGTCACTTCAAATTTATAAAGGACTTCTTTTATTTTTCATTTTATTCATTCATTACTAGTGCCTATTATACCACTTATTAATCATTTTTAATCTTTGGAGGATTAAATGGCCTATCACAATAATACATTTAGATATGTAGCTATTTCAATTAGCCGAGCTTCTCTAAGTAAGACTAACTAATAGGAGGTATTTTTAGCAAGCATAAAAAGATTCATGCTTGACTTTTAATAGAAGAAAAACGAGTACTTTTATATACGGTAGAACTGTCCCAATCACTGTTTCCCCAGAAAAAGGTCCACCTTGAAAACTTGACTTGGTATGAAAAAATGTAATTTGCTTCGCCTTCAGATAACCACGATCTGCACAGCCATGAAGGGAGTGTTTCGTACCCATTTCATTGTGATTAGCAGTCATTCATTGCCCATCACGAATTCGCTCCATTCACTTCATTGATGAGCCGGCCTGTAATATTGGGTTAGTGGGCGGAGGCATGCACATACATGCCTCCACTATGACTCAGTTTTTATCTTTTGATAACACGTCAAAAACAAATTAGACTGTTTGATTTCTTCCCGTTTTTGCTGTTAAACGATCGGTTCCAAATCATTTTTCTTCGCGACCCTATCTGTGGATAGCTGGCAAGTCAAATTTAACGATTTATGATTACAAATGATACGAAATAATGTAAAAGTAAGTGTATTGTGTGTAACGGAGAGGAATATGAAAATGAAAAACCAACCATATGATCACTTCGTATTAAGAAGCTGTTTATCTTCACGTTTTCTATGGAGCTTATATTACGGTTCATAATTTATGTCGCAAAAAAAGAAAAAAATGAGCCCACAGCGGATTGTCACTTTTTTGACACAACTTTATTCATCTAAAAAGACTCAGGCTGCTAGTATCTATCCAATAAGTATATACGGTCATGTGATTTATAACGATTGCACGCGTGCCATATCAGTATGTGAAACTTATAACACCCAACTGATTATGTTATGACCCTAAGTTGAAGCTTTGATGACCCTATTTAACGTCGCCAATTCTAGTTTGTGGATGGCTGTTCTAAAGCGTTCATCAGTATCAAATAAATTTAAAACTGGCAGTTATATTTACTTATTTTGCCCTGGAGAAAGACGACAACCAGTCCGAAACTAGGATAAATCAAATCCTGCCATCATAAGCCAGTTATTTTGTTTTGAACTAGAAAAACGTACGGATAAATTGTTTTTATTCCCAGGCAGGCCACGGCTCAGAAATATCCTAAGGAACATTATATCTAGATACGTGTGTGTGTGTGTGTGTGTGTATGTATGTATGTATGTATGTATGTATGTATGTATGTATGTATATGTTTGTGTGTGTATGTATGCGAGTGTGTGAGTGTGTGTGTGAGTGTGTGTGTATGTGTTTGTGTGTTTGTTTGTTTGCTTGCTTGCTTGTGTAACTAATTGCTCTCGGAAATATTGGATTGGATTGGATTGGATTGGATTGGAAGTTATATTTATACTATTGGCGTTAAAATAACCTGTAGAGTCTTTGAACCGACGACCGTGTCGAAAAGGCGATTATCATTTACCTGGTTAATGGAAAGCAGACATACAGAGAAGAACAAAATGGCAATGTACTAAAATACATACCATCAAACAAATAAGTTTTTTACCAGTTCATGACTAGAAATTAAGACCATTGTAGAACAGTTAAGCCAAAAGTTACCATGAAATAGAGTAACGATAAAAAATACCGGGTCGTAAAAGAAAGGTGTGTATTTCTGTCCCCAACTATAGGGTTAGACATCTTGTAAACGACATCTTCGCTCTCGACTTCTGTTGAGATGATTGTTGATAAAAGGCTTAGGACAACAACTACTTTCTTACTTGTAAAGTATTTACCAACAACTGAATTAGATTTTGATGAACTTTTTTTACCATTACGATTGTCTTTTTTTCCAACCCAAGCTGGCTTCATTGGCAGAATGGGCTAAACGGTTGCCACATTTTCGAGATTTGTCAATTGCAGACCAGGTGGTATTACTGCAATGGAGTTGGCCCGAATTGTTAATTGGAGGATTTTGCCATCGTTCCTGTGCTGTCAAGGATGGTATCCTTCTCTCAACAGGGCTACATTTGACCAGAGAAAATCTAAAGAAAGCCGGTGTTGGAGCCATCATTGATAAAATTTTCTCTGAAGTAATTGAAAAGATGCAGGAAATTCAAATGGACCGAGCAGAATGGGGGTGCCTTAGAGCCATTATGTTGTTTTCTCCAGGTTAGTATATTTTTTTATTGTTTACCTCAAGGCAAAAATCATTTATTTTATGTGAAACTTGCTTATATTTTCCAGTTGAACCTCGATTATCCGAACAAGAGGGGCGGGAAGCTATTTGTTCGGATAACTGATTGTTCGGATAGCTGATTATCCGTAAACAAACAACACCTTACGCGATACAAATGTACATGTATTTACGTTAGAACACACGTTTACTTAAATATTTACCTGGGCCAGAAGATCTTGTTCGGATAGTCCGAAAATCGGATAATCGGTATTTTTATTATTGTTTTTGTTGTTTTTATTAGTGTTACTGGTGATGGTGATTCCCGAGTTCACTTTTTAGTATATATATTATATTGGAGACATTAGAGGCTTTACCAAAAAGTTGAACCATTTGCAAATGTAGGTTATTCAAGCTTCAACCATGCGTACTGCAACTTCCTTTACTAGGTACAAATTTGAACGAGTCATTCGAAAATATTTAAGTTGCGTAAAATTATACTTTAGACTTGCGTGTATTTTTGGTTTTTAATATATTTTACAAAGGTTTATGTCCCCAGATTAGCCATCGCAAATTAGCGTCACCTATTTATTAATGCACACAGTTTATTTATTTATTTATTTATTTATTCATTTATTTATTTACTTATTTATTACAAATATTTATATAGGATAACTGTATATCTGTTACGCTTGCCTTTTATTTTTGTTTGTTTGCCCCAGATCTCTGTACACAGGTTATGTTTTGGGATGAGGGTGGATGTGAAGATAATTTTTTCTAAATAAATATGATATTCTAATAAAGGTATTCTTAAATGAGGTACGTAAAAGCAAGCATCACCCATTTAATGAAGACTGTAAAAACTTGTCATAGTTTTTTAATGTTTTTTATGCGTTTTTTAGATGCCAAGGGATTAAGTGCCATTGATCAGGTAGAAAACTGTCGAGAATTATATACATCGACCCTTGAAGATCATGTAAAAAGAAAACATCCGGAGCAGCCAGATCGGTTTACAAAAGTAATTCTTCGTATTCCGGCACTGAAATCAATAGGGCTTCAAGCTCTAGAGCATTTGTATTTCTTCAAGCTTATAGGTGACGTTCCTATGGATACATTTCTTCTGGATATGCTTGAAGTTGACAGGTCTTAAATGGGGTTAGAAATATATTGGTGTGGTAACCTTAAAGAAATAGAACCAATTCACCGGAGTAGCTGGCTTGGTGCATTAAAGTGATGGAATGACATTCATTTTTGGACCTGTTCTTTTAATTGAACCGGTGATATGTTTAAAGGCCCGAGTAGTTTGATGCAAGTATTAAACTGACACGACTGCCATGGTCGTTAACACATGCATAAGATACATAGAGTCAAAATAGTCACTATGATTATTGATGACAAGGGCCCTTTAATGGCATTTGAATAGTTTGGTTTTTTATAACTGCAATAGCAGAGGATTGTCATGTGACTTACTAAAAGCATAGGTGTAGTTTTATTTGCTTTTCTCCGTAGCTGTTGTGTGAAACCTGCTAAATGTTCGTATATTCTTTCACGTCTAAATTGCTTGATATCCCTTCTTCAACTGCATTTTAGCATAGTGTATTTACGATATCATTGGACTCGAGAGAGTATTTAGCTTACTAGTTCAAGTGTTTATCGTTTCGTAAATCCTCCAACGAAGAGGTATTTTAACAAGTTTTTGCAGCATATATTGGTAGGGCTCTCGATATGGTGTAAAATTTATTTTTAATTTTTCTTCCCTTTATTTTTTATTTGATTTTAGTTCCGTTGTGTCGTCAAACATTTCTTA
Organism: Morbakka virulenta; assembly: GCA_003991215.1. Lineage (NCBI taxonomy): Eukaryota > Metazoa > Cnidaria > Cubozoa > Carybdeida > Carukiidae > Morbakka > Morbakka virulenta. The sequence continues at coordinate 865,685 of RDPX01000113.1, read as the reverse complement.
ATGTAGTTTTTAGAGTTACTCGATTAAGTTTCATACAGTATTGTAATCTTTTATGTTGGACCCAGTTGGGGGTCGTTGCTTCATAACAGACAGTTGAACACAGTCAGCCATAAATTTAACATTGCTTTAAATAGTTATGCTTAACAATACGGGACAGAGGAGAGGTTTCTCCCAATTTTTTATTATGAAACGTATTAGAAGCAGGGCAAACATGCCATTTTGATGGCTGTATAAGTACTTGAACGACCAGGACGTAACCGGTAACGATATCAGTGTAATTGTTCAACATGCAGCAACGGTGGAGTATGAGTTTTCAGGGACCATTCCATTTGTTGCTAGTTTACTATTATAAATGTATTAAGTTTATTTTGGCTTTCCATTTCTCAAAAAGAAATGTTTTTATGAGAAATGTCCCTCTGGATACGAAATCCTTTTGGGTTTGTCATATTTCGTCGAACTTTAACAACTGTCAAGGATTCAGAATGACAGATGGGGTCAAATTCGCTTTGTAGGTGATTTTAGGATTAACAGTGAAAAGGATCTGGGTTTTTTTTGTCTGTTTGACCGTTTGTTATTGATGGTGAACTGTGTGATACATTGTTATAGGGTACAACCTTCCAAAATCAAAGGTTCTGTAGTCATACCTTTTTATATGTGTTGGGAATATGTTTGTGTGATATTCACAAGAACAGGAACCGTAGTAGGTTTTATGTAGAAATTGTTCGTGGACTATATGCTTATATACTGTACTTTTATTTTGAAAAAAGCGAATGAACTATGTTAGATTGTAGAGTACACCTGATTCTGTTTTACGTCAATGGTGTAATTGTTGAGAATACAAATATTCCGACGGACAACCAAAGATATTCAGGATTTTTTATCATTAAAAAATCGATAGGTAATGGCTTTTGTATACTCAAAAAAGATATAATTATTCTTTACTAAAATGTAACTTGTTGGATATTCTACCGTTTAATGTTTACTTGTAGATCGACATCTGTTATGACCCTTCACAGCAGTTTAATGTTTGTAATCGAAACCCAAGAGCCAAACGCGTCCCTTTTTATACAACTACAAGAGAGAATGAAACACGTGAAAAGCTTTTTTATTTTCTACATAGAATATCATAATGAATAAAAGAGGAATTTGGTCTTGTTTATAACTAAATTCAAGAGTTGCTTTTTCCCGGTTCGACCGTTCGAAACAGCTGTTTGTGTACTAATACCAAATGATTAAATGGTTAGGCGGAAGAAACTGAGAAAAGGTAGGTAAACAACATTTTAATGCACGGCCAAAGTTATTCTTTCTTCTCGAACCTACACACAAAAATGAGATTCCCATCATGACCAAGTATCTTGGCTTGATAGTTCTATCATTAGAAAATATACAAATTTGTACAAAGAAAGATAGGAAAGTATATACTTTTCCAAGCACGAAAGGCTACAAAACAATGATTATTAAGTGAGAAGCAGATTTTGAAAAGAGAGAGGAGGGAGGCAGGCGGAGCTATTGATTCTCTTTATTCTGTTTTAATTGGGCAAAATGTTCACACGTGTGACACCCAGTAAGCAATAACGTCTTTAGCGCCCTTTAAATTTTATAAGTACTGAACTACTCGACCATCTGGAATGAAGTTGGGCGTTTTTTTTCGGTTTTGAAATATTGACAAAATCGAATCAGTGTTTGTAGAAGTATTCGTTCTACCTACCCACTGCCACGTTATATGCGGTCATTACTGTAGTTTTTAAATCTTATACGTTCTTTTTATAAGCCAGCATAACAGCAATGATGGTGATAATTGGTAGTAATGATGATATTGATGATATATCTGAATTGTGTTTCTATTAATATTAACCTGTCCATTCCTTAATTAGAATAGTGAATCAGCGAGGAAAAGAAAGAAATATTTATTAATTTTTAATTTGAAAACATATTGTGATCAATCGACTGTTACACCCATTCCAAAATAAAGTGCAGAAAATGAGTAAAACACATTTGAATGATGTGAATGGTATGTATACAGTAACTCTCTTTTTCTGGTACAGTGCTTAGCACTGCATTAGCACTGCTTTGCATATTAAACGTTAAACGTGGCAGTCCCCCTTCCACTATCCAATAATTTGGAAGCACTTAATAATGTTAACCTTAGGATTGATTGTACTAACTTCCACTTTGTTTTGAAATAGCTTACGAAATGCTTAGAGTAACGGCTATGCATGCTAAAGAAGTAGAGCTGTGAAGGTTGTCATGATAGCAATGTCGTAATCGGTAGAAATTGCTCAAAGCAGTTAGGATAAATTTTTTTTTTTGCTATGAGCAGATTGTAATCGTGCACCCGATTTCCGCACACTTGTATTTTTGTAGAGAGTTTAGTACTTTCTCTTTTTCTCAGGATGACACGACTGACCAAGAGTATTTTTCACTTAGATAGTTTGGCCATATCTTGGTTTGAATAGCACTTTATGTTTTTGAGATAATAACTAATTCAAGGTAGTACACTGGACAAATATTTTTATTCACATTTAAAACTACCAAGAATTAAATGTACAGTGATAAATCCCGCACGCTTGTACTAGATTAATGGACAGCATGAAGACTAGCTGTCAGCTGTGGGAATCGAGTAGAAGTTGTAAAAATGTAAACCTTTTACGTTATAATAGCCTGTACGCTCACAAGTGTATCACATTACCCCTGCATCTTCAATGATAAATGCGGCAACAGACTCAAATTATTGTTTCCAAATAGGGGGTGATGGTCATGAGTATCTTCGACTGAATGCAGCTGAGACCTCTTTGCCACATATTCTTCAGCACGACAGCCTTTATCTGTTGGATTACGAAGGCTTTCTGTGAAAGAAGTTTGTCGTTAAAAGTAACATCATGGAAAAACTTGTCGCTTGTGGTCGTAGCAAATGCCCGTACAAGTTTTATGAATACGAGTTTAGTTCGTTAAACCACGGATCAATGTCATCATTCAGATTGCATATAGCATATTTGCCGAGGTCGAAATTTACTGTAATGAGGTATCATTTGTAACAGGTCTTGAAAAAAAGCACTGTTCCCGATCCACGGCTTAGAGATTGATATTTCTCCCAAATAATCATTAAATCGCCTTTGCCCTTGCAAACCCTCACCTTCACTGTTAACTATAAAGATGAAGATTTTTGGCAAAGGCGTTGAATAGATGTGAAGAGCACAAAAGTAACAAGTCGTACAAAGCTTTGAACAGAACCGAAATACTTGGCGAAAGAGTGTATTCTAGAACTACGTACCAGGAAAATAAGTGTAGGTGAAAAGTTCATTGTTACTAACAAGCAGATGAACCAATAATAAAGGAGCTATTAGTTTTCCCATTGCAGTGTACTGTACTCCGCTGAAGTAACCGCACACATATTCGAGCAACAGAAAGAAGATAAAAATAGACACCGATGTTTGTTACTCCTTTAGTAATGTGGATATGGCTGCAGTAAATTCTACTAGTTATAACAATTCACAAAAGCCAGAAATTGGAGGAGATATGTCATTTTGTGATGGGATCACAATATACATTCTGCGTCAATATTTCGCCGTCATTTCCATACCATACACCCCATGAAGCCCCGCTTTAGACAGCTAAAATAGCAGGGCTTTCCTACTTCTTAAAGAAATGTTGTTTCCTAAGCTCCCACAGATGCAAAGGAGATACAGCATCATTTTTGGTATTGTGTAGTTTGCTCATAACAGCTGTTAGTGTCGTACTTTTTACGAAATTCAGTTTGACTATGATGAATGAAATTAAGACTGGAGCATACGAATGCGCAAGGTATTTTAATAAATGTTACTTTAGATGACGTCTTTGTTGGTTTTCCTTGAAAGTAATTGAATTCCTGAAGTGCGATTCACTTCGGGCATCGCTGTGTAGCCCAGTTGAAGAATTGTTAACATCCATTGAAAACGATAACGAACTAAATGATTTTATTTAACTTTAATGGTGTAGCCACTCAAAAGAGGTTTCGATTAGAGGTAACAGAAATAGTTCATAATTCAAGACGGTATTAATGGACCTTAAGTTAACACTGGGTTGATAGAATAGATGTTAGTTAGCCTTCACGATAGTTGACGATTGGCAAGTTTACAGCTTGAGAAACCAAATGTTCAAAATCTGGTCCAAGGCGGCCCTCAAAGTTGCTATCACCGTACATGCTGTAGGAGAGGTGACCACTTATTACCCTTTTGCCTTTTGAAAACAAAGCACGTTAGTTTATATTGTTCGTCACGATGATTTGCTATACAATGCGAAAAGAGGGCCGTCAGACACAAAAAATACATTGGCAAGGTTGGTTCCGTCATCGAATTTTTCTTATCTGGTACTAAAAAATGTTGTGTAAATGGCATTTTGGTAGATGGTTCTTCAAACCTTTTGGGTTTTTTGACAGAATTTTAGGTCCTGTGCTCTCAAAGTTGGTTATTTCATTTATAACCAGCCTGTTGTGTCCTGCTTTTACGAACCTTTACATTTTTCAAAAGGTAACCTATTTACACCTTGCCCGATAAAATAATGTTATGCCCTCAGCCTGTATTATTGTCGCGTTCGACATAACATACCGGTTGCGTATTTTTATGTGGTAACCACAGAAATTTGTTTTAACTATATACCAATTTACCGAAGTGCAGGGTTTATAAGCTGCATAATAGTGGAGAGCGTATTTCAGAGATAGACAAAAAGAAAAGGTTTCCCAGTTTTAAGGGAGTTCGCTTAATTTTGAACACTTGGACTTTCGTTTGTTGTACTAATTTTGTGCAGGAACACTCCTGCATTGGTCGTCAACTATTTGTGTTCTTTAGAATATTAGTATCGACAGTATTGCTTGTAAAGATGAAACTAGAGCGATACAGCAAATGGAACGTAATAAATTGAAGTGCTGTGCAGAGGAAACAATGAAAGCTCCAAAGGCCGCGGGTTTTTTGTTATCTGTTTGAAGTTTCTCGCAGCTATGTTATGTATAGCATGCATACTTTTAAAAAAAAATGGCTTGCCAACTTAGAATGGTACGTAATGGTTTTTGTTCAAATAATAACACTGACAAGTCCTTTAAATATTTATTAATTTTAAATGTAAAATTTTAGCAAATTTAATTTATATTCGTTTTTCTTGCGCAAGTATGAAAAAAAAGTTTAATTTCTTCCCATATGGTGTTGTAATTGTTTTCTATATGCATAAGTGTCCAACAGTTGTAAACATTTCCTTTGTGCATGGTTTTATATATTTTATTAGTCGTGGTACAGAACTTGAATATCACAAGTAAAATTATGCTCTTTTCTGTCAAAAGCTTTTTCGCTGGCATTAAACTGGACATGGACGCCAGAGTGAGAAATTTTTCAATAGACAGCCTGCAACAATTGGTGACCTACTGTCCAAAACAGCGGAAGACCACATCAAACAAGTTGGGGGTTTTATTGGACAAAGCGGAGGCTACAGAGGTTGAAAATTAATTGTATATAATGTGTTGAGAGAGGAAGGGAGACAGCCTCTTAATTGCTTCAAATTTTAACCACATTCCCAATCTGATTAAGAATCTGGTGAAAGGCCTTGCGCTCACATTTTGGCTGAACCCGATCCACACAAGATGTTTTACGAAATACTAGGCTTGTACTATTTAATTCTATCGATCACTAGAGAACGTACGGCGTACTTTCCTGGAATCACACCGGTACTTTAACTCGTAAGCGACCACATTAGCAAGCAAGACGTCCTTTGCAGATAAAAGAATATTTTGAGAAAATTACATTAGGTTCTAGTCCGGTACATCGTGTAACTGACATGTACGATCTTGTTTTGATCTAAATTGCGTTTAACTGACTAATTTAATGTTGACCTGTTTTTTTCCGAGCAGTGATCACTCTAAAAATGTTTATGCTAATGTTAGTAAAGTTAACATTTTTTTTACCACATGAACATAAACATCATCAGGGTATACACTAACCTATTGTGACCCAAAAGCCTCTTGTTTAGTTGCTCAAAAGGTCTTCAAGAACAATCCTGCCTGTTAGCAGATGAATTTTCTATTCCGAAAGACGTCTATTGCTACAAACTCTGAATATAATTCTTGCATTTTTAAGGTTCGCATAAAGTAATGAGCTGCGTTAAGTCTTGAACATTAGGAAGCCTCTCTTTGTTTGAACGGTAAATACAAAGGCAGTCCTTTCTCTGATACACTTATAGCCCAAACTGCGAGTGATGATGGAATGGTGCGGTATTTTTCCCGTTGGACAAAAAAATAGTTGCACTCAAAGCATCATTTCGGGAGCTCTTTATTCAGCGGTTCTTAATCCTGTTATTTTCAGGTTCAGGCGTATCTTCAGCTATTGGCGGTTTGCATGGGGTCATGTCATATCGTTGGCAAAGGTGAAGGCAATTCAGTTGTAAAACGACTCTTGACCATCGACTTAAGGTTGGTTGACCCGGTACTTCCTCGTAGAAAGGCCAATTTAATACAAGTAATGTTCTGGGTGGACACCGGAAGCTGGGCAATGCTGGAAACATCTTGTGACACTATCTTCCTCTTTTTTGGGTGCAATTTCGAGTTGATCGCTCCAAAAGATTATTCGTAAAGCACTTTGACCTTGAAAGATAAAGGTTTGGTTTCAGTGTTGTTCTCAATGTTTATTCTTTGTCGCACTATACTTAAATTACCTCAATATGCAATCTGTCTGCGACTATGAGTTTCCTTGGCCCCATGAAAGCTGATTAAGATATATTTATTTACCGGGTGGCAATAGTCACTTCATTAAAAATTTAAATGGAATAACAAATCGATTCACACAACCCAAACAGGTTCACAACTGCAGCTAATGAATCATCAAAGTTGGTTCACAATTGTTATGACCAATGCGGGACATTCAACTCCATTCGTTTAGCTGCTGGCTTTAGAGAATCCGTATCTTATTTTTAGGTCCTGCACTGATAACAGAATTTGTATACATATTCTAAAGTGGTTAACCTGTCAAAATATGTATAATAATAATAATAATAGTAGTATAATAATATAATATTAATATAGTATAATAATAGTATAATAATAATATATAAAATAATAGATATAATAATTATAAAAAAGAGAGAAAAGGAGTGTATCCTCGTAGATATTGCTGACCCAGGTGATGCCCGAACTGCAGCCAAGGAAGAGGAGAAAATTCATAAATATTCGGAATTGGCTCGAGAGGTATCTCGTCTATGGGACGTGAAAACATTAGTGATACCAATTGTCGTTGGTGCTCTCGGGTCCGTAACATTAGATAATCTGGTGACCCTAGGGCCTCGGAGAGGCCCCGGTGCCAGACAAAGACCGGTTGTAAATCCGAGAAAATCCTTTTCACATAATAATAATAATAATAATAATAATAATAATAATAATAATAATAATATAACAATAGCAATAATAATAATAGTAATAACCATCCAAGTCGATTGAACCAAAGTAATTGTTTGGGCTAGGGTATCACAGGTCACACTGTGATAAAAGGTACTGTAACTATTACTTAATTGCTTTGTCATAATTATTACTGTAAGTGAAGTGACTTCATTACCACCATGCATATATTGGGTGCCTATTTAATTAAGCACCAGGGTTGTTAATGCCGAAAGGCTTTTTGAAATTTAACTCTTGGAAAAATACATAGAAATTTCTTTCCAAAACTCATTTAAGACTTATGTTCATGTAGTATTACAAAGTTCTTGTCAAATTTGCTAAAATTTGAAAGACATTCATACCTCTGTCCTATTCCTTGCCTACGTTTGTGAAGATTTACATTTTGACATATTAGAAGAGGTGTTTATGCAAAAGGGGACTTTATCCCGGGTAGAGCGCTTATTCTGTAATTATTGGTGTTGACAAGTAGAATCCAACCGTGATCATCACTGTTTCGTCAAAATAGGACTCGAAAATTTCCCTTCGTAAATTTGCAAAAGAAAGCGAAACGGAACAATAAAACTAATAAACAAAAAATCCTCTGTCAATTAAGATACATTTGTTATTCAAGTTCTGATTTAAGAATTGTTTTGTACATTTGATGGATGCAAGACTAATAAAGTTGATTTAATTGACCAGTTGTAGTTTTTAGGTAGTTCCTTGATTCTGCTCACTGATATTAGTTCCAGTTCGACTTATTAACAGCTTGTATCCACAATCACTGTGCTGTTTGTTCATTTGCAAAACAATGCTGACTACAAAGACCATATTTTTTCCGATGAGGATCGATATCGTCCATTGCCTTATAGCTCGACACAACCCGGCCTTTACGCCGAGGTACTCCAATCCGATTCTTCTTTGCCTGGACTCAGCCTTCAAAAATTTTCTCTCGTCGTGCTACAGCTCTTTTCCATGTCATATTTTCGAGAACACCACTTCGAATTAGTCGCGATTGAAAACGATTATTTTTCCCCAAAAATTTTATATCAGTTTCCGTTTAGAAAAGAACAAAACACCCCATTACAGCCGTCACGGCATCGACATACACCCAATTACTCTTGAAGCATTGTTAATCGAAATTTAGCCGATTTGGGATTTTCTTGATTCGAAATTTTGTACATTAAATAGCACATGTGCTATTATATGAACAGCTATGCGCTTTTAAGTGGGCAAAGTAAGAAAGATAAACAAGGTGTAAAACAGCAGGTAAGAAAAAGTCATTTTATCAATTTAATACTTTGAATGCTTTAGATTTTACCCTAATCAACAATATTGTTAGTATCTTCTTCGTTGTTCCTAATTAATGTTGTCTTTTTTTCATCCTCTTCTTCGACTTCGTTTTTTTCACAATCCACCTTATTATCCGTCATAACAGCTTTATCGATATTGTTAAGCTCATGGTAGTATTTACACCATGATTAATCTCAGCCTTACTATCTGCTACATCCTCGGCTTCGACTGTGGATTTTTTTATAAATAAATGCATCAACTTCCAGGAACAACTACTTAGCACTCCACTTGCATCAATTTGCAGTCGAGCCCATAAAATGCTTTCCTGTTATCCATCAATGTACACAATCTCGCTGCTTTCAAGCCATGTATTACCTTTTCAGTTAAATTATCTAAAAATTTTTAATTTTAGATAGAAATTAAGGTTTGTTAATATGGGTCCTGCAATTTTAGCAAAGCTGTAATAGACTGGTTTCTGATGACGTATTATTATTATCGTTTTCAGTCTCCACGCGGTTTCGGGTGCAAAATATAAACAAAGATGGTGGATATCATTGTATTTCCCTTAATTACTACGTGATTTAATTCTG
>RDPX01000113.1:839574-855821 GCA_003991215.1 Morbakka virulenta | reverse complement strand
ATCTTACATAACATACAAAACATACTGAGGAAACACATACAAAACAGTAAGAAATAGTTATTATATTAAAAATACTAACCAGATATGAAGTGTGCACTGCAGATTCTTGCATGTTCGATCTGTTGTTCACTCCAATCTAACCTTTGAATTTGCCCCAACCACTGCTCTCTCAACTTCCTATTTTTCTTTGGTATCCGATAAAAAACAAAATATTTTTGTTTAGTACTTCGATTCGTGCAGCCTACAGCACAACAAGATGGCATTTTCTTCGTAGTAAATGTAAAATATAACTAAAAATCAGGATAACAGTACTGTACAACGCACCACAACACACTGTTCTCAAGCAAAAACACGAATGGCGCCGATTATGTTTTGCACCCAATTTTCCGCGCATGCGTGCGCAGCACCCAAAATCAAAACAAAAACAAAAACACAGAAATCCGTCTATACCTGCACGATTTATTTTTACGTTCTGTTGCACATTTTAATTTCTGGGTCAATTTCATCTCCCTGACTTAAGAGTAACAAGGACGGCCTAAATGAAATCGTAAGAGAGAATTTAATGGAAGGAGTTTTCACCAACTTCTTAAATACAACAGAAGAGCCCCTTTTTATAACTACTTATCGTGCTGATAAGGTTTACCCTGTATTACAATCATGGTTATCATTATTATTACCATTATTATTATCATCTGGTATGGCTTTAAGCGTTGACTGATAGAATTACAGTATAAAACTGATTGACGAGTCATAGAAAATCATTCAAGACAACCAGTATTTCCTCTCCTTATATTTCTAGCACTTTCCTTAATATTGTGGAGTCCCAAGCAATTATGCCTTTTGTATGAAACTAACCTTTACATTTCTAGGTTTTCCGTATAAGACTTAAAACCTTTCGATATACTGACTAATGCCCCAACAATTATTGGAATAACTTGAACCTTTTTTACTTTTCACAATGTCCCAATTTCCCTTTTCAAGCTTAGCTATTTTTCAATTTTGCCCTGTTCTTTATCATAAAATCTGGAGTCAGCCGGGATCACAACATCAACAATAACACACGTTTTATGTTTTATTTATAACCAATATATCTGGTCTACGGCCGTCAATGACATCATACTGCATGTTAAAGCCCGAAAGGATCTAAACAGATTCTTTTTTCAATCACTCCTGGATTATGCTGGTACCATTATTCAGCTTATTCAAAAACATATTTTTCAGTTTTCAGTGAATTATTAGTGCAATATTATCATATCTCCTCATATTCTCTTTGGGCAAGATTTTTAGACTCCCAAACAATGTGACAGAAAGCCTCAACTCTTTCTCCGCACATTCTATACAATGGGTTGTCTGAAATGTTGTCTATCTTATACTAAATGTAATTTGTTCTTAATGCTTGTTCTTTTGCAGCACATATTGATGCTTCAGTTTCCACTTTCAGATTCCTTTGAATTAGCTAGTCCCAGTTTTTTTCCTTGTTCACTTCATCAGGCATATCTCACAAACTGTCCATACATGCTTTTATCTGTCCACTTCCTTTTGGTTTCAGAATTTTTCTTTCTCTTGAGCTCCCTTTTTGATACAGCTCCTCCTGTCTCAATTGTTACAGCTAGCCCCACACCTTCTATTAACGTATCAGTAGATTCTTCGACATAAATTCCCAGGTTATTTTCTTCTGAAAACAAAACTCTTCACTTATAAGCCCCCTGCCACCCTCTCTTCTACTAAAATACAATCTGTCTACATCACTCCTTTGACGCAGTGCCCCCTGCACTGACAAAGTTTTCCTTGTTTTCCTATCCATAGCCTCCAGTTCATTTTCTCCCCACCCAAGAATACCAGCTCCATATCTTAGTATTGCTACTGCCCAAGTATTAACTGCAATTATGTTATTCCTCCCGTTTGATTTAGATTTCAAAATTAGACACAGTCTCCTTTTTATTCGCTATAAAATTTTGTCTTTCATCTCATTCTACGTTTGCCCAGCTCAATTATACTTAGATTGGTATAGCCATTTTTATCAACTTTCTTTATCATTTCTCCGGAGGGTAGTTCAATTCCATCAAAAGTGCTGATTTTCCCCCTTTTGATATGACAACTCTACACTTCATAAGTCCAAGTTCCATTCCTATATCTTCACTAAACACATGGACACTTACTATCGATCAGCCCAACTGATCTTCATTCTTGCTGAAAAGCTTAAGATCATCCATGAAAAGTAGGCGACAAGGTTTAAATTCCTTCGTCACATTCGCTGTAAGAGTAGACGCCGCGCAATAGCAATATCAAGGGTATTATACTGATTATAAAAAGTAATGGTGATAAACTATAACCTTGGAAGATATCCCTAAATCCAATAACATTCTCTAAAGCTTCCCCGTTTGAGGTTAACGATATTTTCCATTGTATCATACTATTTTGCAGTAGTTTCTTTACGTTACCTGCAACCGAACATTTCTACATTCAATAAACCAAATATGTGGCACAAAATCATAAGCCTTTTCATAATCGACCCATGCCATAACAAGGTTGAGATATCTCTTTTAACAATCCCATAGCACCACGTCATCATTTAATAGCTGGTCTTTCGTCGCTCTCTTTTCTCTTTTAGAACCTTTTTGTCCCTATGGAAAAAGGTTTTCTAACTCCATCTACGAATAAATGCTATCTGCATTTACAATTGTCACTAATTTCAAAATCATAAGGCAAGGTAGTCGATGATTATACAGAGTATTGCCTTTTGATAGGTCTTTTTGGCAAAGGACTGTCCGCCCAAATGTGGCCCACTCGGGTTTTTCACTTAATCCTGATTGCACATCATTCAGTTGATCTATCCTTTCATTTTAGTTATTAAATTTGTTTATCCAAAATCCCTGTACTCCATCAATACCCAGTGCTTTTTAATCAGTGGCAGGCTCTTACATTGCTTTATCGCATTTTCTCTACTGATGACTAGTGCTTCCATTCTGGCTTTGTGCATTTCCTTTTTCTGTTTATTAAGTCGCAAGGCTCTTTTGTTGTGTGTTTTCTTTACAGACCATATATCACGATATATCATATAAATTATTATAAAAAATAAATATATATATAATGAATAATAAATAGTTTAAGAAATTTATCAAAATCAATTTTATGTTTAGAGTGTTTTTTGTTATAAGTAGGCTGAAGCATTTAAGATAATCCTCTGTATTTCTGTTAGTAATGGTTTTCCTAGGAGCTGCTCGAAGTTCTTTTCGGTATTCTTGTGTATTACACCAAGGGTCCCCACCACTACTGGAACTATTTTTTAAATTTTTACATTGATTCAATTTCTATTTTTATGTAGATCCTCGTATTTCGACAGTTTTTCAAACTCTTTGGCAAACACGCTCCTATCTGTAGCTACAATCTTGTCAAACACCTTACAAGTTCTTTCCCGGTGGTCTTTCACTTTAATATCCTGCCTATTAGCTTGCACAATTCTTTCAGTATGAAATCCAAAGTCCCACAGAATCGTGACTCGAGTTTTTTCTGTTACAATATCTGGCTTATCTTCTTCTTGTTGGTCCCGCATTGCAGGGTCAGCCGCCCGAGTCTTCCGCCTCCAGGTTTCTCTTTCCAGGGGCTTTTCCTAATGCACGTGACCATCTGGATTCAGTGCTTGCCTAGGTGCCTTAGCAAGTCCACTGGTAGTTCAGAGGACCCTGTGGTCTTTCCGCTTTTCACTTTTTTCATCACTTCCTCTACTTCCTTCTCGTTAATATCAGGTGACGGGCCTTCAACCGGTGGACATCCCTGGAGTAGGTCTCTCTCATTTTCCATATTTAACAGGTTGCTGAAGGACTCCTTCCATCTTTGTCCTTTGTGACAGATCCCTCTCCCACGTCCTGTCTACTTTTTGCTCTTTGTTTAACCACTTCGTATATCATCCTTTCTCCTTCCTTGGTCTCCATCTTCTAATACCATTCTCTCCATGCCTCCTTGGCCACAACTCTTTTAGCCTCTCTCTTGGTCTTTTTTTACTCGTCTCTCAGGTCTTCACTCCCATTACTCTGCGATGCCTTGAAGGCTATTTTTTATTCCCAATAGCATCTTGCACTTCTGTACTCCACCGCCATGTCAACCTTCCTTGGTGCCGTCCTCCTTTTGTGGAACGACCTACCTCTTCCGCTGCTTCTAGTAGGGTACTTTTCATTTACTGCCAGTTTTCTTGAGCTCTCTCTCTTCCTGCTGTTTGTTTTCCTCTCACTTGTGACCTTGTCCCCTTTCAGCTCCCATATCTTGATCTATTTCAGTGTTTCGGGCTTTCGTTTCTTCACTTTTCCAATCTTAAGCACCACACAAAGGAGTCTATGCTGTGCCACAGTTGCCTCTCCAGGAATGACCTTAAGAGTTCTTGACATTCTTCAGGTCCACTCTTCTTATTATCACAGTCAATCTGTGCAGCATGTTGTCAACTCTTGTATGCGATAAAATTTTCATTTCTCTTTTCATAGTAACTATTTACAACTGTCATATCAAAACTTTCAGCACATTCTAGGATTCTCTATCCCTCTCCATTTCTCTGACCATATCCTTTTCCACCTTGTACTCTTTGATACCCATCTGATCTTTTGCCCACATGTCCATTTATGTCAGCTCCCACAAGGACCTTCTGCCTTTCAGGTATGTCTTGTATTAATCTCTCAAAGTTCTCCATGAACATTTCCGTTTCTTCATCTGTCTCTCCCAACTGTGGTGCATATGCTTAAACAATGTTTAGGGGCTCGCCGGCTATCACCAGCTTCATATTCATCTTCATCAGTCTGTCTTACACCCGTTCCACTTTGATGACTCCTTACTTGTGTTTTGAGCTCAATATGATTCCAACCACATTTCTTCTGTCCCCTTCTCCACTGTATTATATTTTTAACCTTCCAACAGTTCTCTTGCACTCTTTCCACTCTATTTGGTTTCTTGTACAGAGATGTTTCTTTCCTTGCAGACTTCGGTATCTCTCTTCCTCTACTAGTCATGGATCCTACGTTCCAACTGGCGAACTTGAGTCCCGCTAAGTTCTTTAGCCGTGGCTGCGGTTGCCATGGTACCCTTTATCCACTTATCGCGTCAGTCGGGGGTTGCTGTAAAATATGGGAAATCATAAAAACTACACGCTTCCCACTAAATATATTGTCCCATCCTGCGATCCTGAGCTTATACTCTGCAGGTCTTAGTAAGGGACATCCAGATACAAGATGGTCGATGACTTTATGGCAAACCAATCTTTTTCTTTCCCACTCTAATGGTACCTTAAAGTCTCATGGCATGCGGATTAAGAGTGGAATTTTCCAGGGGTACCGCCTTTCTCCGCTTTTATTTTGTATGGCACTAATAACCCTCTCCCAAATGATTAAAAAACTACTTATGGACACAAGATCTATGATAAAAGAATAAATCCCCATTTTCATATGGGCAATTTAAAATTATATGCTCGTAGTGATGACGAACTGGAGGGGTTATTAAAAACGGTTAAGGCTTTAAGTGATGACATTGGGATGGAGTTTGGGCTGGATGTGCTGGATAAAAATCAGAAAAGAATGTATTAGGGGGGTGAGATCGATTTTAAAGACACAACTTAGTTCTAAAAATAAAACAACTGCAATCAACTCTTTAGCTATACCAGTTGTAACTTAATAGCTTTAACGTGATAAATTAGTATCTTTCTGAGTTGAAGAGACTAGATACTAAAATTCGAAAACGATTTGCAATTTATGAAAATGCACCATCCTAGTAGCACGTTTGTACATAAGTAGAAAGAAAGGTGGGAGAGGTATGACACAATTAGAACTTTCCTATAAAAGCTCTGCCATTGGTCCGTCACAATATCTAGATAACGCAGTTGATTGGATATTACAATTGGTTATCATACACGAAAATACATTATTACAGTCCAAGAAGCAAATACGTTTTTATGTAAACTGAAGTCGACCGAGACACCGATAAGAGGAAAGCAGTGGCATAACCATAAACCATAAAGGTGCATAGAAAACGAGAACTTCAAAATGCTCTGGGATATGATAATACAGTGCGACCAGGATATACAAGCTAGAGAACCAGATATAGTCTTAGTCAACAAAACAGCAAAGGAAGCCATCTCTGAAAGTACAGGGTAAAACAGGAACAACTCGAAAAAATTGAGAAATAAAAGCCGCTAAAAGACGAAATAGCCAGGCTTTGGGAACTTAAAAAAAGTCAAGGTAGTACCTGTGGTCATAGGGGCTCTGGGGGAAGTTAGTAAGAAATGTATAGCTTTCCTTAAAAAATGTGACGAGAATGTAAACGTGGGGGTAATACAAAAGGCGGCTCTATTAGGCACTGCACGAATCTTAAGAAAAGTGTTGTCTGCGTAAGACACAGAAGACATTAACCTGGAACCTTTAATAACTTGTTGTGACTTCCTTGCACACAATACCGAATATAACAACCTAGAATTTGAGAAACACAGTAGTGAACATAATAATAATAACAGTAACAATAATAATCGAGTAAACCTGTCCTTTCTACGCTTAACACCAGCAGTTAAGGCTACAGTGATACACAGAACACTCCTTTTAGGTCAATTGTTGAGCTTCTTGTGGCATTAAATTAATAGTGTTTCATTCATGTCAGCTACTCATTTTTTCCAGTTATTGCATGCTTTCTATGAATTTTTCGTAGAGCTGAACTGCAGGACTCAACTAAGAGATGCAATTGGTTTTGTTGTCTTAGCTGCTTGCTCTTGATAAGTACGAATGTCTTTATATTCTGATTAAAACTAAATCTACCGAGTCAATGCTGCGTCCACTCAAAAATGAAGTGGATTATAACTCATTGGAAATTCAGAATTATATCTGCTGCATTTGACATGTGCATTCGAATAAAAATTATTGTGAAATAGCAAGATCTAAAGAACCTTATCATAAAATAAGTGGCAAAGTTAAGCAAAAAAAACAATATATGGGCTCAGGCAACGTTGTGCAATCAGTATTTATTCACATTCGTGAGGTACATTGCTGTCCACCATATTTATAAGCAAATACAGACACCGTCAACTAGAGAACTACTCTGTGGTTAATAGGAAGCTGTTAATGACTTAGCGAGCACCCTTTTCCACCAGAGGAGGTCGAGGTAAAAGGATAATCGTTTGTATTATAAAATGTTTCATTCGACCACGTTTACCAACGTAAACCACGAGATTAATGGCTCGCTGAACCATATAAAATCACCAAGGTGTACAGGACCAATATATATGAACACATTCAACAAGTACCGATTGAGCGTAAACACAATATCAATGCTTAACTAAAATAACGTTTTAAAATAACTATCATTTGAAACCATTGTTTCATAAAAAGCTTTTAAGGAAGCGATATACCAACAGAGCCTGTTTAACAATACAACATGACGAAAACAGTTTACGTAAAATAACTAAGTAATGAGAAAAATCGTGAGCTTTAGAATACCACTGTTTGTTCGGAATTAAAAGAACTTAAGAAAAATCAGACATATATCACAGAAATAATGCCTGCTGATGAGTTTAAGTACTCCTTTTGAAAGAATCCAAAGCTTGGGGTATAATAAAATACAAGTGTTTTAAGAAAGAAAAATACGCCTTTGCCAACACAGATTGGGGATTTAATTGTAGATATAAAGCAAGAATTTCATATTAAATGAGTATTTCTACACAACCTTAGAAGCCCTAATTATCTTCTAAACATATCACTCAGGCAATTCCAAACAACGACGTATGGTTACACATATTAGTCGGAATACTAACTTCTTCAACACTATCGAGCATATCTGGCTAAATTACTAAGGTTTGTGACAGGCCTTAAATTCCTAGTGTCTGACATCTGAATCGAAAGATTTAATTACATAATGTAGTCTTGCTTCCATAAATGAACGGCGACAGTTAACCTATTCACTGATCTTCCATTCAATGAATCTATTCATTGGTCTTAATCGATCATTTGAAGTGGTAAAAAGAGTAACACTACGGTCCTTTAAATTTCTGTAATACACCCTACATCCTGCATACCATAAAATTTATCTTTACTGTTGCGTGCGTGATGACGTGTCATATTAGAGTGGAATACAGTTGCTGTTGAACTATAATTCGTGGTCCCATGGAAGTCTAAAATATGACGATGGTAGAGGTATACAATGTGTCGCGTCAAAATCAACCATATACATTGTTGTCTGAAAGAGAAAAGTAAAACATATTTGAATTGTTCCAAAATAGGCTGACATGTTATTACAACATCAAAACATCAACGAATCTGAGTTTCTCTTTAGGTTGACACAGTATTATCGTGTCAACAATAGGGTACAGGTAAGGCATGGTAACAAAAGATAAGATAAGATAAGATAAGATAAGATAGGATAAGATAAAGTAAGATAAGACAAGATAAGATAAGACAAGATAAAGTAAGGTAAGGTAAGAAACAATAAGACAAGGTAAGAAAATATAAGATAAGATAAGAAAAGATAAGATAAAAAAAAAGAAGATAAGTTAACGTAAGGTAACGTAAGGTTAGTTAAGGTAAAGGCAAGGTAAGATTAGTTGAGGTCAAGGCTGAACAAAAAATAGGTGCTTAAATCAAATCATTTTCTTCCTAATTAAGTCTCGAAAAACAAACTAACAAATGTGCGAAGAAAATACACAAAAAAGGTCTGGAAATCAGCACAAATAAAAATGAGTTGATCGCTATAACTGTACTCATACCTACCTACAATTGGTTGGGTCTTTAAATTTGAATAAACAATAGTACCACCATCATCATTTTCCCAATGTTTCTGCGATCTTGAGATTGGGGATTTCATAAGCTTCCTCCTTTGTGCTTTATTCTTAACCATCTCTTCTCTATGATGCCAAAACATCTTATCACCTTCCACTTTGTATCTCTACATCTTCTTTGAACTCTTTAAAGGACTATTGCCTCGACCTCCATCTATTATTTTCCTCAAAATGTTGCCCTGCCAAGTCTAAACCATTTCAATAACACCCTTCTTCCATCTGTGCAAAATTTCCAGCACTCTAAAATCTCCCACTTGATCCTGTAGCTTTATGGGAACTAGGTGCTTCGACATCAATATCCCCGAGAAAAAGGAGGTTCCAACTTCTTTGTCATGGCCCATGTTTCTCGGGCATCGAGTTGGATTGGCCTATTTTGTAGACAACAACTCTTACGTATGATGGTAGGTTCTTGGAAGAGTCACGCCGCACGTTGTACAATTTCAAATAAAAGGAAGTGTCCTTGAACAAGTTTACATTTAATCAAAAACAACTATTTCTCACATAATTTCAATGTAATACATAAAATACATTATAAAACACTGCTTTTGAACATATGCAAAAAGGCAGAAGTAAAATATATTTAACTTCTTCAAAATTATCCAAAAATTAACAAAATATAATACCACCACCCCTCCCCCCACACACACACATACACCACCACCACCACCACAACAACAACAACAACAACACGACTATCACTTACAATGAACATGTTCGCAAAAACAGCACAGACAAGATCCTAAATTTGTCAAATCTTGGAGGAAATCCAACTGATTAAAATGCATTTAAAACAACCCATTAAATGCAACTTCAAAATATGAAGCTTATATCTAACAGCAATAATTGGTAATACACAATATTACTCTGAGGATAATGAAACTCTAAAGAAATCAACAAAGGTAATGCAAGATACAGATAAAAAAATACCGAGAGAGAATTAGAGAGAGAGGGGGGGGGGAGGAGAGGGAGAGAGAGAGAGAGAGAAGAGAGAGAGAGAGAGAGAGGGGGGGGAAGAGGGAGAGATGGCGGTGAGGCACTGAGAAAGAAGGCAAAATCACTACAACCCGTTACCTTACTCAGAACCGAATATTGCAAAATGCCATATAAATAATGACTGACAAACTGACAGTACCTTCTTGTGACGAGTAAAGACAATGCGGGAAGTGATTCCATCTGGTTAGTGCTACATCTTATTTTTAAAATTTATGAACAGCATACTATTATAGGTCAAAACGATGTACCATAACGTAACAATCATCTCTTTACGTATAAAAAAAGAGACAGAACAAAGGAAAACAACACGCGATATGCTCTTTCTTAACGTAAGAATGAAACCATTGGGTCAACATCGTCATATGCAAAACAAAAGATTAAGAAAAGAAAAAGATTTTGAAAGTTGCCAAAATTAACTCCATATTCATACTTACTAAATATATTGCCAGCTTTGTTTTTAGGTCCTGATCGAAATCGCCACCTGAGAAAGAAAAGTAAATACCAACTAGCAAACAAAATTGCAAATTGAATTCCTTATTTTACCATAGATAGGAGGAAAAGAGATACTCGGGTACAAGTAGCAACAAAAACAATTAGCAAAGTGATAAGGAATGAATGATTCATTACATAAGGCAGGCAGTCGAAATTGTAGTATTTTCTCTTTTTAACTTTAAATCTCTATGTGAATAGAGATAACGACAGAGCCGGTACTTATGCCGGACAAAATGTGGTAAGAATGCTTTTGAGTATGACGATTTAGACTGTTAGTTACTTAGCCTGATGTACACCCTTGCGTCCGTGACATCACACAGCAGTGAAAGCTACCGAAAAAAGTGGCATTCGATCCATGTGTGGTAACAAACCACTTACAGGTTACCTCAAGGTGCTTCCACTCTTGTTACCAGGATCTTGTACCTTAGGAAAGCGAGATGGAAATATCCTCATTTGCCACCAAAACTAATGAGACCATGGTACGTGAACAATAATTTGGCGATATCCTTCTTAAATGCCATCGGGAAGTTCATCATTGACTTAAGTCCTCCCGTCCAGTACACACAGTCACAACGTACAAAAAGGGTTCACGGATTCAATGTCGATCTAGTTTCTTCCCCAAGAACCAACGTCAAGAAACGAGCTAGGAACAAAGTAAACTAATATAGTCATCTACTCCAACAAAACTGATTATCCTCACATTAACTTCTTTCCAGAACATTATGAAAGGCGTCAATGTTTATCACGAATATTTTGATGCTTTCAAAAACCGCAGTAGTAAGGACAGGAATTCCTCCTGGGCCTTACACTCTTGCTTGGGTTTCTAAACTACACCTTTGGATATTCATTAAAGGTACACATTTCTCCTTACAGTTGTAAGATAGCAAAAAAAATTTTCAAATCTCAGATGATTTTAATATTGTGAGAAACTGTCTTCTTATTGATAATCAACTTGCTCTCTCGCCCTGTAAAGACCTGTTTACAGTCGTAACTGACGTTTGTTCTGATATATTGATCGAAATAGGAGGGGTGGGTGGGGTGGTGCTGGGAGTTTTCTCTCGTACGGTTTTGCTTTTATCTTTTCGATTCTCTAAATTTACCCTTTCAGAACGTGCAGTTGTGGAATTGGTCAAGGGCACCTAAATGTTACCTCTCTGCCTTAAAAAACATGTTCAGTGACAAGTTTTTCAGGATGATGAAGTTTGATCTGTTTTATAAAAAAAATATTTGTAAATTTCTATGACCTATCTTTTTCTTTATGCAAAAGTCTAAAAATAAACATTCTTTGTGGGATTTTCTGGTGTAAAATTGAAAATGTTTGTAAGGAAAATCAACTTTGTGGTAATTCTGAATTGCGAGGTGCATTCTGTTAAAAACAATCAAAACAAAAAACATACTATCAAATCAAAGAAGATTAAAAGATTGGAAGTCCATTAATCTGCTGACACAACAATTGCGGATGAAACGCGAAGCTAATGGGCTAGTGAAGGGAACAAAACATTGCCTTGGGTGGTTTTTAACCTCTCCACAGGTACGTCCGTTTTCCATTTGTTTGTTTGTATGACTTAGTTATTACCTTGAACATTAAAATCCTGTGAAGAAGGATACCTACCTATATCAGATGGAAAAGTGGGTCTTTTACCATCAAAATATCCTCGTATGATATCGGCGCATAACTCAGAGCTAAATTCAATACTGGATTTAATATACTCTACAATAAAAAAAAAGTAAAAGTCACCTTTTAAATACAATATGACGGCTGTATTTTTTAATTCTGCGCATAAATCTCGGGGATAATATTTGGAGTAGAAAATCAATAACAAAAACCTCACATTAACGTACAAAAAATATGTAATTCCTACTAAGCAAGAAATACAGCTATACTTGTACAATGTTAATGGAACAACAAAATAATTGTTTTAATTCATTTATATAAATCCCTAAGTATAATAAAAGGAATTTATATAAGCCTTGCAGATAAAATAAACGTCAATGTTCAATTGTACATTCATCGGATAGCAGATGCTGTTGTATTATTTTTAAACGAGTCCTATTGCCATATCTCTAGGCTATCTTGTCGGGCTTCCAGGGAATCAAGTCCAAAAGATTGGACAGGAGAAAAATGCGTAATTTAGAAGTTTTATATTTCATATTTTCTACAGCAAATTTTATCACGAAGTAGTGTATTCAAGTATCGAGAAAGGTCATATCAGTACCATGGTAAAAACGTAGTCAATACCAAGAAAACGTAAATAAATTAGCATAATGGCACCAAATTGTGGCATAACAGCTCCAAAACTGATTACTGCCAACACGTTTGTATTGAAAATTAATTGTTACCGAATACGCACCAATATAATTTTCATGTGTTAAACATCAGTGTACTAACCAAATTTCAAAAATGAGGGATATAAAACCCCAAAGCTTTCTATCATAGGATTCTATACGAACAAGCGTGGGCATGCCAGTGCTACGACCAAAATTGTATTTAGCTCCTACTCTAATACTTCAAGGCTTAACAAACATCAGTGGCGGCCAACAACAGTATGCTTGACACCAGCAAAAGCATGGTCGATCAAAAGGCAAACGGATCATTCCATTGTTAGGGTTTGCAAGGGTAAACATATTTTCCATATTATGCTAGATTCTGAATGTTACTTTGAATATAAATGGATGTCGAGATCCATGCATGATCTAGTGCAGTGCCAAGGTGCAGTGGCTCCCAGACAAAAACAGATATTAATACTTTTTTAGAACACACCCCTTTGTAAGTTGGACCTTCTACCAGTAGGGGGCACCATGAGAAGGAGAATCAGGGAGCCTTAGAAGTAGAGGCTGAGAGGTTATCGAGTGTGTCTCTTCTACCCGGCCACTACCGCACTTAATCACACGAGACAAAATTATGCATGAATTTACATACCTTGTGAATGACTATCCATAGCCGATAAATACTCAAAAACAAATTGTATGCTTTCATTTGTCATTATTTTCGGATATCTTAAGGAAAAACAAAAATCCATCATAAAGATCGTCTTTTCATCCAAAATCAGTTCTACATATAAGTCTAAGTCTAATTAACGCCGTTAACGTGCTAAATTTTCCTCAGGGATCTGTAAAAATGCAAGCCTTGTCAAAATAAATTCATACAATGTTGTCTCCTTACCCTCTTTGAGAAGCTGTACCATACAATATTTCTATAACAGGCAAAAAGTTGTGCCTAGGTGTCTTCTTTAGCAGATATTTAAACATATGGGTGTAATATCGGCCACACTAACATCACTTTCACACTACAATTCCGTAAGCTCACTAGGTTCGAGACAATAAACTATTTCTGCAATATGCCATTTCTTGCAAAAGGGACTACCCGCCTGTCCTGATACATAGGTATACCTTTCCTCTAAAAAAACCAACCCGAAGCTGTATTCATAATCTCCGGCCCCAACAGCTTAACCAAAATGTAAACCCTGGGAAAAGAAACTGTTCCAATCCTCGCAAACAAGAGACAGTTTTTTCTGACATCTGCCCAGATACAACAGAAATCAGGATGCTACTGTATATTCGAAAATGTGATTGTGCACAGTACATACCGGTACTTTAACAACTGAATAAGTAAATAATTTCCTCTGTTTGTTCTTGGGTTTCCTGGTCTATGAAATGATAAGATTAAAAAACAGGTCAAATGTTAACAAAATCAAAACATCAACAAAGAAAAGAAGGTACGAGAAAAGTGAAAACACCTGTTTATTACGTTATTATTATTAAGTTTATTACAACTATCAACACCTTTGGGTTGACTGTAACACTGACTTACTGGTCACCTGACTTATATGCCTCATAATTTCGATTGTTAAGTGCTATGTTACCTGACTAGGCACCTTGCTTATTCAAAGTTCTCTATTATTTACTTTGAAGTTGTTGTTGGATTTTGTGGGGTTCTTTATACGGTTTCTACAGGGCCTTTTTCAATACAGAAAAGTAAAAAATATGTTTGCACCAAACTGGGTTTAAACCAATGCCTATGGTTATCAAAGCCAAATACTCTACCAACTGAGATATCTTCGCCTGTCCCTAAACAGATTAATTTTGCAACCATATCTTTTACTTTAGAAAACGAGTCGTGGCTTAATGGTTAGTGCAGTTGCACCATAACCAAGACGGTCCGGGTTCGATTCCCCGAGCGGGAGAAAAGAATTTAGAACTTTACAAAAGAAAAGCAATTGGTCGGCGTCAGTAAGGGCATCCGGCCAGGAAATTCCTCATTGCCAAAACAAAGTCCCTCTGAAGGGCACCGTATCATCCCCAATAACTGGGGTAAAATGACGTTTAAAAAACAAACAAAAAAACAAAAAATCTTTCACTTTAGTGCGCTCTTCTCCCTTCAGGTCCAGGGAGGATCAGCTCTTGGGCCCTGCTTCCACTGTTGTTGAGGGAGGTGGAAAATGTAACAATTTCCCCCCTGCAATGCTTTCCTCTGTAACTTCGGTATCATTTGATGACGACCTTGCAGGTCAACAGATCCTCTTCTTTCTTTATTGTCGGAAGACACCAGATGACAGTTTTTACTTTATATTTATGCACCAAGAAATAGCAGGGGCATCTTATTAAAAGGGAAGTTCACGTTTATCAAACTTCAAATGAAATAAACAGGCAAAGGTTGGTACTGGAGGAATCTAAATGTTTTAATATTTTGCAAGACTAATCTCACTGATTTCATCGTTATTTTCTGGTCGTATATTCATGCACTTTACCGTCCTGAAAAAAAATATTTATAGAAAAGAGGGCATTTGCCTTATCTTTTTCATCACACCAAGATGGCTTATAACATCTCAGTGAGTCAGGGCATCATGTGCATTGCTACGCATTTTTAATACTCATGCTTCTCTTCAGAGACTCTCTACTAACTGTCCAAACATCAGACCTGTTTTTAGGTTTAGTCTTTAAGCGAGTAAATAAAAATTTTTAATTTTTTCAATTCAAAGTTTAAAACTTTCACATCTTCGATTTTTGGAGAAATGTGTGTGCCTATTATTAATTTTTTTTTCAGATGTAATAAATACAGCATCAACACGTTAGTTTAAAAAAAGCCCAATTTTTCGAATACTACCTTTATGAAGGTATATATTAGCTTGCATTAAGCACATACTCCCAAAATTCAAACCTTTTGTACCTAACTATCATTTTTCTTAAAAAATCGTGCCGTTGTAACCTTAACGACAGCCAACGAATTTTTATACACAAGCATAAAAGTTAGTCAAGTTTCCACCAAATAATATTTCAATGGTAAATAAATTAAATGAAGTAATTAAAATTGACTTTAAAAATAGAATGATTTAGTTGAATGACTACAATAATCATCATCATATTCGGTTTAACGTCCGGTTTACATGCTAGCATGTGTTGGACGATTTCTTGAAATTGACTTCCAAGTTATCCTATTCTTCACCAGGTCTCTGCTGACACCTTTTTGTTTCAGATCCATCCTTATCACTTCCTCCCATGTTTTCTTTGGTCTTCCTCTGCCAGTGGTTCCTGCAACCTTGATTGTTCTGCATCTACTTGTCCAAGCATTCTTGTCCATTCTCTCCACATGACCAAACCAACGAAGCCTCCTATTCTGCATACAGCTGCCAATACTGTCCAGATTCAATCTCCTTCTGAGTTCATTAGAACTGATCCTGTCCTTTAGACTTACGTTGCACATCCATCTTATCATTCTCATGTCATTCCGCTCCATGCGGCTGACATCTTCAGCTTTCACTGGCCAAGTTTCACTGCCATACATCATTGTGCTACGTACACATGCCTGGTAGACTCTACCTTTGGTAGGTAATGGCAGAGCTCTGCTGGTTAACAATGGCATCAGCTCCCTGAACTTACTCCATCCACTGTTAACCCTTGCTGTAACACTTGCACCAGCTCCCCCCTCAGCTCCAAGGGTGTCACCAAGGTAGCAAAACTTCTGGACAAC
>RDPX01000113.1:808402-831025 GCA_003991215.1 Morbakka virulenta | reverse complement strand
AATAATAATAATAATAATAATAATAATAATAATAATAATAATAATAATTAAAATATCAGGTTAAAGGTGGTATCACAAAGAGAGTCCGCATGCCAATGAGCACCAAATTGAATGATGTCAATCTGGTGCATGCAATTATTGCAAAAGTATTTCTAGTGGCAGAGTACGTAATGAATATGCGCAAGTTCAATAATGGGAAGTTGAAGGAGCTGGATCAAATAATGAGAAAATGGAGAGCAAATCATAAATTGGGCAAGCGCGGAAGTGACGAAAGATTGTACCTGAAGAGAGAGAGGGCGGTGGTCGTGGGATCAAGTCCATGAGGGATATTTACCAAGAAAAGAGACTCGAGTTCCTTGTTATATTGAATGATAGGAAAATAACTGAATTAAAGCTGCATGGAAGAGAAAAATGTTGAAGGAGAGTGCAATTGTGACCGAAGTAAAAAAGCCAGTGGAGGATATTGAAGTAAGAATCAATTTTCAGGAAGGGGAATTATCGACTGAAGAGGAAATAATCCAAGGAGGATGGAAAACAGCTTGAGGAAGTTGAAAAGCAAGTTGGAGAAGGGTGTTAAATCTAGAAGAATGGAGACCTATGAAGCGAAAGAACAGCAAAGCAGCGTCTGTAAAGACCAAGAAGAGAAACATTTGTAGTTATCCCGGGATCTCAATCCCAGAAAGACAGCGGCTATAATGACGCTATTGGAGCAGGTGGGTGAGAGTAGATCTTTGAAATAAGAGGACTTGTGAAGGATGGGAGATGTAAAATACGTTTCCAACATAGTGAAACACCCAGTAGCTGGATGTCAGAAGCTAGCTAATAGTGAATACTTACCGGACACAATCAAGCGTTGATGATTCTAGCGGTAGCATGGTCAAAGATGTACAAGGTGGCCAAGATGGCCAAGACGCTGTTTGGTGTAAGCTGTAATGGAGCAGAGGAACTACTCTTGAAAATAACAGGGCAAAGTTGGTATGGGACTTTGAGTTCCGCCTGCGCAAGAAGACGTCCTCCAGACGACCAGGTTTGGTCCTTGAAATAAAAGAAGAGAGAAAGATATTGATGTGCTATATGGCTTATATCCCCGTGACAGTCGGTTGACTAGGAGGTGGAATGAAAGAGTTAAGGACTGTTCTTACAATGTTTTTTGAAAATGATAAATTGATGGACAAAATTGTAAGCGAAATGCAAGGGACGGTGTCAAGGGCAGCGAAAATATCGTTCCTTCTGTCATTTCGGGCCTTATACAAAGCGAGGAAAATAAGTGTTTTATGTATATTTGTGTTGTTTGTTAACTAGCGAAATTTGGTAGTTAAATTTTACTTGTCTAATTTTAAGGGTTTTATTAGCTATTGAAAAGAAAATTAAAAAATATAATAATAATAAGTTACTGGGAGCTCGTTGCAGGTTTTTGCCTATCCATCGCAATATGTGTTCCCATTCGAAAATTGGTAATCCACAACTAAGCAATTTAAATTCATAATGAAGGCCTCGAACCTTCATTGTAAATTTATTCTGCTTGACTACCTTGACTATCAATATAAACATTGTATATAACTATGCATGGTGCGATCTGTACCTGTTTCCACTGTATATCACTATCAAGGTTGTTTTGTCTGTCAAATTCTGATTTAACTATAAAAAGAATTATACCTAATGGTCTGTCTTAAACATGAAAAATCGCTCACTTCAGCAAATAAAACATTTCCAGTGGAATTTGACCTCAGGAGGTCTCGATTTCTATTCTGGAAATTTAATCATTCCGCTACAGTGCCCTGTGATCAAAAGGATCAACATCCTGCTTCTTTTTAACGATAATGATTCCTTTTTGGATTGAAAGTATTGCTGCAAATGTAAAGACGGTTACGATGGTAGGCATTAAACCTGTCAAAGTTTCAAAATACCTAAAAGCCAAGACTTCCTTCAACTGTACCAGTATTCCACGAATTCAAGTAAATGACGTTGTACAGCAATGTCGACGAAAACCTTTTTCTTGAGCAGCAGTAAATAAAAATACTAAGGAATAACTAAAACCTACACAGAGATGGCGGCATACGGGCTTTTCCGAGCTCTATCACATCATCAAATGTTGCATCTAGAATCTGGAAGGATAAAAGAAAATCACCAATCTAGAAGCAGGAAATTTCACTGGTTAATATGCAAGCTACTGGGACAAAATAGCTACCGACAAAATAGCTACCCCCAAAACAGCTATCCCAAAACAGCTACCGACAAAATAGCTACTGATCTTCTCCGCTACCGGGACAAAATAGCTACCGACAAAATAGCTACTGGTCTTCTCTGCTACTGGGACAAAATAGCTACTGCTACTATCCGCTACTAGAACAAAAGCGCTACCGGCACCGATATTTGAGCTTCCGATGTATATCGATCGCTACTGTTGCAGCGTTTTGGGACTTCTCTGAACNAGAAGCAGGAAATTTCACTGGTTAATATGCAAGCTACTGGGACAAAATAGCTACCGACAAAATAGCTACCCCCAAAACAGCTATCCCAAAACAGCTACCGACAAAATAGCTACTGATCTTCTCCGCTACCGGGACAAAATAGCTACCGACAAAATAGCTACTGGTCTTCTCTGCTACTGGGACAAAATAGCTACTGCTACTATCCGCTACTAGAACAAAAGCGCTACCGGCACCGATATTTGAGCTTCCGATGTATATCGATCGCTACTGTTGCAGCTTTTTGGGACTTCTCTGAACTGCCGCCCTACGGCATGTCCCTTGTTACCACTAAATATGCAGTGTGATTTGCATGTACAAGTACATTCATGAACACATACTTGCGTACAGGGAATGTAATTACAGCTATATGCATAGAGCCATTCAGACATTATACGACAGCGCTCATTCCTCAATGTGGCACTTCCTGGAAGGGTTGCAGAAGGAAGAGGTGTTACAGAGAGGCAACATCCAACGCTATGTCGCAGGGGAAGAATTTAGGCAAAGTAAAAAGTACAAGGACGCGAACACTCGAATCCAAACATTGATCAGGAGGTATAGAAATGATGAGATTAATAGAATGGGCTATCTGAGAGGAATCACATATAACATCTCTTATAACATATGAGTTTCCACAGAGAAGATCAGTAGCTATTTTGTCGGTAGCTGTTTTGGGGGTAGCTATTTTGTCGGTAGCTATTTTGTCGTATAATCATATGCAAAAGTCAATTTTATTGTATTCTTTGGGCATACAAATTAAAGCATTTACTCTAAGAAGACTCAACTAATCTTAACGTAAAGGGGCGTAACATGCAGTTTTGCCGTCAAAAGTAGGACGGTCAACACAAAAACAGTGCTTAAGGGAAGAACAAAATGATTCAACATAAATCAAGTGTTTTTTTATCTTTGATTATTGTAAAATAGATTACAAGCTACGACTAAATTTCAATTCAATAATATGATGGTAGCGTATAGTTTAGCATTTCAAGTGCACTACTGCCAGTATTGAATGGACTGTTTTAGTTGTTAGCAATATTCTGACAGGGTGGCAAAACTGTTTGACATTCTGTTATTGCTGAAAATTATCAGACAGGGATCGACGGAAATGGCTTCACAATATTAAGAGGGCAGGCAGGGCTTGGAGCTTTTGCGTGTGCTGAAATAAGCCAGATCTTTCAGGTTCCGTTAAAAATACTAAAACAATTGTCTTGAAAAACCTACTGGGATTGAGAATAAAATCTGGGTGGACCCATGTACCCCCAGATTCTACCAAAATTTCACTATGTTCTACGATTAAAAACTATCTCCATATTGGGCGTTAAACTTGGCCCTCAATGGATGTGCCTATGACAGTATTGCAATAATCAGCCCAATGTACTTACAAGTGCTTTAGCATCTGGGTACATCATTGCCGCATAGCTTGCTGGAAAACCACCTGTCAAAAAGCCCACCAAACCAACAATTAGTTTTTGGTTAAAGTACCAAAGTATGTGAGAATTGCTTGATACCTGCATAGTGCTTAATATACGACAAGAAAAAAAGTTAAATTGCCACAGTAGAAACAAAGGAGAACTCAAAATCGAGAAATGCAAGGATATTGGTCTCAAGATCAGGAGGGTGCGGAGAATATCCGAAACAGTTATCCCCTTAGTTGTATGGGAGTTCAGGATAAAAAAACACATAAACTGACAAACTTTGAATAATGGAAATGACTCGCAGAAGGGGTGTCGTTCTTTCTTCGACCTTTACTTTGTATCCGAGAGATCCTGTCTAATCCTCGCTGTTCAAAACAAACATAATCTCTGTCAAATCTCAACAGTAAAATCCAATTCTAACTTTTCTAACAATCTATCAAAATTCTTTGTCACTGTTTCTCATTTTCCACCAACTCCTGCTACAATCTAAATCTTCTTTATTTTTCATATGCTTCCACTTTCATTCTTTAGGTCACTTGTACATTTTTCTTCTATTTTTCTTGTGCGAGTATCAGATAAACAAGATATATCTTGTAGTATATTATGTTTACTATTATTATTATTATTATTATTATTATTATCATCATTATTATCTCAGTTATTTTCAAAACTTTGATTTTAAAAGAAGTGTATCAAACTTTACAGACACCTCTCATATGTTTGTATTACGCATATATTGGGTATTTCATGAGTTGAGCCTTATCATACTCTTCTTTGTCTAACTGTAAGTTCATTTAATCCCCCATTCCTGCTCTTAAAAGATTACGGTTCGAAATTGTAATGAAATCTTTGAATTAAGAAAAACGACGTTCAAAATTATTCAGAAGAAAGTGAGGCTATGTTTTGGTAGCTGTAAATGTGAGACCACAGAGAAATGTTAAGTGAAATACATTACATGAAAGAGATTATTGGCAAATATCTATGATATATTTTCATAACAATTTAAAGAGGGCTAGCAAATGTTTTTGTTTGAATTAAAATACCTTAACACTTTTGTCTTTGTTTTCAATTAAAGTGATATCAGGCCTATTATGCTCAAATAAGGAATACTATAAAATGTTGCAATCCTGGCATAAGTCTTTTCTCTGGCTGATGCATGTACTCTCTGGCTGATGCATGTACTATTTCTCGGCCTTTTTAACCCCAACTTTTCGCATAGGTTTCATTAGATTACACTGGCATTGTCATACCTCAAATTCTTATATTCGTACTGCGCTAGCTTGAGATATACTGAGGCAATGTGCGCTACAGTACCATATTCCGTGCCACATATTCGACATAATAACGATGCATCTTCTTCATACACTACTTTTCTCGTGTAATTTGTTCATAATGCTTGATCTTGCGCTACAATCATTATTCTATGTGTCTACCTTCTTAAGTAGCCATTCTTATGCCAATACCATGATTTACGCCGCTTTCCCTATTCCCAAACTGTCCGTTTAATGTCTTTTCCTGATATGTAGTTTAGTGTCTCTTTTGTATTTCTTCTTTCACTTCACATCTGCTGGTCCCAAATGCATCATTTTCATTTCTATCTAGGAGATTGAGATAGTTACCAGAATCCTCCAGAGTCCTTGAGATAAGGTCATGGAAACGACGTTAAAATGCATCCAGTTGTGGATCTTCGACGTGGGCGAATGAGGTTACCCTTCGCCACATATCCACATATACCTGCAGGTAACCCTTAGGCAAGATGTAGTACCCGTCAGCCTAACCCAACACCTTGAAAAACTGAGTTGGCGTTTTGCGGCGTTAAGTCTGTCTCATGGGTAGGGGGGTCTTTAGCCTTGGTGGGCAACCCCCTGGTGATAGGTCCATTAAAATCAGAACACCAGTGGGAAGAAAAATCCGGATAAAACCATCCCCATTTTGAGTGTAAATGTCTGATGATAATTCATGAAACACCTACCATAACCGAAATAAACTGGATTTTTATTAAATTGATATAGTATGTAGCCCACAAAATGGGCCTTAAAGAAAGAGAGTAAGGGCCACAGAAAGACACTTGGTGGAAGAGACGTATTAACAACGAGATGAGGCAAGATAATGAAATATGGAGCAATACGGGAATGAAATATACCGATAATAAATACAGGGTTAGAGAAAAAGGTGTTAGCGTGGCGATAGAGGTATTAAAGCAAAGGGAAATGGCAAAAGCTACGAAACGTAGGAGATACAAGGTCAGAAATGAACAGTAGGGTCAAAACAGATTATATGTAGGAAGGTCAAGGGCGGTTATTTTAGATATTAGATGGAAAAGAAAGAAGTGACTTCTGATTCCGTATGCAGATGAAGCACAAAACCTCTGGAGCGCGACATGGGAAAATCCAGTGCAGCACAACACTAATAATAATAAAAAAAAAAATAAAAGATGACATAATTAAACCATAAACAAGTAGACAGAGAAATTGAATAAGGAAAGCTAAAGGAAGAGTTAACGGAGATTAAAAGGGGAAGGCCCCAGGCCCTGATGGAATGCAGGACTTCTGCATTACGAACGTAAAGGTACTCCCCAAAAGAATCGCAGAACAACTCAACGAAATAATGAGGAATGGTGTTGTGGCGACATAGCTGACAACAGGAAGGGTAGTGCTATGTGCGAAAGACATTAGAAAAGATAATGCTGCGGGCAACTGTAGACCGATATCGTGTCTACCACTTATGTGAAAAGTGTTGGCGGGGATAGCTGGGGATCAGATTTACACATATATGGAAGAGATAGTTATTCGACAACCCGCTTATAAAGAATTGTAAAAGACAACATAAAAAATCTCCCAATATCATCAATTAACTGTCGTAAAGCTTACGATGTGGCACCACATTCGTGGATAATTTAATGTCTTAACATGATTGGGGTTGCAGAAAAGCTTAAAAGATCAAGTAGTAAGAAGCATACTCAGTTGGAAAACGATGTTAACATTAGGGAAAGAAGAATTAGGAGTAGTAAGCACTATGAGAGGCATCTTCCAGGGTGACTGCTTGTCCCAGTTACTCTTTGTGGCTTGTTTTTAACCTGGATATCAACTTGCAAGCATAAAAACAAAAGTAAATCACCTCCTTTTCACGGACAACTTGAAGATATTTGCAAGGGATGAAAATGAGATTGAGTCGCTAGTAAGAACAGTGAATATTTTTAGTGAGGACATAGGTATGATGTTTGGACTTCAGATGTGTGGAGTAGTTGTAACGAAAAGTGGAAAAGTGGTGAACAGTGATGGTGTCCGACTGCGAAATGGTGATTCAATAAAACATTTTGCTGAAGAAGGTCACAAGTATCTTGGTTTTGTTTTTTTATGCTGGAGATAGAGAACCAAACCATGAAAGAACTTGTACAAAAGTTCTTAAATCAAGACTGAATGGAAAGAATATAATAAATCCAATAACTAGGTGGGCGATGTCATTGCTGAAGTATGAAGCTGGTTTGATAAATTAGACAAAGAATGAACTACAACAACTTGATAAAAAAACAAGAAAGACACATGGCATGTATGGTACATTCCACCTTAAAAGCAATGTGAACAGACTGTATTTAACAAGGCAGGAAGGAGGGAGAGATTTGATTGGTAATAAAGAGACTGTACGAAGTGAGGAGAACAGTCTTGGCTGGCATGTGATGAACAATGAACATGAAATAATGAGATCGTTTGAAAAGGAAGGAATATTGAGATAAAATGAAATCGAAGGCCCAAACGTATGGAAACGACAAAATAAAGAACCAGGTGGGTAGATATGACGCTGTATGGGCAAACAGCTACTGCTACAAAAGATTTAATGGATAAGGGGAGGAACTGGAATTCGTTAAAACATCCAGGATTAAAGAAAGAAACAGGGAGCACTATATCCGCAGCGCAAGAGCAATAGTGGGTACAAATTCTGTAAAGAACATCATTTTACAAAGAAAATGTATCAAAAGAACGTGGAGTGTGTGGAAAAGAGTAAGAAACGACTGCGCACATTGAATCTGAATGTCAACAGCTAGTGCAAGTACAATACATAGACTGGAGACATGACAAGGTAGTTCAAACTGATCCCTGGACGTTACGTAAAAAACCAGGATTAGACCACAGAGATCGCTGATGCAACCATAAAATAGGAAGTGTGATTGCAGCGGTAGACATAAGGTTATTATGCGATTTTCCCACACCGATAGATGGTCGATTGAAGCATAGCCGAACATACGTTGTTGAAAACAAAAAGGATCGATCATGTTTGCCGATTGACATATCCTGCCCTTTCGATATCTGGATTGAAAGTCGGCTATGGGATGTAAGAGATATCAAGATAGAACCAATAATCATTAGTGCTCTGGGTACGATTGGAAAGAACTTTGAGGAGTGGCTGAAAAAAAAATTGAAATAGAATGCAGCACAGAGCTTTTACAGAAAGCTTGGCCTGGTATCCAGCAGTTTTGCGTCAGTCAACAACAGCGCCCAGTGAACAATGAACAACAACAACAAAAATAAAAATAATTAATAATTATGATGATGGTCATGATCATGATAGTAGTAATAAAATTATCACGATGAAGATGACGATTATTAATGTTTAACAGCTAATTTTTGCTTTAGGTTTCAAAATCAAAATACCAGGTTTCATCCAGAGACTTGACGTATGTATGAAGTCTAGCACCATGAATAAAGAGAAATTTTATTTGTTAACTTGGTAATGCTTTTCTACGAAGGTAAGCTGTACTGCTTGAGACGATTTTCTGGATTTCTGTCGTATGAATTCTTCCACGCAGTTTATCAACATGTTTGGTAGAGTTTTCGTTGACATTTCCAAGTGCCACATTCGTTGAATCTCAATCTGTATGTTCTTGTACTCAAGTTTTCAAATTCGTTGACACCAACATTCTTGTCCATTGGGATTATCATATCCGCCAAAAGACAGAATTTCTTTTCATAGTCCTTTATAATTATATCTGGTCTATTTGTTTCAATGGTTCTATCAAGGGCATTTCAAAAATCCCAGATTATAATTACTCTATTATTCTCAACAACAGCAGGTGGCTTGTGCTCATACCATTTAGATTCAAATGGAAGTTAGTAGCTCAGGAACCAGTGTAGACATTGACCAATACAATCATATCGACGCTTGCATTAAGTGGGTGTTAGCAAGGAGCACCTTTTTCATCCCTGAAGGACTCGCCCCTTGTTATCATCATCATTAATACAAAATTGAAATTCATCTTACTGCTTGGTATGACGAAAGTGCCAATACTTCCAAGTTGGGCGAGCTATTACAAATAGCCTTGGGCCAACGGTTTTCTTTCACATTTCACATATCAATTACCTTTCGGTGGATTCTAGCTGTTCGCCAAAGGGCAAATTTTTGAACCAGTACGATGTTAACATGAATCCATAGTATTTCTACCAAGTTTTCAAATTTCTTAGAGATACCAGCTGGTCAACCAACGACTGAAGGGATTATTTGAAACTTTTTCATACCCAAAATACTTCCAACCTCAAACTTCAAGTCGTGATATCCCCTTACCTTATCCTCTTTTTTCATGGACTCTACTATCGAAGGGCCATGCAAAATCAATGCGAGTGAAATGATTTTTCTTTCTTACTTACAATATTTGGCCACCTTGGCTTTATTACCATGATTATTATTATGTTTTATTGTCGTGATCTCGAGTAAAGGTCTTATTCTCGATTATTTGTCTTGAAAGCGGATAACAACAGGTTATCAAAGGTTTTAAGTATTCTTTCACCGGTGTCTAAATAGGCAGGACGTTCCTGAGAATACGTGCGGTATCAATAAAGTTGCTTTCTGTATTCTT
Source organism: Morbakka virulenta (assembly GCA_003991215.1). Taxonomy (NCBI): domain Eukaryota; kingdom Metazoa; phylum Cnidaria; class Cubozoa; order Carybdeida; family Carukiidae; genus Morbakka; species Morbakka virulenta. The sequence continues at coordinate 821,294 of RDPX01000113.1, read as the reverse complement.
TCCACCCAAGTGCTTGATTCCACTTGTTTCAGATATCCATCAAATTTCTTACTCGCCATTTCTTGAGCTCTAATAACAACTAATATTACATAAAACTTCTTCAAATTCGTGAGTCTTACAATTTCATCTTTTAACATATGAGATTTGTCAATATATTCTATTTCTTTTTCATCAACTTTGAGTCCCCGGGCACAGCAATAACAATAGTCTTTGCAACTTCTGATCTTTTGTTAGTAATTAAAATATATCTTTTTCTTGCCTCTATAATTTGATCACACTGGATCATCATGTCCCGTAATATTTTCCATTTATCGTTCTCTAGGTATGTTTCCAGTTTGTTGGAATACCATGTATCATCTCTTTCTCGCTTAGTAGTCTCGCATGCACCCAGTGTATGTACCTTGCTACGTTATCAAGTCTACGCTTATATTCTCTCGGCGCCATTTTGAAATATTGGTTCAATATGTAGCCTACAATTACGTCTTTGGGGGGAGCAATTCCTAAATCCCTCACAGTGGGTAGTCAGCAGTTTTATAAATAAGGGGTTTGATGTAGACTGCTCTAAGTGACTGCTCCTAGGTCCTACATATTACAGGTTCAGTAGTTGCGTTCAGGTCTCCATTGCTCAGCCATCTCAAAGGTTTCTCCCAATCAGCCCTTTTATTATCTTTAATAAACTGTCCGTGCATCATTTTCTCATGTCACTCACTAATAATATCATTACTTTGGTCCTTTTTAAAGGACTTTGGCTCTTCGATTTCTTCAGTCTACAGATCCCCGTGGAGTTTGGCCATTCTAAGCATTTCTTTCTAACTTTTTTTACATACCATGACAGGCTTCGGTTCCAACTATCCGTTCAGTTCCCAACAATTATCGTCCTTTCTCATTCCTTTTCACATAACTTCGTGCCACACCACTATTCGGGTTCAATGCTCTGCTCATCGTCATAAACTTTCTTGTCCGTTTGTTCATTTCTTTCAGCTCCATGTCCTTACTTACAGCTTCAACAGTTAATATCAAACGATTGACCTCCCGTTTCATTTTTCAAAAATAGCTTTAAATCACTCATAAACAATAGATGGTTAGTTTTTGCAGTGCCTAATACACAACTTGGAAACATTATATTAAGTACCATAGCCGGGGGAAACATACACACAGCAAGCAGACCATTGATGTTTTAATAGGCTTCTTACAGTCCACCCATGCCATGGCCAGGTTTTTGTGCCTCTTTACAATCACTCAAGATGGCTTTGTCGATCAAAACGTCCTTTTTGCTCACTTCGTAGGATGTTGTTCTTGTCAAGATATCTGTAGGTGTTGTCTGAGATGATTCTCGTTAGTAACTTCCACATTAATGGCAAATAAGAGATTAGCCTAAAATATTAGACATCATTTTCTTTGTTTACGGCTTTCTGACACAGCACAGTTCTTTCTTTTGTCATCCATTCTCAGCATTGTTGTTAACTATTTAGTTCATTTGAGTCATGATGTGACTATGGGAGTGCTTCTATTTCCTTCAACCGGTCTCCCTATACCTTGTCAGGTCCAGGCGCTTTCCAGTTTGGTAGTTTCTTACACTACTTTATGGCATTTCTTTCTCTACTTTCAATATCTTCTTCTTGTTGATCGCCTTCCTCGTTTCTTAATTTCTGTAGCCATTCTGCATTCTTCTCATGAGTTGATTCCTTCGACCAAATGTTGGACCAGAACTCCCTATTCTCATCAGCGTCTGATACTTCACTTTCCGTATTTTCTGTTCCATTTAGCTCCTGATACGCTCTTTTCTGGTCTTGGTTAAATAGTCTATTCACTCTCTACTGTTCTATTCTCAGTTCTCACCCCTTCAGTTTCCAACACTTGGATTCTAGTAATTTTAGTTCTTCTATGACAACATTTAACCCTTTTGCTTTCACCTTGTATTTTTATCTCATCAAAGCCAGCTTACTTTTATTTACTCTGTCTCCATTTTTCTTCCTTTCTAAACGATTAATATCTTTCTTAATCTCCATAAGACTTATTCGGCCTTCTTCTCCACCAAGGATAATTTTCTGTGTTATTTCTATTTGTTAGGATTTTAATTTTCTTGTAAAGCAAATCGCAAGAGCATTAAGGAGTTTATTAGTTTCAGTAATGTTATGGGTTTGCATGTCGTTCATGGCTTCATTGTCTCTTATTGTCACTAATCTCAGTTTACTTCGATCTACTTTCTCAAACCCTGGAATTTCTTACGTAATTTCTCTGTGTTTCATGATGTCCAAGATCTCATGGATTATTCCTTGCAGTTTGTCTGTTCTTATGTGCACTTACTTGTTCAATCACATTCTCTTTAGAGGGATTGGTTGGTTTTCAATTTCATTGTCTACAGTGACATGGGCGTCGAAATTCTCTGACTCGACGTCTTCTGGGTTTTCATTCATTTCAGAAAGCAATTTTTATTTCTTATAATTCTTGGCTGATCAGAACAAGTTCTGCTGTTATATCAAACATCCCTTTCTTTTACCCTATTCTATGCACCTGTAGTCTGTAGCCCCTAAATGACCTATCATTCTCATACAGAGGATTACTTAAAAAATATTCAATTACGACTACATTCAACTGCTTTCTCGATTTCTTCCTAGCAGTCGTAGGATGATGACCGGGTCATCGCTGCTGTTCCAAAGAGCAACTACCAGGCGAAGCACCTTTACAAAACGTTCCAGCACCATTTTCGCAGTTATTTTCATCAACAGTATTCACTTCACTCACATGAGGGTAGTGGTGATAAGATGTCACAGGCACCAGTATTTTTATTCAGGTATCACCTCGTGTGAAAGCTGCCAACTAAAGACTCAATCCTAGCTGTAAGACACAGTTACACCCTCCGAGATGTCAACCTGGAATTTACAACTACGGTTGGTTTATAGTTCGGAGTTTTCATTCTCAATCTTCCTTCTCGTATCTCAATGTGATCTCGCTCTGCAGTGGTTTCTCTGCTAACCTTATTTCGCGGTTTCCTTTTTGTCCTGAATGTAACTGCTTCTTCAGCTTTTTCCACGCCTCCTTCCAATCATCAAATCTCTCTTTACAAATTGTTACATGTCCTTCATCAAATGTTACATCTACAGCCACCCTTTTCACTGCTGCTTCCGCATCTCTCTTTAATAAGGAATGCTCTTTATTCATTTCATGTTTCCACGCTACCCTGATCCAATTGTTAGTCGATGTTGCCATATCATGCTACTCTTGTTTTGGTCTCATCATACACGTCTTTGAAACTTTTGAGCCCTCTTCCACCATCGCACCTTTTTGCATATAATCTCTCATCACTTGTTTGTCTTCCATGGTAACCTTCTCTCCGTAGAATACTTTTCACAATTTTATCTAGTTTGTCTAATTCTCCTTTTCCAAGATGAACTACATTCATCACGTACCTTGCCACTGGTATTACACGGCAATTTATAGCTTTCATCAAGTTTTGATCATTTGGGTTAAGTCCTACTAGGTGGTCCGTCCTCTTTCGGATTTCTTTCTTCACTCTCTCCATTACTCTTTATACATCGATTTTATCCGCTTGTTCACACCCCAGGAATTTGTAAATTTCGTTTTTGTGTGGGTCAAACGCGTCCATCTTTTCTTCCAACACTGTCAACCCATCTCCTTTAACCATTTTCCCTTTTTTGAAGACTATTTCCGCACATTTATTTATTTATTTATTTATTATCATTATTATTATTATTATTATTATCATCATCATTAGTTTTCCAGGTTATGCTATGGCTGTTGCAATTGCCATTATTTCTCTTATTATAGGAGCCATAACAAATGACCAGTGGGTAACAGGATCTCTCTCTCTTTCTATCTTACATCTCTAACAAGTTCCTGAGGTTCCCTGCAGTTCCCAACAAGACAGTGTTTGTACAGCTAAGAGATCACTTGGTTCCCACAATTGTTCAATCCACCAAATTCTTTTCTCGCACTTCCAAGGGCACCTACAACTACAGGTACAACCTGGACCTTACTAAGTTCCCATTATCTTCCAATTCCCCTACGCAAGTCCTGGTATTTCTCCACCTTTTCTCTTTCCTTTGCATGTACTTTTCCATTAGCAGGCACTGCAACATCAACGATTATCCAGCTTTTTCCTTTCTTCTCAATGATAACAATGCCTTGCCTCCTTGATTCTATCATAATGTCGCATTGTATATTGATATCTGACAACAATCTTACATCTTTCTCTTTCACTCACTCCAGGTTATGTTCATACCATTTTTACTTGTGTTCTAATGCATTTTTCGTACATAGTTCCCGATCAATCTTCTTTGCTACATTACCATGGCGTCTCTTGTTTTCTTTCTGACCTAATCTCTCACATTTACTTACAATATGTTTCACACTTGTCCCTCTCTTCCCACACACTCTACAAAGGGTATTGTCAATGCTCTTATCAATGTGGTGCTTTACATACTTTGTTCTGATCGCCTGTTCCTGTGCAGTACAAACCAACGCCTCTGTCTCAACCTTCAAATCACTTCTCACTAACCTATTCCAGGTTTTGTCCTAAGCTATCTTCTTCGGGGATTTCCTTGATGAACCGTCCATAAATTCTTTTCTCCGTCCATTTCTATTTAGGCTCCTGCGCATTCTCTCCTTTGAATTCATTTTTATTGATGGTACTTTCTCTGTCAATTGCCCCTGATGTACAATTCCCCTGAATTAGTTTTTCTAACCTTATTCCTATTTCGAAACTCCACAACCAGATGAATTTTAACGTCATACCCAAGACGGATTAGTAGTAGTAGTAGTAGTAGTAGTAGTAGTAGTAGTAGTGGTGATGGTGGTGGTGGTAGTAGTGGTAGTATTAGTAGTAGTAGTGGTAGTGGTAGTAGTAGTAGTAGTAGTAGTAGTAGTAGTAGTGGTGATGGTGGTGGTAGTAGTAGTAGTAGTAGTAGTAGTAGTAGCAGTAGTAGTAGTAGTGGTAGTAGCAGTAGTAGTAGTAGTAGTAGTAGTAGCAGTAGTAGTAGTAGTAGTAGTAGTACTACTACTACTACTACTACTACTACTACTACTACTACTCCTACTTCTACTACTATTACAGAAATTTCATGGTAATCATCTCGCTTTTCAGTAATACACTTGTTCGCATTTAAGATATCAACCTCCACATTTAATTCATTGAGATAGCCTTTTGTGGATGTAAGGATCGTCCCTTGTCATTCAATTACTATTAGTACAATCGATATTTAAGTCTCATAATGTTTGGAGCTTAAGCCTGAGGCTGTGATACTTTTCAAACTTGCTTTGTTGGGATCTTATAACTCTGTCGTCTGCAGGGCAAGTCAAGTAATTTGGCAGTGTAACGTTTTGTTACACTAAATCAAAAATGATAATGACAGGACTTCCTTCTTTGATATTGTTCTCAGTCTGGATATTAAAGACCCATAAAATTTTAAAGGTTTCGTTTACCGTCCTTAGGAACGGTTCATGCTTATAACACTTTTTTGTAACATCGAGACCCTTCTTTTTATCGATATCTCAATGAGCAGCTTTTCCTACCCAGTCATGCCCACTTCTTTACTTTCTAAACAGGAGGTTTGGGCATTCCGAGAAAATATGGCTTACTGTCTCGTTATGTGCCTTGCGCATATAGCATTTTGCAGCATCTCAAGCGCTATCAGGTTTAGTTTTGCTGATATTCGTTCTGCGCGCCTGGTCTTGGGCACTAGTGATAACTGATTCGGTTTCTCTTTTTAGATGCGCAAAATTCCAAAATTTTCTGTCAAAGATAGAATCAGTATCTCTAATGAACTGACCATGAAGTACTTTTTCCCTAGTTCTGTCTGTTCACTTGTCGTTTAGTTCAAATTTCTTTTGGGGGTTCCCACACTTCTTGTATTTCTAAGGATCTCTACGCAGCAGAAAGAAGCCGTTCCTCACTTTTCTGGACATAGTTGTTTAGTCCTACTACCGCATCCTCTACATAGTTCTCTATGCATATGATGCCTCTACCTCAGTCTTTTCTCTTGATATAATGCCTATCTACATCATCCTTTGGGTGATCAACCCTATGCAGTGTCAAGAGCTTCAGGGGTTTTCTATCAATTTCAGAGATTTCTGGGTTTTTTTAAATCAATGAATGCTGCAGAGTGGCGGAAGAGAGGGACTGTCCAGGTGTTTACTGGTTTGAATAGATTTTTCTCCTTCTTTTGGCCTCCTTTAAGACCATCTTATCCATTGAAATAGGATTATTAGTGCTAAGTGCTGGTTTTTTGCAAACTTTTTGCCCTTCGGTCAAGATGCCTCTTTCACTTAACGATTTATACATTCTCTCATAGGTTACAGCTATTATTAATATTATTATGGATTTTCATAAAGTTAGCTATTTGATACAATTGTTCACCGGGTCACTCCCAGTGACCTGGGGCAAACAAAGGTTTTAAGAGACGTTTGTACAAACAATAAATACTAAATAATACAAGATACGCACATATAAGAATACAAAACACAAACATCAAAATTAGCAAAACGGCGAATTCAGTACAAAATCAGTATAGAAATACATGTTAAAATTATTATATTATTATTATTAGTGCTGTTATTGTTAAAATCAAAATTAATAACATGATTTATGCAGGTTACTGCGTTGCTTCCCAGTTTACGGCATGCACGCCAAAACCCAATGACCGATATCAATTTTATGTGTTATTTAATATTTTTGAAGTGAGGACTTCAAAATTATCTGTATCAAAAATTGTGAGAGCTGCTCACACACGAGTTTGGCAGATGATAAAAAACGGCTGTAAGTTCGCATTTGGTGAACCCGAGATATGACAGAATTCTAACTGCACAATCAGTTATTGATCAAAACCAACAAAAAACAACATTATTCTATTACCTATAGACCAGGCGAAAAAAATTATCTCTTTTACGGGGAACTTCAGTTCTGTGACCGCATATCTGACAACGACATCAATAGCATTGTGAACTGCTTTTGGATTTGGGGTCCCCTGTAGTAAAACAAATCAGGACAATTCAGGTGATCAGGTGAAAGAGATAAACGAAAATAAAGTAAATCGAAACAGGACAAGCATAAAACATAAGGTGTAATACTAAAACGATTTTGACAATGAAAATGTTTATGCAAGTCCTCTAATTCACAAAATGGCGTCATCAGCGATAAAAAACAGATAATAAGCTTACAATATACAGCCCTACCAAGATGGTTATACCACCTATGCTAAAAATCATTGCAAAAGTCATTAGCCAATTATCATAAATAAATGCAATTAAAATGAAACTATAAAAAAATGTCCAACAAGTAAGTCACAATAGGCTGCAATAGTCATTGCAATCAAGCAACGGCCATGACATTTTCGTAGTTAAGATTTGTTTTCATTATCCAATAGTATTATCTTGTATTTGTCTACTTATTGGTAACGAAGTAAAAGGAAATCATCGAAGGCTAAGCATTCTTCAGATTAAATATCCTACTCGGCAAAACATGTTACGTTGCCAGGAATATACCAAGAAAAATGTAGAAACCAATCCCCAAACAGAGGGAACCACGGACGTTAAACCGAAGAGTAGAGTAGTAGTAGAGTAGTAGTAGTAGAAACCAGTACACTGACGCACTGCNTTTATGCAAGTCCTCTAATTCACAAAATGGCGTCATCAGCGATAAAAAACAGATAATAAGCTTACAATATACAGCCCTACCAAGATGGTTATACCACCTATGCTAAAAATCATTGCAAAAGTCATTAGCCAATTATCATAAATAAATGCAATTAAAATGAAACTATAAAAAAATGTCCAACAAGTAAGTCACAATAGGCTGCAATAGTCATTGCAATCAAGCAACGGCCATGACATTTTCGTAGTTAAGATTTGTTTTCATTATCCAATAGTATTATCTTGTATTTGTCTACTTATTGGTAACGAAGTAAAAGGAAATCATCGAAGGCTAAGCATTCTTCAGATTAAATATCCTACTCGGCAAAACATGTTACGTTGCCAGGAATATACCAAGAAAAATGTAGAAACCAATCCCCAAACAGAGGGAACCACGGACGTTAAACCGAAGAGTAGAGTAGTAGCAGTAGAAACCAGTACACTGACGCAGATACCCACACCACGACCATGCAAAATTTAATAATTTAACATTAAAAATTAATAATTCAAAAATTCAATAATCATAATTTAATAATTAAACATTTATTTTGGCATGGGAATTTTACAAAAAGTGTACTTTCACACAGCGCCAGGTTAATCGCGTAAAGTTTCCAGTTCGGCTTCGGGTTCAGGTTCTCAGCAAGGTTCCATTCGGAAATAGTTCGGTCTGGTGGAGTAATACCACATTTAACAACAAGTTCATAATGATTTAACATTAGAGGCCCCACAGCTCATAACAGCGCCGTGAATTATGTGGATATCCTGTATTGTTTCTCAAATAAAAGCTGGTCAAAGTTAACATTTACAATTAGGCAACAAATATTGCATCGTTTTACTAGGATCGGTGGTGCAGTAGTTTGTCAACACGGTAAACATAAAGTCAAGCTTTGATTTCTGTAAGCGACAGGAAAAGCCTTGACAGCAGCTACTAAAGACCCCACTGCTTTAAGAACAATTCTTCTCTCGTCATCCAGAAAAATCAAACAGACTATTAACCAACTCACCGTGCTACCAGCAAAACCTGGGTGGTTCCATCCTAAAACTGAGTATCCACCTAATGAAAATAAAAATAGGCATCAGTAATAATAAAAAAATACGAAGCTGACATTGTGATTTATTTTTCCCCTTTAAGTTGACGGTTTTGCCTGAGAAAAGACAAATAGATTTGCCACAGTTCTGGCGCCTTCATTCTGTCCAAAAATAAAATAAAGTGTAATTTTGAAATTAAGTCGTTTAAATAGGACTTTTGCTGTAAAGTAAACACCAGGTGTAACTAAGAATACAGAAAAAAACAGTGAAGCCAAAGTCTAACTACGTGTCAACGTCAGTTTTGTATGAGCATATTTGTCGGAAAGTATTTTTTGGCAGGTTGGGGGGTGGGTTGGGGGGAGAGAAGCAACTTAACTAAAGCAATTTGCTTTTCTATTAATGACAAGTTATTTTTCACAGTAAAATGGAACGAACAGGTCAGAAATTTTAAGCAAGTTTTTGTAAGATGAAAAACATGATTGTGCAATTTGTGAGCAATTATATTGTCCTGCTCTCTATACATCTGTTCACTCACCTGTTTGTAATAAGTGCTTAGATTGGTTATGTTCATGATGAACCAATATCTTAACAAAAGCTAAAAATTGCTCTGTTTTATTATCTGTACTTCTTTGGCTGTGGAGCAAGGTCCAAAGTTTTTAAACGGAATGACAACATCAGTATGAGACCAGTACATTAAGATAAGCCATGCCTAATTTTTTCCCCAGTTTTTTACTAAGTTAATTACTCCAGCTGTTCCCAAATGGGCGAAGGTTTTCAAATAAACAGTGTAATTTAAGTGCAAACCTATGACCCATCTCGAGAAAGATAGAGCGATCATTAGACAAATCACGAGAAAGGGGAGCCGAGGCCCATAGAATTCCAAATTAACACAGGTAATAAAGTCGCGTGGTCGAGAGAGCTTATTTATTTATTTACTTATTTATTTCCCAAATTCCTACCTTGATTTTAATAATTTAGAATATATTTTATTTAAAGCAAAGGTTAAATACTGCACTATCAAATTTCAGGAAAAGAAATGTCAAAGGGGGAATGATCCCAACAACAACAATAACAATAAAGATCATAAAAATAACAAGAATCGTACGAGACTAAATAGTGAAAAAGTGATTGATGAGTTACGCAGTGGGTCTGTACCAACTTCAAGATACTAACCTACATTTTTTTAAATTTAACTAAGGCAGAAACTCAACAGGATCCAACTTTATTACCAAAGCGAACTTGGAAACTAATGAGGATTCACAAAGGATTTAAACCTTAAAGAAACGTTGACTGATGGTAAACACAATGTCGGGCAGGTGGTAGAGGTACAGAACATAATCGTGGCAATCTTAGGCTTAAGAAGAGGAAGCGAAAAGAGCTAGAAAAGTCGTACCAGAGCAGATAAAAAGTGGTACCAGTAAAGAGATATAGAAATTGTCAAAAAGCCTTTTTGATTCATAGCGGTGTTAAAAACTGTTACCGGAGAAGGAGATGAGATGAAAGGTGGGTATTGTTCAAAAATAATATCTGGACGCCTATAAACAACTCATTCACAGTTGTAGTGCTGGAGCAGAATATATTTTTACTGCGTACAGCAGAAAATAAATTAACGGGTTAAAAACGAAAAACGCGAGCTAAGGAGAAAAGAAACAATCACAATACGACATTCTTACAATGTTAAAATAAGTCAATTGTGATGCAAGTAAAAATACCTTTCATTGGTGATCCCATGCAACCAACTTCATAAAAGCCTGCGTTTCCCTCCGAACAAATAACCTAAAAATGTACACAAACTACTATTTTACTTAATTTTGCACTTCGCATTCGAGCGTTTTCTCTCTGAATTTGCTAAAGCTCTTGTGCATTGTTCTGGAAAACAAACGACAAGAATGTCGACCTATGATTTTCTTCTGCTTCTCTAACAAAGTATAAAACATGACTTGTTCGTCGAACAGTTTTTATTACACATATTTTGAAAATATGTATATAGAACTGAAAGGAATATCCTGTATAAAGATTATCAATAAATAAATAAACACTTGTCTGTTCATCACACATATATTTTCAAGCAGTATACTGACGGCAACCAGCGCCCAACGAAATCAATATTCCGTCATAAGTACGGATTTAAAGTTTCGCCAAAAACTTCATTTACACTTCATGCATTCTTACTAGTATATTACACAATTACACTCACGTGTGTTTATGTACCATTCCGTATACCTCATATTCTTACTATATTTTCTTTCTCCTGTAAACGTCTTCAGCCTAACTTTGCCGGGTTTGACATTATAGTTCGAAAAGCAAATTTTAAAATCATTTGAATATTAACAATTTCTGTCATAAGACCTCATCTCGGTGTACTCAAACTATACCCAATTAAAACAAGTTTATAGTGGTTAGTTATGATATCAAAGAATAGTATTAGACAACGGAGAAAACATGCAGAAATGAGGTTCAGGTTTAAATGTACGCACCAGTGTATTGCCATTGTCATCTTTTCCTCTTCTGTCGATGAACATTGAATCAATTTCGTTTCCATCTCTAGTAAGGAGCTTAGCTCTTTGTCCTTGCTACAAAACAACACAAATTGATGAGAGGACGAGTACTTTATTTAGCTAGGGTAATCACACATATTCATATGATTAACCACAGCAGGTGAAACTGATATTTTTGTGGCCACAGCGTAGGAGGAGGAGGGGATTACTGCAGGAGCTAGTCTCAATCTAAACTATTGCAGTTACCAAGCACCTCTTTTGTCGTTTTATCAGAGTAACCGGCAGAACTTTGTGTCATCCATGATAATTCTGTTGCAATACTGCGTGGAAGTTTTTTAACTTAGAAAGCTCTTTCATTAAGAATGGTCCATGATTGACAAATAGGTCAACAAAATGCAAGTAGGGCATCCTTTCGTCTTCGCCCTACATTTTCCCACCAAACCTTGAAGTACTGGGTTGACGTCTTCCGGCGTCCAGCTTTTCTCTCATGGTCTGGTGACAAGATCACAAGCCACCCCTGGTCAGAATCTAGCCATGGGGTTTTGATAAAATCCCTGGTTACGGCTGTATCAAACAATATTCAAGCGTTACTAATGAAATGGACTAGCCCTTACAGCCCCTTACCTCCTATTCGTTAGCAAATTGCTTAACTTGATATACCTTATGTTCTATTGCACATTTTCATGATAACAAGTTACAGACGTAATTCAAACAAATCCTTCTTTGGCATACGCTTACAATAGCGGTGGGGAGGGTACATTCCTAGTAGACATGAATTACTAGTGATACTAAAAGCTCACGAACACAAATACTCTGCATAGCAGTAACCAACTAGTTTAGAATGTTCCTTTTTGGATGGATTGTTAGATGAAACTTTCCATTCGGCATGGTATTTACTGAAGTGAACTGTTTGCATTTAGTGTGCTTTCACCTTTAATGAGCTTATCTTGTTGTGGAAACACGTTCAAACCTACCCTGTCCAATCCCATATCTGTGATGGCCTTGTACAAAATACTTCCATGCTGTCCTACAACTATGCTTTACGCCTTACAAGTTGGCTGCCTAATCGCAAGGTTTCGTTTCGTTTTCTTGAACATGATGAAGTTGTATACTACAAACGCCCTTCAGAAAAGCAAAAGCAGTTCCATTAGTACTGTTATACGTCTGGTTCATCTTCAAAACTTCATTAACGATTAATCCTAAATAAAGTTTTGAACAAAAGACTAACAATCCCTAATAACAAAGTTCTCAACATTGCAGTCGATGCCTTACCATAGCAATTATGTATAAAGAAAGCAATGCTATATCGGAAGGTAAATGCCTTCGTCTCCCCTTGCTACTTTTCGGCACTAAAGACAATGTCACATTTGATTTGCTTTACATGTTCTATTGGCAATCGATAAAATCAGTATCAGCCAAAGGTCGTAGAAATTAACTGGAATGTTTTCATGTGCCTAAGCAAAATTCGCTTAATATTATTCTATACGAAAAGTTAGTATAGAATACTCAGCATTTTAAGTAAAACCTCCAATATATCTGTCAAATTTCCCTGTTCCCTTTGTCTGAGTGGCGGTTTAAAACATAAAAAGCACTATTAAGTGGAGTTGATTAGCAGCCATTCATTTTTCACTTCTTCTTGTTCTTCTTTTTCCAGACTATATGTCGTCCCTCCAGTAGGAAGCACAATTTACGGCCGCATCGGTGCATTCCGCCAGGTC
>RDPX01000113.1:791897-806236 GCA_003991215.1 Morbakka virulenta | reverse complement strand
GATGAAGTTGTATACTACAAACGCCCTTCAGAAAAGCAAAAGCAGTTCCATTAGTACTGTTATACGTCTGGTTCATCTTCAAAACTTCATTAACGATTAATCCTAAATAAAGTTTTGAACAAAAGACTAACAATCCCTAATAACAAAGTTCTCAACATTGCAGTCGATGCCTTACCATAGCAATTATGTATAAAGAAAGCAATGCTATATCGGAAGGTAAATGCCTTCGTCTCCCCTTGCTACTTTTCGGCACTAAAGACAATGTCACATTTGATTTGCTTTACATGTTCTATTGGCAATCGATAAAATCAGTATCAGCCAAAGGTCGTAGAAATTAACTGGAATGTTTTCATGTGCCTAAGCAAAATTCGCTTAATATTATTCTATACGAAAAGTTAGTATAGAATACTCAGCATTTTAAGTAAAACCTCCAATATATCTGTCAAATTTCCCTGTTCCCTTTGTCTGAGTGGCGGTTTAAAACATAAAAAAGCACTATTAAGTGGAGTTGATTAGCAGCCATTCATTTTTCACTTCTTCTTGTTCTTCTTTTTCCAGACTATATGTCGTCCCTCCAGTAGGAAGCACAATTTACGGCCGCATCGGTGCATTCCGCCAGGTCGGCAGGTGTACAGTTTGGTGCCGTGCTGCAGGTGAGTAGATGTTCCATTGTCTGTGCGGCCCCACACGGGCATTGGTCAGATCTTGCAAGCCCCTATTGTTTACGCGATGCCAAACATCTGCCATGGACAACCCTGAGCCAGTCGAGCGACTTCCAGAGCGATCATGTTAGACCCGCCTCCAGCCAATTGTTCGTTTGGAGTGATGTCTCCTTTTATCCATGCAGTCCCGCGTTCACCAAGCTGGTTCCACTGGTCCGGCCAGCTGTTCTAGCGTATTTTACTGCAATTGGCTCTTAAACTGGTCGATTGTGTCAAAAATAACATTCAAATCATAGACACAACATGACGGATACAGTTTTCTCAGACATGGGGTATAATGAAGAGACAAAAAGACAAGTTACCTTTTCAATCAGCATTGATCTTCCAGACTGAAGAGCAGAAGCTATGAAATAACCAAAATATAAGTGTCTGATGTCGTCAACACCGCGGGGGATAAAATTACATGGCAAGCTAGAAAAAAAAATTCAACAAAATCTTCTCGCACCTGCTGCTCAGTTGAACTATAAACAGCCATCCCCCTTGAGCAGAATACAAATAAAATGTATAACAAATCAGTGTGACGAACAAATTAGCCAACAAATGAACTTTGTTTGGCCTTCCCGAACATGAGTTTCATTAAAAATACAAATTGAAAAAAGGCTGATTGGAAACGAATGGGCTTCCAAAACCCTCAGACCCAAATCTCCTTGGCCAAAACATGCATACAAACCGATGCTTGAGAGTTTTCATTATCAAGAAAATTATCTTGTAACAATGTGTAAAAGGACCATACCATTCAATAGACGTCAATGGGTTTAAAGATTGACATGTGAATCCTCTTTGAAGTACGAACAGACTTCAGCGAAAAAATTTACTGGACGCTGCGCTGGCTGAGGAAGAGGCGGCAATAAGTATGATCAACAATTGTTTAAACTCTGTTGTAGGGTGCTCAATGACAGTCTAAGTTTGAAAGTGGCTGCTGTTAATTGGTTAGTTTTATCACAGAATTTAAAAGAATCTTTAAGAAAAATGGCTTTCAAAACTCGTATTTACAAAAAAGTGATCAAAGAAAAGATATATTACACCAGAATTGTATCTTTTGCAAGGAATTGCTGATCATAGTTTAGAAACACCATTTTAGTGCAGATTTCCCAGCTGAGAAAACAAGGGTGCAAAAAAACTATCCTTTCCTCCACATTCTCTACTAAAGCAGACTCAATAGCATACTTCAGTAATGAAAAGTAATTCCAATCCAGTAATTATATAGTAAATCACAACCACTGCTGTTCCACCAGTGGCAAAATCTGTTAATCTTGCTTGAAGGTAAACAGTCATTACCTACTCATGTCATGGTACTTTAAGTTATCAGTTCCAGTCTTTTTATCGATATACAAAGTCACCAATAAAGAAATAAACAAAGCAGGTCATGCAATAAATAAATAAAGAAAAAATGACTGCAACTGATGTAAATTTAAATAAAGAAAAAAAACTTACACATTGCATACTGTAGTAACTTCACAGATCCAGGATATGCCATTGGCCTTCCAACCGAATGTGCAATGAGATACCTACAAGAAAAATTAATATCCTATGTTTTTCGAATGATATATTCATTTGTGCACAGCTATCTTTAAGCTGACAATAGAAGCATGGCTACAAAGAGATGTTACAATTAAACGAGAGCTATCAGTCAACCTACCAACACGAGAACTAAATGAGTACCTGGACTAACGAACATTAAAAAGTGACAATGTCACAACACTTCATCAAGTAGGTGTACTGATGACCAAGTCATGTTGTTACGTCAAAATGAGTGACTAAACGTGAATAAATTAGTCCTTACAGATCCAGTATTTTGAGGAGTGGCGCCATACCTATCTTGTGTTTGTTGTGTTTCATTTCTGCAATGCTAGAAGCCATATTTCTGGAATACTGTAAGATGTGCTGTAGGGAATAAATGGTTTCTTTTATTTTTCTTGTTGTAGTATTTATTTCCCTGTCCAGAATCTTTTTATTTTCCCAGTCAAAGGTATGACCTTTAGTCCAATAGTCCTTTGCTATCTCATGGCTTTTGATTTTACATTTTTGAACAGAACTCTAATGTTCATTCTCTCGTTGAGGCATGGAACGCTTTGTTTCTCCAATGCAAGGGGCAGGGCAGCCTCTTCAATCAAGTCTGTAAACTATATTGTTTCTCTCTTCAAGTGTAAAGGTATCCTTTCCTCTGAGAGTATCATCCTCAGGGTCGATATTGTGAAAAATGAACTCTAAGTATTGTGCCTGAATTTACTAAAAGCACTTCTCACTAGCACACTCTTACAGAAATATGGCTTCCAGCATTATAAGAAAAGAAACACAACAAACACAAGATAGCATGACGCCACTCCTCAAAACAACTCGATCCCTGTCACCAAGGTCATCCGCAATATCAAAGTATAAAATAGCTATGCCTGATTACTTCAGTATCCTGACGATGAGAGGATTATCTCTCGAAACGGTGCTCAGAAGAAGCTTACGACTCACGACATGATAAACATTCTACATCCATACTTTCAAGATGTTAAACAGTGCAGAAAAAGTCGTGAAAATGAACACAGCTTATTCTAAACAGGACGAAAAAGTTAAACACTCATGGGGGCATAACATGTAATAAAATTACTATTATTATTATTGTTATTATTATTATTCATTTTTACTACTATTACTATTATTATTTGAGTTCATTTCACGTTAAAAAAATCTGGTGAACTATTCTTAAAATTCTAGTGGTAACAAGCCTCCTTGGAGCTCTAAGACTTTTCTTATGATTCTGAATGTGCTCAAAAACGCGATGGTCTGCATGATTTCTATCTTCGTTCGGATTCTGATGTGTTTTAATATATTTTTCAATGATTTTGGAACTGTTCTCAACGCCCAAAAAACTATTCCAATAACAGTTACTTTCTGATTCCACAGAACTTTTAGTTCTCTTTTCAAATCTTGATATTTCTTTCTTTCATCCCTTCCTTTCATTTCAATTTCGAAATCGTCAGGTATTGGAAAATCCACAATCTGACATATATTCTTTTCTTTGTTAACAATTATGAGATCGGGTCTTCTAGCTTCTATATGATGATCCGTCTGCACTTCAAAGTCCCACAGCAACTAGCTTTTTTTCGTTTTCAAAGGCAGATTTTGGTTTGTGTTTTCACCATTTATCAGTATGTTTGAATTCTAGTTGCTTGCATAATTCCCAATGGCTTGTTGTTTCTACAAAGTCAATCAATCGGAAAT
Organism: Morbakka virulenta; assembly: GCA_003991215.1. Lineage (NCBI taxonomy): Eukaryota > Metazoa > Cnidaria > Cubozoa > Carybdeida > Carukiidae > Morbakka > Morbakka virulenta. The sequence continues at coordinate 802,301 of RDPX01000113.1, read as the reverse complement.
AATATGCATTACCCTTTCTTCTTTTTGTCCCCATATATGACTATATATACGACTTTTTTCCTGGGGTTCATCTATTCTTGCCTTGACGTAATTTGTTGAATGTCTTGTGCAGCAGTAATGAGTTATAATTATTATTGCTACTATTGTTATTACTGTTATCATTTTTATTATTTTTATTATGTTTTCTTTCGATTTGCTAATTAAAATCAAACACCGAGTCTCTACCAGCGACCTAGGGTGATTGAAGTTTGAGGTAATTACATTTCAACAAAAATATCCACATCGAACAAAGACAAGTGATGAACAGTATATGAGACAGTTACAAATAATACAAACCTTAAGACTAGTTATTATTATCATTATCATCATCATCATCATCATCATCATTATTATTATTATTATTATTATTGTTGTTGTTATTATTATTGCTAATTTATGGATTACCATTCATGCGTCTTNATTTTTCAATGATTTTGGAACTGTTCTCAACGCCCAAAAAACTATTCCAATAACAGTTACTTTCTGATTCCACAGAACTTTTAGTTCTCTTTTCAAATCTTGATATTTCTTTCTTTCATCCCTTCCTTTCATTTCAATTTCGAAATCGTCAGGTATTGGAAAATCCACAATCTGACATATATTCTTTTCTTTGTTAACAATTATGAGATCGGGTCTTCTAGCTTCTATATGATGATCCGTCTGCACTTCAAAGTCCCACAGCAACTAGCTTTTTTTCGTTTTCAAAGGCAGATTTTGGTTTGTGTTTTCACCATTTATCAGTATGTTTGAATTCTAGTTGCTTGCATAATTCCCAATGGCTTGTTGTTTCTACAAAGTCAATCAATCGGAAATAATATGCATTACCCTTTCTTCTTTTTGTCCCCATATATGACTATATATACGAGACTTTTTTCCTGGGGTTCATCTATTTTTGCCTTGACGTAATTTGTTGAATGTCTTGTGCAGCAGTAATGAGTTATAATTATTATTGCTACTATTGTTATTACTGTTATCATTTTTATTATTTTTATTATGTTTTCTTTCGATTTGCTACTTAAAATCAAACACCGAGTCTCTACCAGCGACCTAGGGTGATTGAAGTTTGAGGTAATTATATTTCAACAAAAATATCCACATCGAACAAAGACAAGTGATGAACAGTATATGAGACAGTTACAAATAATACAAACCTTTAGACTAGTTATTATTATCATTATCATCATCATCATCATCATCATTATTATTATTATTATTATTATTATTATTGTTATTATTATTGCTAATTTATTTATTCACAGACATGGGTCTGGGTAGGCATGAAGGAATTATCAGTAACAAGCTGATAAAGGTCCCACCCTATCATATCTCGTGGTTTACACAGATAACGTTTCTTAAAACCCTTGCTGTTCCTAAGACTGCTGTCTTTTTTACCATTTGAAACTTTATATCAACTCCAATCTTTCCCATGTAACTTTTGAAGCAATGTGATATGCATCCTAGTGAGCCAATCATAACAGGGGTTACTGTAGCCTTCTCCGTATTCCACAGCCTTCCAATGTCTTCCTTTAATTGTTCATACTTGCCTATATTTTTCTGTTCCTTGTCCTTAATCCTACACCCGGAATTGCAATATCAATTATCTTTACTTCCTTTTGTTTCTTGTCAACCATAATAATGTCTGGCCTTCTTCGCTTGAATAATCATATCACAGTGAATCACACAATCCCATAGTACCTTAAAGTCTTGATTCTCTACAATTCCTTCTCGTTTCTTCATCCCATTTTGTGGTTTTTTCAAATTCGTACTTTCCCGCTAACAGCCACTGAATATACTTTGCCACATTGTCATGTCGCCTTCTATATTCTCTTTGTGCAGGTTTGCCACAAGCGCTCACCAGATGACTAATTTGTTTCTCCCTTATCACAAAACATATCACGTATCGCTTGTTTTGTCAATATAGTGCTACGTGTAATTAGTCCGCAGAAATTTCTCCTGTACACTACGCACTAATGCTTCCAGCACCCTTTCAGGTTTTCGTGCTTTAACCACGAACAGCTTTTTTCCCAGTCAGTGACATCTGCATTCTCAATGAATTGCCCATTCATTTGCTTTTCCTTCCACTGTATTTCCAAGCCCCCTTTTACTTTATTCTTATATTCATTTGATGCTGCTGCTTCAGCAGTATCTTTCTCCCAAGATCTCTTACTTTTGACATTATGTTCCCCCTGACATGCTTAATACACAAAGCTAGATTGTTCATCACAATTTTGACACAATTCCCACAGCTTATCAACCCCCTTCCGCCTTTTCCCCTATCGACATAATTTCCTGCTACATCACTTCTAAGGTGAAGTTCTTTATTCATTGTCATTAATTTTGTAGTTCTTCCGTCCATATATTCTAATTGCTCTTTCTTGCATCTCATAATTCCTGTCCTAAAGAGGATCAGAAAAAATGTCCAAGTATTTGTTGCTTTGATCTTATTTCTTCCACTAAGTTGTGATTCTTTTACAAATTTCACCCTCTTAAAATATTCTTTTCGTAACGTATTTTCTCTTTTCTCTTCCTCTATTCCATCTAGCTCCTGTATATCTGGATACTTAAACCCTTTTTCAACTTCCTTAATCTTTTCCCCGTTAACAAGTTTAATTTCTGTACCTTTAGTTAGTTCTCCTCGTTTCATGGTAACAACACTTATTTATTTCAAAATGCCTACCTATATCTTGGCCTATGAGGTTAATAGTATATTCTAGGCTGTGAATACTGTTCTCATTCTTTGCGAACAACTTTAAGTCGCCCATGAATAACTGATTATTAATCCTAATACCATTCAATATATATCCCCATTTTGACGTTTCTAAGAATTTCAGTAAAGAGGATCATGCAAATGATGACCAACAATGGTGATAAGCTATCCCCTTGGGAAACACCTCTTCGAATATTACAGTTCCCAAACTTTCTTGACAAGATATCAGTTGTATTTTCCAATTGATCATCGATCTATTCAAAAAGTTAGTAACACTGTCTGATACTCTATAGTGCCTCAGACATTCTATTACCCAACTGTGCCGAACGAAGTCGTAAGCTTTCCTGTGGTCAACCGATGCCATGTCTAGGTTTCCATGCCTCTTTTTCTTTTTAGAATCTGCAAGTATCGTTTTATCTAGAAGCAGCTGATCCTGTGTGCCCCTACTATTTCTTCTACATTCCTTTTGCTCTTCAGGTAGCATCTCATTCTCATCCAAAAACGTGTAGACGCTCTCCGATATTATCTCTGCCATCAATTTCATCTCATTGGCAAACAGTATATGGACTTACAGCTGTCAACTGCATTGCCTTTTGCTCGACCTTTTTGCACTCCATAGTTTTCCCAATGGTCATCCATGAGGGCATTTCTTTCTGGTTAATTATCAAATCATTTAACTGGGAAGCAATTCTGTCACGTGGAGATGTTACTTTCTTAATCCAGAACCCCTGAACTCCATCGTGGCCAGGTGGTTTCCAGTTGCTGATTTTCTTGACTTACTGCTTTACCATTCCGGTTGTAATTTCAATATCATTCTGTCCTACGTTAGCTTTGTTATTTCTACGCTAGTCTATCCATTCTGCTCTTTCAATTATGTTGCATTTTGTTGTCCCATATGTTTGACGAAAAATTTCTACTTTCATCTGCATTTGGTGCTTCGTTCTCTCTTTTGTTATCCAAGCTGTTGATAACTTTCTTTAGTCATATTAGAACATTCAATTAATCTGGTATTGTTGTAACCTTTGCTCGTATGTATTTAATTTGCATGACTTGGTTTGCAATATCTGTTTAAGGTCTTCGATTACAAGACTAATTCCATTTCTCGTGATGTTTTATTTCCTTGAAATTTCATTATATTTACATTTCTTTAGTGCTTTACCTCTCTTTTTACGTTCAAGGTCATTGTCATATTTTCTGAGTTCACTAATAAATCCTTTTATTCTTCTTTTCCACCAAAAGTTCTTTCATCTTATTTTCTCTCTTCAGTTTCTCCAATCCCAATTTCCTCCCAACATACACCGCTATAGCGCAGATAACTTTGTTTGGATCACTTATGTTACAATACGTTATCCACTTCATTAACAAATATATTAACAACTTCTCTATCTACCTTTTTCAGGTTTATTGGTGTATTCGTATTTCTTTCTTTCACTATATCAATAATTTCTTCTATCATTTTTGTACTTGCTTCATTCCTACCTTAGTTTTCTAGCACAAGAATTACAGGTTCTCTTTCAGACAAGGTCTCTGACATTTCAGCCATCTTTATCTCCTCTAGCACTTGACTAGCGTCGACTGTCATTTTTTCTTCATCTTTTACTCTTCCTTTTATTTCTTCAAACTCCACCTGAGTCAGCCAACCATCATGCGTGCTTGGTCACATAATCGCTGTTCAGTAATTTCTAGGGTTTGTCTCTCATGCCATATAATATGCATCCTGTGTCTACAGCCTCTTATCGGTTTTCAGGCATCATTTACAGGCTTACTCAAAAAATAACACTCCATTACTGAATTCAGACTTTTAGACCACCTGGTTCTCGCAGTAGTAGGATAACGACAGGGTCTATGCCGCTTCTCGATCTCGAAGTATTGTGGCTAAAAGGGTAACCTCATTATCCCACATCGAAACTATACAACAGGGTGAAGTTTCATGTCGTTCCCAGTGCACATTATTGTTTTTAATCTAATTCTTATTATCATTATTGTTATTATTATTACTAATGAATAAAAGCAAGACATGGTTCCTCTGTCATATTACTGAAAGCTGGACTCTCGTGATTTTCTGCATTCTTATGTAGTAACATGGGGATGAAATATTTTCTGGCAATAAGATAATGCAATAGCAAACTCTTGACTCTTCTCTTAGGAGTATCGCTAACGAATCGTGGTTCTACAATTTAGTACCACTCAGAAAATAGCTATTTGTATGAAAAACTCTTACAATGCTGAAGCGAGCAGGCTTATTACCTATCCATAAACTACAATGTGTGAGGCTGTTGTGATTTGACTGTTTTACGTTATCTTACGTTGTATACATTAAAACAGCAAATACATATTGATTACTGTGCAAATAATGCAATAACCATAAGTTGCCAAAAAAACGCTAGTTCTTTTTGTAGGGAAGCGGAGTCTTATAAAAAGGCCGTTGATTTGTGTCGAGAAATGAAGTACCTCAGAAGATCACCGTCTGAGCCAAGAAAATGTGAAAAGGGGCGTCAAACAAATGAAATAATTTCTTTTTTACTTACTCTACAAATTCACATGGTAGTAAACGAAGTCTTGTATAAATACTTTTGTATCTCTGTCCTTCAGTAATGTCATAATCTGCTTTCGAGTTGTCTCCACTGATAACGGAGTCTGACCATTTGAAATTGACGGGCCAAGCAAAGAACTCAAAGTCGAACTTCTGAAGCTCAGCCTGGAATAAACGAATTAACAAACATTAACTAAAAGCTAACCGATTCAAAGCGGTATTTTTCATTTATATCTATCATCAGATGTATACTTGAGCTATTTACAGTTGAAACCTGACTTCAAGACAGAGCGTACATAATTTTAAAGTATCAGTTGCTAATTATGTTTTTCATTGTTCTCAATATAGAAAAAGAAAGAGAAAAGATCAGTTGCATAAAAAATAGGTTCGAACTGGCGCCAGTGGCTTTCATAGTTCTCTGTTCAATAAAAAAAGCGTTAAAGAATAAACTTCAAAGGTGATCAAAAAAAGAACATATTCATACGACAGGAAATATGAATGTTCTTGGCATTTGGCACTTGGCAACTATTCAAGTTGGCAACGGGCTTGTGCTCCGAAAAAAAATCCTTGCCGTCTAAAACCAACAAAAGGGAACCAATAAACACAGTTAAACCAATTCACTGTCAAAACTGCCAATAAAAATAAAGAATAAATTTGTAATGAAAAATTACTTTGGGATGCTATTCAGACATGTGCTACTTCTAGACAATATAATTCCTGCTAACAAAGAAATGACATTTACGTTGAAAAAAAAAATTGTCTAAATCATTATACTATAATTGTCGCTACCCAAAATAACCACATCTGCAAAACTGTGAATAAAGTGCAAATATTACCAGCAAAAGCTATAAATAACACAAGCTCTGCATAAACTCTTAAACAAAAATTGCGGGAAAAAATTGGCAAAAGACATCGTAAAACAACTACTAAATTGCCGATGACGATAAATCATATCAATGTTCCCGACTCGAAAAATTAGTGACGATACCTTGGTGCGAATCCCATTTGGGGATTCACATCACTTCCAAGAACCATGGGTTTAAAAGAGCCTTTCTCCTTTCCTCCCTCTTCTCACCTCTTATTTCAGTAACAAAATTCATTTCAGTGTTGCACGCATTAACCAAAATAAGAAGTAAAACAATTAAGTCTCCTAAAACCAATTTGAAATATAATAAATTATTCTTTCCCTTAATGTTGTCGTTGAATCAATAATAATAATAACACATTTTAGTGTGATGTGTTGCTTGTAATGATAAAAGTTGCGATGTTTTTTCATTTGTAAGGAGAAAATAGTGCGTTTCATAAAATACTGTTTTTAAATAAGATGCAAAATGGTGCTCCTTTTAAAATAGTTCAAATACGGTCCAATTTAACATTATAGTGTCGTAACAATACTATCACATAGAAATGCTGCCTCTTTCATTGGCTCTTACAAAGCAATGACATTTTTCTTTTTAAGGTTTTTAACTGATGCAATTGTCATGGACACTGAAAAACAATAAGAATAATAGGATTTACCTGTTTTAAGTGTTCCTGTCATGTTCGCTGTGTATGTACTCTTGTGGTTTGTCTGTCACGTATTTACAGTCGTGCTCGCAGTAGGTTTCAATGTTCACTTATATGATCTGTATTCTACTTATGGCCATAGAGTAACAGGCATGTTGTAGTAGAAAGTGTAGATTAATTTGATTTGAAGAACCTAAAATATGTTTTAAACAAGAGTTTTTCCTGCTTATTAATGTCTGGAAACAGCTTTTGAAACAATATCAGTTTTAAGGATGAAAAAAAATTAAATATCAGTCCTCCTGAGTTTCCTGACCAGCAAGAAACTTGCACCACTGGCAAATAATAAGGTCTATATGTCCCTTACCTGGATTTAGATTTACCGTATTAGCAAGTTAATCTGTTTGACTCTTGCCCTGTGTGACCCTTACCGTATTTCCGGTTTGCTTTGCAGACATCAGCACTGACATAAAACTCTGGTAGTCTCTGTTATTCGTTCTGCTTATTCCTGGTGCAAAGAAAAAAGGAGGAAAAAGAACTACTTGGAAAAAACGGGGGAAATGCACTGCACAGTGGCTGTAGTAAACAAAATGTTTCGAAAATAAATCCAAAGATATTGTGTTTCATTTAGTAAAACACAGAAAATTCAACAAAAATGATTTTTCCATTTGTTTGTCTTTTTTTCTAAGACCTTAAGAATTGAAATGGCTTTAATTAGCCTAGCAAAGATAGCGCACTTCATAGGTGAATCAAATCTATTGGAGCCACAACTAGATGTGATGTTTAATGCAAGCAAAGCACAAGCAAGTTTGACACAAATTTATTTGGCTCAATATAATACATCCATTGATGCCATAAACAGCCTAAGAGAAAAGCAAATGCCGTTAGTTAACATTAATACTGANATAAATCGAAAGATATTGTGTTTCATTTTTCTTTTATTTCCGAATTCAAAAATGTTAAAAACTAGTAAAACACAGAAAATTCAACAAAAATGATTTTTCCATTTGTATGTCTTTTTTTCTATGAAATTAAGCATTGAAATGGCTTTAATTAGCCTAGCAAAGATAGCGCACTTCATAGGTGAATCAAATCTATTGGAGCCACAACTAGATGTGATGTTTAATGCAAGCAAAGCACAAGGAAGTTTGACACAAATTTATTTGGCTCAATATAATACATCCATTGATGCCATAAACAGCCTAAGAGAAAAGCAAATGCCGTTAGTTAACATTAATACTGAAGCAACTTTAACAATTCATTGGTTCTTCGTTAAACAAAGTACGTTAATATACAGAAAGGATCTGGTACGAGCCCATGATACATATCTTAACAGCTTTAAACAACAGATTATATGTGTTCAAATAAAATACCAGATTAAGATGACCATCACCCACCCCCACCCCTACTTTTCGTAAACAAAACAGAAATTAAGTACAAACATTTAATATCTAATTTTTATGGTTTTGTATAATATAGAATATTAGCTTTTCTGCTTTCTTAATAAAACCAAATACGCTGGCCACATTAATGGTAAATTTGCTAAATTTACCAGAGGATGAGATTCTATTAAACTCTATATTTAAGAAATAATGTTTTATCTGGTAAAGTATTGGCTATTCACTTTGGAGTATCCCACCAAAGAGCCTTCCTTGTTATGGAATATCTATACAATTCAGTCTAAATTTCTCGATTCTTTTTATCATCGACGTGGCTGACAAATATAATAGTATATTAGTACAATATATATTCCACAGGAACTAGAAATTCTCTAGTTTTGATTCAGTTATTTCAACTTTTTAAAAAACTAATTGGCGTACACAAGAATTAAAATTTTTCGTCCATATCTTTTGGCCTTTTTTTTCTCTGCTTACTTTCCATAAAAAGATGAGTTCTCTATAAACAGGCTATCAATCTTCTTTCTGAATTTCAAATCACTTCTTGTATTCAAAAAAAATAGTATTTAGAATATGAAACCAGGTCCTTATCTCACCAAAATTACTCCTTTGTTCCCTTATCGTAAAAATTAACTTACCTCTCAAAAAGTATGCAATTCCCAGGCTAGTTGCTATTGCAGAGCATAACTTTACAAGATACAAAAGCTGTCCAGCGGTCATCATCCCTGTAACAAATGACAAGGAAAATTGAAAAATACGCTAGGTTATATGTGCTGAGGCAGTTCAAGCAGCGACGGATATTTATCGGGGATTAAACTTATTCCTTCAAATTTCGATTGATATTAATTAATTATAAACCCTTTTTGTATTTTCTTGGCTACATTAAAGAGCCCAAAACCATTGTGTCACTGTTCTAAACGTTAATTTGCACAATTGACACTTACCAACAACAGCTCTATTTTAGTTCTACTAAAAACAAATGTTCATTAAACAAATGTTTTGGATTTCATCAAATTAAGCTTTTAAACTATTTTTTCTCGTACTTTACATTCATTGATTGCAACCAATGTTGGTTTCCCGGAAGTTGTGTTTTACAGCAATGGCAAATTTAAGCTGAAAACTCCCGTGAAAGGATGTATTACAGCAAAGAGCAAAGATGTACAAGATGATGGTAACACCAGGTATGTTGTTCAGAATGGAGACAGTAACCTTGATCAAAGGTCAAGAAATCCCTTTGTTGTAGCTGAAATTTACATCATTGGATGACCAATGGGTGTAACAAGAAGGAAAAGGATCAGAAAACATTAGTAAAGAGTTGGGTAATAGAGAAGAATCTACGAAACTGGCATCTGGAAAGGAAAAGTGAAGAGTGAGGGGAAAGAAATACATCCAAATGGACCTACTAGGATTAAGAAAAAAGGATGATCCAACCAAAGATGGTCCTAAAACGTTAAGAAAGACAAAGCACCAAAAGATCTTATGAGGGAGGCGAGACAGTAGGACACAATGGAGGCTCATTCGCTACAACGACCATTGGCATGGTAACTCAAAATGAAAAAATGAAGATATCAAATTCTTGTATCAAGCAGGAAGGAAGTATCTATGCAAGGATCTACTCTTAACCAAGGATAGGGCAGGTCAAACATACTGCGTTTTATGTTACTGATCAAGATTGCTTGGATTACTGAATTTCTCGTGGTTTTTTATGTATTTTTCATTATGAAAATAGTGAATGGCGAATCGTATTATTCAAGGCATGTGCATCTCAAGTTGATAACACAAAATTACCCATAACATTTACGTGCCAAACGTAAAAGTGTAATAAGGTATAAGATCTTAGGTTTGTACAAAAGTTTACATTGTTGACCCTTATAGTGCAGTAAGTTAATTCAATAAATTTCCATTTAAAAATTTAGTCCAACGACCATATTCATAAAAGATTGAATAACAGGAGCCATCCATGACCAAGCTTAAAACTCTACTGACAGGAGTAAGCCATATTTACAGCTAATGGTTAACAAGAACAATTCGATGAACAATGTTAAAAGGGTCAGAAATAAAAGTCATCATCATCATCATCATCATATTCGGTTTAACGTGAAAGCGTTAAAGTGAAATAAATAAATAAGAACTATTCTCATATTGGGATAAATTTCATATTTCTCTTGGATACGTCTTGGATTGTCTACTGGTAACTTCTTACTCTGACAATTGTTTCTCTGAAT
>RDPX01000113.1:699698-725861 GCA_003991215.1 Morbakka virulenta | reverse complement strand
CGATATAATAGACAAAGACAAGAACTGGGATTGGTTGACAAGAAGTGACTTGAAGGTTGAAACAGAGGCTCTGATATGCGCGGCACAGGAACAGGCGATTCGAACGAACTACATAAAGCATAAAATTGATAAGACCAGCGATAGCCCTTTATGTAGAATGTGTGGTAAAAGAGGTGAAAGCGTGCAACACGTAATCAGTGAGTGTGAAAAACTGGCTCAGAAGGAATATAAACGAAGACACGACGGTGTTGCAAAACGGATTCACTGGGATCTATGCAAGAAAAACGGGCTAGAACATCAGGAAAAGTGGTACGAACATTCCCCTGAAGGTGCGATAGAAAGTGAAGAAGTAAAGATTCTGTGGGACATCAATATTCAATGCGACAATGTAATAGAGGCAAGAAGGCCAGACATTGTTTTGATTGATAAAAAGCAGAAATCTTGCTTCATAATCGACATTGCCGTTCCAGCAGATAAAAGAATCGAAGACAAGGAAAAGGAAAAGGTTGAAAAATATCAAGACTTGAAGAGGGAGATGGGAAGGCTTTGGGGTTTGAAGAAGGTGCAGGTGATTCCTGTTGTGATAGGAGCATTAGGAAGTGTCAGCAAAGGGTTTAAAAATTGGGTTCAAAAATTGAATATTGAACCTAACATAGTGGACATGCAGAAGACCGCTTTATTAGGAACAGCTAGAATCCTAAGAAAAGTTCTTGAGATGTGAAAGATAGGAGAAAGTACCTTATTAGCCCTAGGTCATTAGTTGTGACTCGCCTAATAAGGAGAATTACGGTATAAAGATCAGCCAGTTAAAAATTTTTCAAAATGATAATAATAATGGGTAGACGGAAAGGGCCCAGACGAGCAGGTCGCCTGGCAATTCCTCAGGGAGCAGCGCCCCTTCCCTGGTCGAGCTGGGCAAACCTGGCGGGAACAGTGGGAAAAGTTGAACTTGCCTTAATTGGCCGGCTTAACTTAGTACTGCCTAGTACTGCTGGAAAAGGGCATTGACCCCCATGCCCTGTGTAGTCAAATTGCCCTGATAATTACACCAGGCACTGACTATTACTGTTAGCAAGTAGCCTAGCGTCGCAAGACGTATGACCTCTGATCTTAATTGGTTGGTGGTACACGAACTAGTTTTGCCTGGTAATTATGAATGGGCTAAATTAAACATTCCCGCTCAAACCGCGGACTTGCCAGTTAGTTGCCTGACCGTAACCAGTTGTGCATGTCCCAAAAGAGCTAACACACCACGCATTTCTGTTTAACGGGCGAGAGTAGTGGGGGAGCATCATACCTAGGTGTCGTGAGCGTGGATCTCAGCTTCTAAAGGGCTGAGTACCGAGTTCTTACTTAATTATTTAGTCCCAAGGTTCTGGGTAAAGCCTCGCTACGGAGACGGTTTTAAGCAGAATGGATCACCTAAACTGGGACACCTAATCAGCCCCCACCTGGAAGGTCATGTGCTGTTTTAATGAACATCAATATCGCACACACTTGGGTGTGATGCATACACCCAGCTTACCCTTATCGGGCTGGGAGTCAGATGGGTTTGCTGAGGTTTCTACCCCTGAGCCCCCCTGTGAACCGCTTGGGCAATGTGCCTTTCCTCACTGGTTGTGAGGCTCCACTTGCAAGGTTGAAGAGATGTTTCCATTTTTATTTGATTATTTTATCTCACTCTTGTGGCTACTGTACATGTGCCTGCATTCAACTTTCCTGGCTTGTTGTTGGGCGCTGAATGTGGATTTTTCACCCATCCATCACCAGATCGTGTGTAACCACTCAATAATAATAATGACGATAAATCAATCCAAAAAAAATGGTTGCCATAAAAACCTTTATACATTCAGTCATAGCGTATCAGAGTAACAAGTTTCTTTAAGACAACGAAAAAGTGTATTAGGTCACATTTTGTTGTCAGGCTCTCAACCTACTTATCTTCTGATATGCTGTAAAGTAACAATTTCAAATTCAGTCTATACATCTAGTCATAATTATTACAGTTGAAGTTCAATGCATGACATACGCCCATTTTAAGTTGGGGGCAACGATAACGGAGATTTAAGCAATGCATTCACTTAAAAATACAATAAAACAAATTTCAAAACCGGAAATTTAAATGAGAAAAAAATTCTTTCCATTTAACATTCTTTGTAGGAAAGTACTATTTACCACCTGGAATCAAAATGCAATACACAGAGAAAAGAAAGTCATATACTGTTCCAGTAAAATTATGCGTAGACAATAGTTTATATCTTTAATATGTACTGTATAACTGTTGCACACTGCACATTGAATGGTCTCATTCTTTAATCTGTCTTAGATACTGTACTCGAGTTTCCTTTTGTCTTAAGACCAAAACCCTCTTTCTCAAATGTCAGAAGTTCTAATTCGTCTATGAACAAAATATGCTGCGGATGATGTCTGTTTATACACTGCTTACAGAGATTTAAAAATATGACTGATTTGGTCATGTGACCTTTAGCAGACGTCAGCATCAATTGTATTTTCTGGAGTTGACGTTCAAGAATGGTATTGCATTCCACGTGTTGTCTGTTGATGACGTAAATTCAAAGTATTCTATCATCAAAGATATTATTTGTGTGAGCTGCGCACCAAAATGAAGAAAATACTAAACTAATGAACTAAACTAAACTGCTATAATTAGATGTCTCTCATTTGAATCAAGTGGACCGCGTTTCATCAATGAACATTCTTATGTCATCAACATTCAAAATTGTAGCTTCGACACCTAATAATGGGCTTTTGACGATCTCATGTAAACCTTAGTGCAAACGAAAATATGAAAAAACAAACCTACAAACATAAATGTTTACACATAAAAACCCTTTTGAGTTGCATGCTTCTGATTTAGTAAACTAACAGAAATAAGACTGATCATTAGAACAGCTAATTTTCATTATGGTAAGCGTCGACAATGGGATTTGTAGACCCACTTGTTGGGTGAAATAATACATAAACTTTCTTTTATCCATTCTTCTACAGCTGAAAAGGCAAAATCTATAAATGTACGTAAGGAATTTCACATTCTCTCCAAAATGCCAGGGAAATGAAAGCCAACTGGATGCCATTTTGTTTCGAGTAAAACAGGACTATAGTGAAGTTTTCTTTCGCACCAGTCAGTTTTGTGCGAAAACAAAGGCACCCGTCATTCTTTTTAATGACTCAGTACAATTTAATTAGTTTTATCCACACCTTTGTTTAGCTGTCAAATTCATCGGAATATATCTTGATTCAAAGTGGCAGAAAAGAGCAGTAAAAAGAAAGGAAAAGTACAAGGGTGCTAATGTAGGCGATATAAACCTTGTCACCAGATAAAAAGAGAGTCTATAAATCCTAACAGAAATGTTAAGCCACCATTCAAAAATCTGATGCCAAAAGATGCTGGTCCCTTGTTTTCTTAAATATCAGAACAAATGGCACCATATGAAAGACAACCAGACTTACAAATTAACAGGGTAATGTATCGGTAGCAAAAGAAACATGGTAGTCAATGAAACATGACAGTGAAAAAATACGATAAAGGGTGTAGGAGTGAGGGGTAGGGCAAAACTGCAAAATGGTCACCAATATCAAATGTGTGGTATAAGGTACACTAAAGTCACCTTTAATGACAAAGAAAGAAACCAGAAAGTAAAACATAAAATCAGTGACATCAACACGGCAGTAAAAATTAGCACAGCGGTAAAAGTTTGGGATTTCAGTGAAAATGACCCAGCAGTTTATTGAAGGATACCATGAACGTGTAGCACAAGGCGAATGGAACAGGTAAGTCAAAAGATATAAATACCGCAGAAATTATAATAAGAAGACAGAGCCAAAGTAAAATAGAAAACGCAAAACAAAAGAATAAATATCTTACCTTCCAATATCTTCAAATACGGTCACTCGCGATTCCAAATTCATCATAAGCATTGACTGAAGCTGTTTTTTCGATCGACTGATTTCATCCTGTGGGGAATATGCAAGAGTTGAAATGTGACGATTTCATACATAATACAACCACCATAAAGACATCTGTAGAACATCCCTCAAAAGCGGCTCTTAAAGAAAATTGCAATCCAATCATCAATAAAACTTCTAACACTAACCAATATACATAACAACTACTGCAATATCTATGCTTTTTCAAAACCAAATGAATCAAATGTCTAAAGGGCTTGAGCATTGCTATAAAATTGTACTCAAGTGTATGGTCCCATAAATAGCAGGAATCCCGATACGGGAGCGTAGAGGAAGCACTGAAATCTGCAGTATGGTTTATATCTGCTGCAGAGGGCAGAAAGGAGGTCAGTATGATATCTCGGCAGCATGAAGAGAAGTGAACACGAACCACTGGTAATGAGCGTAAGAAGCATGGTAGGTGTAGGTTGGGGGGAAAAGCAATAGAGGCAATGGATAAAGGGAGACACGACAGCCTCATATGCAAAAATAGAAACTAGTTTAAAAGTATGGAAGAGGAAAATGAAAGTGACTGACTATGGGACTCAGTGGTGCTTAAGTGGAATGAAGAAAAGGGTAAATTGTGATCAGTTTGGTTTAGGCCTGTCTGTCTGTAGTTACCGGAACGATGATTGATAACATGGAATAAACTTGGAAGCATAACAATGGTGGTTGGAACAAAAGATGAGTATAAGACCATATGCCTACAAAAAGCTAAGACCACTTCAACACAAAGGCATGATTAATGAGAATGAATATCTTCTAAACCCCTAAGTATGGCAAACCTGCAGAAAAGGAGGGCAAAAAAGTAACACGAAAACGACACGGACAAAGAATAAGATCCTGGCTATAAATACGTGGGCAGTTGCGATTTTGAGGTATAGTTTTGGAGTGTTAGACTGGAAGAGAGAAGAACTAACAGCGATCGATAGAATGACCAGAAAAGTCATGACAATGGATGGTGGATTTCACCCTAAGAGTGATGTTGACAGGGTCTATGTGTCAAGGTGTAATAGTGGAAGAGGTTTAATAAGTGTTGAAATGTGTGCTAGGACAGTGGAAAACAACTTGACTTGTTATGTAAAGATGTCAACTGAAAGGCTAGTGAAGGGAGTAAAGATTGTCAACATCGTTGACTGTGAAGAAACAAAGGAAAAGAATGAATGCATTCAAAAGAGAAAGTCAAAATGAATATGTTGCCAGACGGATTAGGAAGAAGATGTATGGACAGTTTTCTCGTGAAATGCAAGAAAACGCTGATAAAGAAAGAACATGGGAATGGATGAGGAAAAGTGATCTGAAAGTTGAGAATGAAGCTCTAATTTTTGCGGCACAAGAGGAAACTTTCAGGACAAATGTGGTTAAATGTAACATTGACAAAACAAGGAGTAGTTCCTTTATGCAGATTGTATGGTGAAATAGTGAATCAGTCACCAATCTTGTAAGTGGATGCAAAGTATTAGCACAGAAGGAATATAAAAGGAGACATGACAACATTGCTAGGAGAGTCCATCGTATATAACAAAAACGCTTTATCTAACATGAAAATTTGCAAAAACATAAATCTAAGCTAGAGCAACAAGAACCACATCCGCACGTCTTGGTGCCGTCATTTGACTTAAACTAAAACACGCCCACTGGCTTCAGTGCCATTTCAGCTTTACTACTTCCTTTAAAGTTGATGAATGTTAATAATTCAAGTTCGGTGTAAATGAACTACTAATACCATTAAGTCTTATATGAACGTTCAAAAAATATCCTGGTAGTACAAAAACAGGAGCTGAAAAGCACATGCTCATCCGTCACACCACGTGGGAAAAAATACTGCAAAAAAGCACGTAAAATAGTATTCCAATATCAATAAACTGTACCTTATGCAGTTCTCCACGACTAAGGCGAAGAAATTCAACCATAATAACTTGAACCAAGTCTTTAACCTTTAAATGGAATAAGGAAGGTCGATGTGTAGTACAAGGTAGAATGGTAAAAAGGCTAGCCAACAAGCTAACCAACAACCCAGCTGACTAACTAGATAAATATTTAAGTAATGAAAAACCTAACTAATTAACAAAATAGCTAGCCAGGTAACCAACTAAACTACTACCTTGCTAATTAAAGAGCAAACAAATTAACGGTTACTGATCAACAAACTAAAAGTTCAAAGTATTCTGGCTAAAAGGCAGTTGCCCGGTCGTGGAATCGTTCCTCGAACCTCTTGGTTACAGTGCATGTGCAGTAACCATTAATCCACGGCTTTAATCTATACACATACATAAACACACACACATATATAAATATATATACACACATTAACACTGTCTTGAAATATATGGCATACAAAAATTTAAAGCGCCTATGCAGTTAATTTTAGTTATAAGGTTAAGGTCGGTACTCACAGCAAACTTTTGCCGTTCTAATCCTATGGGAGGTCAGCGTCATAAAGGGTGTCATTCCCAATACTTACCTGAATAAGAACATCTGTTTTGGGTTACCTTGTGACATCTTAAATTTTAGTTTATACTGCAAGTATGCCTTTTCTCAGAATTCAAAAGCAGTTTTCAGTCAGAGGAAAAAACAGCAATGGCTTGCTCGGTAGTATCTTTGAACGATTCAGTGGTTTTAGGCCAGGCCCCTTTATAAATGCACGAAGTTTCTTAACTATAATTGACGGGATAAAAAATTCTATTTTACGAAAACACATACAAAGGTTTACTGATATGTAGTAGGCAGATGTAGAGTTGTCACTGGGAAAAATCAGTTCAGTCCGTATTTAGTAGCCTCTATTAAGATTCACTTTGTACACATTTTTTCTCCAAAGTTGTCGCAAATTAATATAAGGAATAGTTGGTGTTGTATGTCATACAGAATAGCAGTTTACAGCAATCATAATAAGTCACTCTATTTAGCCAAGAATTGGAGGTTCGCTAGACTGAAAAACCTATCGGTCAAAGTCTTCACTGGATAGTACAATTGAATCTAACCTTATAACATGGTAAAAACAAAGTGTGTAGCAATGTTTTGCCCAATTCTTGTACGGAAGCAACCCTTTAGTTGAAGTAAAAATGGGATATTTAATACTCTAACCATAATCTTTATCTTGGTTTCATTCCAAGATAAAGGCTACTACAATTGCACGGTAATATCCGAAGTATCTAACATTTGAAAATCAAATGCCACAATGAACAATGTATAATGAAGAAAAATTGTATTGACAAAAAAGGAAAACCATCGCTTACAACAGGAAAATACACGAGGCCAAAATCTTTCCAAAGAATATCAGCCTTCATGATTCCTTACGACTGTAGAATGAAGTCAAAAGGCCCAACAAAAATTGTAAAGTTAGAAATCAACACACCCAAATGTATGGATAAAAGAAGAGCTGGAACAAGCAAGAAGTAACTATAGAAAATGTTTAGCTTCATCACACACTTTAACACCTATAAATCCTGGTGACCGACATATGAGGTAAAATTGCATACTTTCCAAACATCACGCCCCAGTCTTATAAGAAGGATCATACGACTTATTATATCTGTAAATTAAGTCATGCTGTATCTAGTCTATGCTTTCTTTCAGCGTAGAATAACAGGGCTGTCTCAAGTCATATAGCCACTTACCACCAACACCAACGTCAAGTTGCTAAAAAGGCTTAAAACATGAGAAAAACAAGCTCATGCGACGTGTTAAGTCAAACATTTCACTTTGATT
Source organism: Morbakka virulenta (assembly GCA_003991215.1). Classification (NCBI taxonomy): domain Eukaryota; kingdom Metazoa; phylum Cnidaria; class Cubozoa; order Carybdeida; family Carukiidae; genus Morbakka; species Morbakka virulenta. The sequence goes on along the minus strand of RDPX01000113.1, from coordinate 718,187 downwards.
TTGGTGAGGAATATTCAACCAGACAATAACTCCAAGCTGTTTTTCTCAACCTGAATTATGTACAAGCCACAATAAATTTACTTCACTCAGGGTCACGTGAATATTAGCAAACCCAGACCAGAAATCGCGATATCTTTCCCCATGGTTTAAAGTCAAGTTACCCTTCGCTTCCTTCGTTTAAAGACGGCTCAATTCTGGCGGCTTTTGAACAAGAGCTCGATGGGCGAAAGTTAGTGAAACGGCGCCGATAGGTAATAAATAATCATCGCCGGGAAGGAATGGAAAAAAGTTATCTCACTGGGTACAATTATCCAAATGAAAGGTACATGAAACGAATACACCATCACAATCATTTTAGTGTTCCATGCAGCACAGTGATGTTACTAGTATTATCGAAATTCAAATTGGTGTATGACACAGGCTAAGCAAATACGCTATTTACTATAAGCTCCTTTTACCTGACTCGGATGTGAGCTGGCAAGAATTGTAAATATGCCCCCATCTGCGTAGCTGTGATTAAACGCTATTGCTGAATGAATCCAGTGAAATCTGTAATGTAAACATAACAAATATAGCAGATAATGACAGTGGGGTTTATAAAAATGTTATTATATTTATTCTTGCTCTATGTCGACCCATGATGTCCACATGCTTACTAATAATTTATTACACAAAGATTGACCGCCATTTATTAATATTTTATTAAGTATTGACAGGAAAGCCATTTTAATGTATATCATATTGTGTTCTGGGAAATAAGGAAGTGGGTAGTAGTAAATGATTTGACGAGTTTCATGAAAGCTCAGATGTCAAAAACGAATTCAGTGCTAATGAACACTTTCATTTTTGCCAAGAGAAGAAATGTTATCTGAGTACAATAACCAAAATCAAATCCTGTTGCAACATCTAAGGAAGAGCAACCCCTCCAAACAAACAACAACCCTTCTTCCCTTCCACCAAAAGACAACGCAGAATTCCTTTTGTGCTAGGTCACTGAATTTACTTCCATTACAAACAAAGTCAACACTAAAAATGGCTTCCTCCAATGTACATGGACTATTGCAAACATTTATTTTAACCGGAAGGTAATTTTTTTTCACTTTTTCTAATTAATATTTCTTTTTACTACTTTTCTTGAAATTCAAAGTGAGCTATCAAACCCACTTTGTCCATTAACACGACCGCAGACACAAACATACAACTTAATCTACTTTCCTACGGGCAACACAAGTCATGTTGGTACCCACATTATAACGTCTTCATGTGGGGCGACTGAAAACTTTTAATGACCTAACAATTTGCTACTGTATATTTACCAACTCCATTTTGGATCCCACATGCAATAAAATTTTAAGGAAACACACTAAATTCTAGTGGATACAAAAATACATATACAGTCCCGACTTACCTGTTGAGTACATTCAGGTACAATCTTGTGTATAAACCTTTTCCAGGGCCTCCTGCAGAAAAGGATCCGCCACCGCCCAACAGCATATTAATAACCGCGAAAGCAAAAAAGTCCTGATCAACAAAGGAAGCTCCCTCGAATGCAATAGCAATATGTGCCAACTCTGGAAGTGGGTTGATTCCGGGTTGGATCCTGGGCTGGCTCCGATGCTCCTGTTAAAAAAACAAAACAGTTATCTAAACACACTGTTGCAGCACTGTTAACGAGCCTATGTTAAGTAAAAAATTCTTACAGAAGAATAAAATTCTTCTAAATTAACTTCAATATATTCTCACACCTCTTTTATCAGATGCAAATATAGATACTCTTTTGATAATGCTATATGGCTGATGGAACTTCATGAAGTCCTCGTGGGTGAACTGACATGTGCGACATATAAAAAGTCACATTTTAGGAACCTACCAATAACTGATTCCTATCAACCTTATATATATTTGGAATTTAAAAAAAAATATATATATATATAACTTCGCTCTACGAATCTTTGTATCGAGCACTGTCTTTGGCATTATTCAATGAAGGTATTTATTTATTTTCCTATCAACCTTAAATAGTCAACAAAATTATCTACATTCGATCGTTTTAAGAGTACGAAATCTGCAAATATAAAACTAAACCCCCTTCAATAAAATCCTTCTACCACTGCCAACCACAGCAACGCCCAACATTTGAAAGGAATGCCTAGGAGATATTAAAAGTCCGAGACGCTGTCAGTATTTCATCCCCGCCGGTGTCACACTTCAATAGCATATTTCATCTCGCCTTGTAATGTTACAGTAAACTCCTTATGTCTCATTATGAGACACTAAACACAACACATGGAGCTAATCAATAAATTCCAATAAGCAAACTGCAAAATATGTCCAAAAAAAGGAAACAGAAATAAAACTGAAACGAGATATACATCAAACATACTTACTGTAACCATGCCTGGAGTATATTGTGCAACTGATAAATCTGGCTCTGGGACTTGAAGTGGGCTATTATTCCACACTGGAGCTTGATCTAAGAAGAACTTCTCAGAAAGCCGTACCAACTCGTCGTGATTTACATTAACTGCAGCCACTGTCATTCGCGATGGAATAAAGTACCTTTTCGTGTAATGCTGAAGAATGGTTGGTGTGAATTTGGTTAAACTGTCCCGGGGGCAAATCTTTGGCAATCCTAACGTATTATCTCGGTAAGATGCCTGAAAAACACATGAAATACGTAATCAGTAAATCGCAACATACTCCCTACTTAAATAAGTAATAAATTTATCACCATCTCCCGTAAAGGGTGTGGTACAGTTTTCTATTTGTTTCTCTATTGTAATCCTTCACAAAGGACGTGGTCAAAATTTAATATCAGTACTTTTCGCAATAGCGTCTCTCCTTCTTATTTAGCACAGTAGTAGTAACCGAGTGGTTAAATAACGATATTACCATGTGATATTACCATGCAAGAGATTCCAAGTTCGAACCCCGGCTATGTTACTGTAATTACTAACAAAAAAATAATTTGTTTCTACGTTATAAGTGGCATATTGCTGAGTTTGTACATACCTTCGGTGATAGAATTGAGGAAGGGAAGAAATCATTAAAGTAAAACGATTGAAGAGTAGAGAGAAAAAATAAAATGAAAAAAAAAGCCTCTGAGCAAAGTGGCTTTAACGCCTTGCTTAAGGTGAAAGATGTAAAAAAATTATACTGACTACTTCATATACAGCTACCAGTTCAAATACTAAATACCAAATTATTTTAACACATAATTTTCAGAATTTAATTCTCAAAACGCTCCGCGTGTACTTTATGAAATGCATTTTATTTGGTTTCATGGGGAATGATGTTTTTGATTAACACTTTTAATGAAAAAAGCATTATTGAATTCTTGGAAGGTGTCGTGGAAAGTGTCTTCAAAAGCGCAAAGCGAGTGCATGAGGTAGCAAGTCAAAAGGCTTCAAGTTATATAGCGTATGCTGAATACGTTGGTTTAAGACAGCTTAGAAAAGAAAATTTTCAAGAGGGAAGACAAAACAATCAGGACAGAAAAGAAGAAGGTCCTGAACGCGTCAGTTAAAATGTTGACTTCAGTATATATCACTTAAGGACAAAAGGTACGATTAGCGCGTTTAGAGAAACATTTCAAAAAAGTTGAAGAGCAATACCAAGATTTGTAAATGGTTGCAACAGGTTGGTTGGCCACCCTTGGGCCATGCATTGACCTGGGAGTTACTTTGGGTTAAAAGTACTAAATGTTTCTGTCTCTTTAACTCTAAAATTTTCAATTCCCCAGGGGAGGGGGGACATCATTTTTCTGGTACATTAAAAAGCAGGCACTAATCCATCAGTCAAAACTTTTTCTGAATAAAATTATGTAAACCGTACTTTGTTATTTTCTCGTTCTGGGGGGACTTCTAATTGGTCTCCTTAACGGCTAATGGTTGTAAATTCTCTTGGTGTACATATGTGAAATATATACTATTACCATCATTATTATAAGCTGACAGAATCATAATAATCAGTAGTTTGGCAGGAGATCAGAATGACGTTACTTATATGTCAATTATCATATTAAAACAGAAAAAAAAGCTGAACCATTACTCACTCTGTGTATAAGATCGGTCATCTGAGGTTCTGGCTCAGGTCTAAAATCCAGTTGTTCTAATTCAAACTCAACCGATCTTTTCTGTTCTTCTAGCTGCGCAGGAGAAAATAAATATGAAAAGTAATAATGTCATGGCAATACAATTCTTCTGTTTACTGTTTGAGGTACCCATAGTGGAGGTCCAATAAAGTCCTATACGAGATTAAATACTACACATTCTCCAGCCGCAGACTTGGGTTCTGCTATGACATTTTATTGTGTTGTAAGAAAGACATGACACATGCGCTGTGTTCTTTAAATCAGTCATGATAGTATAAAAAAAACCTTATATGGCATGTAATACAGACACAACACCATGCATGTGTGACGTCATTAAGCGTGATAATTTAGACAAAGGCAACCTTCGCAAGAATGATTACTTAAACAAAGGCAACCTTCGTAGGCCTTCAAATCAGTTTGGACAATCAATGTTATTTGTCTTAAAGTGCTTGTATTGAAGACAGACCTATATATCCATGCATCTTTCCGAGTGATGGTGTGTATGTTGATGTTTTAAAATATACAAAAGCAGATCTCGAGGCAAACTATATCCGCTGTAGGGTAACTGGCAGTTAAGAAATGGCGAACCCTCGCGAAAACTGAATAAGTGACAAAGGTCCTTTGTTAATATTTCAGTAAATCACCAGACTTAAAAGCGAGAAACCTTAGTAAAAATATTAAAGTAAGGCTAGTCAGAAACTCTGCCCCCAAAAAACAACTTCATAGACCATATCAGCCTAATACAACCATACCCAAACCGTTAAGTGTACTTAACGGCCAATCAACCTCAAATGAAAAATAATTAAATTGATTGAAAGGTCCAGTGTTACCTGTCCTTTTTCTAGTAAGACCCCAAATCAGGAGTGGAAAATCAGTAATAGCGTACTTGAATTTTCCTCTATATGCTCCTAAATTGGGAAAGGTGCTTCGCCAATTCATACAGTGGTTTACTTGGAGGAGATATCCCAGTTTTAGTGTCTGAAGAAAGGATTATCAAGGCATAAAATTACTTTTGCCAGTCTTAAAAGTTTAGTTCAATAATTTAGCATCTCTAGTTCAAATAGCAAAGCATCCCTTCAAAGAGCCACCAAATTTTCAATTAATCCAGCCTTGTACAACTACATTTTTGTGACGCAAGACGGTAGTTGCTTGCCTGCATTCTTCCAAGACCGGCAGCAGTAATGAAGCTCTGACGAGACGTGAGGCGAGCTGGGACAGGAACATGTCTATGTAAGGGGTGACATACGCCCGTCAGCTGCCTGTCCCTCTCTACGTTCATGATAGCTTCTCGACAAACTTTGCGAGGTGGAATACTAACCAACCGGTAGAGAGATGCTAAAGGCATTGCTTTAAGCCTCTTGATGATGGTGCGGCACGCTCTCTTGTGGTGAGCGTCGACTTTCTGAGCGTGTGCTGATCTAACCCACACAGCTGCGTAGTACTCATCTGTACTGTAGCAAACAGCCTTTGTAGTCTCAGTGAGTGAGGATCAGCACCCAAGGAGGTGTTTGTAAGACGGTCGAGCACGTTGTTCCTGGTCGGTAGTTTGAGCTTAGTGGCATGCTCTTTCAAAGATAACGCTCTGTCCAACGTCTGTCCAAGATGTACAGTAAAGTGATGTTCACAGTTCTTCTAGCTTTATGGTTATTTAAGTGAAAAGCACAGACTCGGGTTTTTCCGAGAATTGCAAAACCATTCTCTGCAGTACTGAGATAGCATTTCTAGTGTAGCATTGGGCCCTCTTTCTATGGTGATAAAATCTTTCGACTGAGTCGCCAGAAGCAAATTATCTGCGTAGACAAATCGGCGGATGTCTTTGAACGAAGGTTGGTCATTAGTATAAATGTTAAAGAGAAGAGGGACGAGTACAGAGCTTCGGGGGAGGTGATTCTTCTGCTTTCTCCAATGGTTTCGTTTTCTGTCGACCTCGACATAAAACATGAAATTAGAGAGCAAGGAGCCAAATACGTTCGCGATGGTGGTGTTTCGGATTATTTTGGCGACCTTGAGCATCAGTGCGTGGCGGTTAACTGTGTCGTATGCTGCAGTGAGATCCACGAACACAGCTCCTGTAAGCTCCTCTCTCTCAAACCCATCTTCTATATACTCAGTCAGGTTGAGAACCTGACCACAGCACAACCAACCAATGTGGAAGCCTAATTGGTCTCAAATCAGGTTGTCTTCGACAGTAGACATTACTCTCATAGCAATCAGGCACTCACAGGTCTTTAAGTGTTGTTATATTTTAAAGGTTTCTTTACTTTAATATTTTTCCAATCAATTATCTAATTTTGTCCCCAGATTTCTGGTGCTCCAAAATTACTCGTCCATAAACGGTGGTGTATCCTAAACGTCTTGGCATAAAATAGCAACAAGAAACTTTATATCCTGCTGTCAGGTGTGATACAGTAACAGAGGTGGGTAGGTGTATTAAACTTACATTTAAGGGAGTAAATTCTAAAAGCAGGTGGTCTTCGTCGCCTCGGCAGCCCATGGGTGATGATTTTGAGTTTCCTTTCCTTAAGCATGAGGATCTTAAAAACAGAAGTGTTTCTCTATATCTTGACAGGAAAGCTGACACATTGGCGAGACTAGGGCAACAGCTGACCTTCAGCTGTCCGTCATTTGTTGACCTTTAAGATAAGTTTCAGATATGATAAAGTGTGTTAACGGGGTGGGAGTGCGTCCAGCTATTCGTTTTTATCCCAGCTGTCATAAAAGCAGTGTCTAGTCAGTTTCGTCACTAAAGGCAACATGTCAGACTAAAGGAAAACCCTTTGAAAGAAGCTATCAAACCAAGCATTAATTGGCTTGTAGGTTTTCAAGGCAAGCTGCCAGATGATAATGAAAGGTGGCCAGAATAGTTATTTTCAGAGTGGTATTTTCTGACACCATAGACTAAGACTAAAAATGGTTAAAATTCTATGCAAATGGCTGGTAATTTTGGGGGGAGACAAACCTAAGCTATGATCTAAGCTATGATCATATTTCCTACAATAAGTAACAACAGGTGCATTGGTACATGCTAACTTGTTAGGAAAAATTCACTGAGGTGAGTGGTAGGATATCATTCTAATGGGGTTTCCTTTGAATGTGGCAAAGCTTTCTCAACTGAAGGGAAAGAAGCTTAATTCCAAATAATAAAGTCTGTAAATAGTGTACTGGATCCATGCTTGCAAAGAAAACGGTTATTTTACTTGAATTATAATATATTTGAAACGTTAATCCTGAAATTTACTTTGAAGGTAATTAAGTTAAAAAACAACCTCTCTTTTTAAAACACAGGAGTTGTTTCTCTACCAGACAAAACAAAGATGTTCTCCAGATTCGATCATCAATGCTGTCTTCTCTATTTCAAAATAGTATCTCTGAGCATGGCTTTAAAATATGTTTTTTTGGTCAAATACAGTAACTATATTTCCAAGAGGGTGGGGGGTTCATATTGGTGGTTTTACTTCCAACTTGCTTCCTAACTCTAACTTGTATGAACTCATTGTCCTAGCAAAGAAAATAAACAGTCCAGGTCTAAGCATGCAAAGCACTGAGGTCAACAAGCGGATAGGCAAAGCATAGGAAAGATGGCATAGTTTAACTGGTGTCCTGTGCAACAAGAAAGTCCCAACAAGACTGAAGATGTTGCTAGACAAAGTTTGCATACAACTGACAATGATGTATGGCAATGAAACATGGCCACTCACACAGAGTATGGAGAATCGCCTGAGCACCACCGAAATGAAGATGCTGCGCTACATCCACAACATCAGTCTGGAAGAACATCGAAGGAATGAAGACATCCGGTAACTGGCAGGGGTAGAGCCAATCAGTACAATGTTGAGAAGAAAGAGATTGGAGTGGAACAGGCACGTAAGCAGGCGAGGAGAGCAAGAGGACATCAAGAGGGTCACCAACATGAAAGTAGAAAGAAAGAGAGGGCGAGGCTGGCCAAAGTACAGATGGCGAGACACCATCCAGAATGACATTAAGCTGTGGAAACTGGAGCCATCCTACACCCAAGAGCGAGAAAGATGGAGAGCACTGCTCAAGAGACCCAATAAGGAACAGAGGAGAAGGTGAGAAAGGTGAGAAAGGTCTAAGCATGCAAAGCAAATCAATCAAGTTACCTCGTCTCATCCCTATCAGACATTATATGTACAAGTAGGTAGGGAATTACTTTATCTCAACTCAGAAATTCAAGTTATGCTCACATCTATGGGGCAAAAAGTAGTGGGTTATAATCAAGAATTACGTTGACCACAAATGCTGCTGAGATAAATTTGGTTCTTGATGCAGTTCCACTGCCCAAATATTGGGTATCAATCATCACACTTTATAATAATTTTCAGGATAGGTAACTACTATGATAGACTTCTAGAACTTGTGCCTGTAAATTATACTATTTCTCTAAGCGGGTATATTTTCGTGTAAGGAGTGCTGCAGGTTTCACATTACAAATTTATCAGGCTAAAGCTATTTTGTGTATTATAAGTGAAATGGAAATATTAATCAACTGACTGCAAGTACCACTCATTGCCACATTTCGATTAAGATAATATACTGGTATAAAACTTGAAAACGTAGGCAAAAGGGAAGTATGTCTAGAGGATGTACCTGTCTGTCAATGATTTCCTTTCAAAAGCTATCTTTCTGTTGCATGAAGCCAGGGTATTGTCAACATAAAAACACTGTCATGGAAACACAGGTCTCTTACCTCTTGTGCTGTCATCTGTGGATGCCAAACAGCTTGTGATAGGACATTCATGGTCCCAGCCAAATTACTTTTCAGTGCAGAAGCTGCATATATCATGCAATCTCTTATTGTCATATGAAAGAAAAGATATAGAGAAAAAAATTACAAAGAGTGAAAAAGTATGAGAAAGCTACCATGTTAAGATATGTTCATTTTAAATGGCTATAAAATGCCATTCATCCACATGGAAAATCAAGTGAAGAATAGTATGCTTTCAATATTTTTTCATAGTTCAACATTACAACATCTACAACTACCATTGCAGTAAACAAACCAATTAATGCAAATATGCCATTAATATAACAAGATTTTTCTATACCATAAAGAATTATTAGGTTTTGCTGTGACTGTTAATTACCCTGTAGCCTTTGGTATGTCACACACACGGGGGCAGCATGGGGAGTGTCTTTATGTCCAGGTATGCTGGGAAAAAAGGATAATATCTTTTATGCTTATGCTTGCAAAAGCTGAGAAGATACACTAAATCATCACTTCAGTTTTTCATGATTTTTCAAGCAAAGAAAGCCACTATGTTCTGTCCTGACCAAAGGTAGAACTCCAACACTTCAGAAAGCCAATGCCATCTGTGAGATCATGTCTGGGTGAATTTACATTGGTAAGCAGACTGACACATCACCACACATCTCATTGAACATCACTCCAGAAATGGCCAACCAATGTTACAACATTAATAAATTGTCAATCATTTCACAACTTGATTAACATTTCACCACAGCTGTACTAAAGTACAAGACAAGGGCAATCTGGGTATTATTGCTTATTATTCTTATCTGAATATTATTCTGTACAATACCATATAAATAAAGGTTCCAACTCAGAATTTGTAACCTATACAACTCAAAATTATGGTGATTTTCTGTTTTTTTATTTGCCCATAGGTACTTGGAAAATAAGTAGAATCAACATGAAAAGTGCTGTGCAGAGCTTTTGCACAAAAAACAAACAGAATAAAGTAGGAATTGTAGAAAGCTGTCCCACAGAAAGCTGCAGTACCTTTTCTATTTCCTCTTTGCTATACAATATAGATCATAACAATGTTATATATCTCATAGATGTCTATAGTTCTTAACAGCAACTATCTAATTCCCTGTGTGGCTAGTTACACAATATGTCCAACAGAACTTTACCATAATGTTGTTGTTGGTAATCAAAACTAGGCACTTAATCACATAATTCTCAAGAAAATTCCATTATTATCATTATTAGTAAATATATTATAATATTATCAATACTCCATAAAAAGAAAGAACAGTAGTTACCTGAATGATTGGCAATCAATTAAACCACCAAGTTTTTCCATAGTTCCAGTGATACTCTTGTAGCTATCAAATTCTGTAGTACTCTACAAAACATACAGTTTTTATCAAATCATGGGCACTTGACAAACATTTATGTTAGTTTCACTAGTTATAAAAACTAAAAATAATGATCTGTAAAAACATAATCAAAAGAGTAATTTCATAAGATGATTACTTGATGAGGTATACTGGCATAAGATAGTAGTTCTCTGTGATTGGTGCTTAAACTTACATGATATGATTTAACATAGAAACTTATCTAAACAAAAATCATCAAACTATTATACAGTGATCCAAAGATCCCAAATCAGAACTGTCTTGCATTGGTATTTGCTACTACTTAACAAAACCATTAGTGTCTTTTAACATGGCAAATACTCAAATTCTTGTTGCTAATCCTGCTCTGCCATTTGATTGAGCATATGGTGATTAACAAAATGAATGACAGAGCAATTATCAAGCTGGCTGGAGTAGTGGTACTGGAGGTTGGAGACTTTAAATATCTGGGGTATATGACATAAAGTAATACAGCAAGTGGCATTCCAGATGGTACAATTTAGATGGTCAAGCTGGAAAAAGACAACAGGAGTATTGTGCAACAAGAGAGGCAAGTTAAGGGGTAAGCTTACAAAATAGTGGTTTGGCTGGCTATAATGTATGAGATGGAAATGCTACCAATGATTTCCAGTCTAGAAAAGATGGTCAATAGGAGTGATAAAACAAGAAATTATTAGAAATGAGATGGTGAGGAACAATTGGCACATGAGAAATAGCAGGGGAATTGAGAAAGATTTGACTGGGTTTATTACAGCCAGGTGCAGATAAGAGATTATAGGTATGTAGGAAGGTGTGGGATGGGCATGGAAGTACCTGGAATGAGAAAGTGGGTGTGACCAATGAAGAGGTGGCTACACAGTGTGTAGGAGACCAGGGGGCAGGAGTCAAACCAGGTGATGAATAACACTGACCATCATGTTGAAGCAAGATTTGCTGGGGTGACCCCTGAATAAAGAAGGAACAGAAAGGAAATGGAGAATAATCCTGTTCTGCAATTTTCAGCTGAGTACTCAAGTAGGATTACTGGACACTTAAGTAAGCTTACTAGATTCTTGCTAGCAGTAAAATCATTAAGCCCATAAGTTCTTAATATTGGGTAATAAAAAACAATGTGTTTACCCTGTATAAAGATAGTTAGAAATGCTTTTTTTAAGAAAATGAACTCGAAATTTAATTTGAGCAATTGCATAATTAAAAATGCTTAAATTTTTAAGGCTGGTCAAATTTAGTTGTCTACAAAGTAAAAATGGTTCAGCCTTGTCTAAAGTGTTACAGGTTTCAAGTCATCAGACTACAGATAAACTAGAGTGCTCAATACCATGTATGCAAAATAAGATTCTGATGCCAGCGAATTCTACTTCTCCACACAAAACTACATATTACTCTGCATAAGGCAGCTGTAGCATAACAATTCTAGTTATATGGTAGATAACTGGCTTTCCAATTAATAAAGACAAGAAGGGCTAAAAGTAAACCAATAGAGAGAGAAAGATATATATATATATATATATATCAGATGGAAGCAAAAGTTTTAAAGGTGAATGTCCTAGATCATAACAAAGTGATTACACATATTCTTTTATTAGTTCAGATTTCTCTACAGTTGAAGTGTTTTACCATTGCAAAACAATAACTAATGAAAGAAGTTAAATTTATTGATTTGAATGTTTACCTGGAATGCCATTTTCTCAAGTACATGAGATAGGCCATCTGGGTAATCCACCTCATATCTTGACCCTGCATCTATAAGAACTAAGAAAAAAGTAAACACTTATGACACAGGTTTTCTCAAGTATAACCTTTACTGGTTTAGTTTAACCAAGGTTTCATAAGGTCTAAATGACTCAAACACAAGAATGGTTTATAGTCAACTCAAAAAACTTTCTATTAATTTGACTGAGGGCACATCTACATACTTTTGATGTGCCTTTAGTGAAGTCACAGAAATGTGATTTATTGGCTATTATTAAATATGGAGGACCCCAGCCTTAAATTGACAAACCTGGTACCAGACACTAAATACCTGACTACATATTACTAGGCTCAGCTTTCACATCAAAGTTGTGACTTGATTGTATATTTTTTACTTTTTTATCATCAAAATTATTGTATCATCTGGCATCAAGTAGTTGCCCTTCAGCAACTAATGGATGCTCAAAGGTGGGCAAAACAGTTCCAACCACTGTTCTGCTCCATTATAAGTGNGAAAATAAGGTCTTCATGATCTGTATTATGCTACCCCTGCCACCGTTTCTCTAGATTACCGTCCCGCCTGTTTGTTTTGTTCTTTTTTGTTTCTGTTTAGTCTTATTTTTTAACTATTTTGGATAACATCATGTATTAGGTTTTTACCATTTACCTTTGAACATTTGTATTTTTTTTGTTAGTGGCGAATAAATACATACATACATTTTGATGTGCCTTTAGTGAAGTCACAGAAATGTGATTTATTGGCTATTATTAAATATGGAGGGCCCCAGCCTTAAATTGACAAACCTGGTACCAGACACTAAATACCTGACTACATATTACTAGGCTCAGCTTTCACATCAAAGTTGTGACTTGATTGTATATTTTTTACTTTTTTATCATCAAAATTATTGTATCATCTGGCATCAAGTAGTTGCCCTTCAGCAACTAATGGATGCTCAAAGGTGGGCAAAACAGTTCCAACCACTGTTCTGCTCCATTATAAGTGACCTGTATCAATGAACCAATTTTTTCATAACTGGCTTTAATTTTACTGCATCATGATGAGTTACTGACAATGAGAATGCTGTTTTAGTTTGGATAACGTACTCCACTATTGCTCTGGAGCAAGTTAATTTTTAGCATGAAAACAATGAATCATTTATTTCTACTAAGTTTCCCGCACCAACTATCTGAACACTACTGTTCAGAAAATAATAGAGATGTCTCTAAAAAAATTATTCCAGTCAATTGCTTAGTAAAATCCGTTGTCAGTAGCATAGCAAATGGCATGTAAATCAAAGAACCTGCCCAAAATTATTAGGGTTTTTTAAAAGTAAAACTATCATTTCTGTTGTTTTTGTTGGGTTTTTTTTTCCATTTTTCCAAGGAGTACTTGGTGTAACACAATCCGTCGTATTTGTAGTTGGGAGCAAACAAGGGGCACTTTTACGACTTTCTGCAAATCAGTCATGCCGCCAACACCATCAAATTCACTCGTTGATATTATTCATAAACAAGGCCTCAACTACAATCAATAACACGTTTAAATACCGCAAAATCTTATTTTCTTGGGCCTGCCGTCATAATCTACAAGGCTAAAACACTAGACAAGACTAAGGGTTAGGTAAATAGAACTTTTTCGCTGCCCCCTATCAAGTTTATGGTTTTTCAATCAATAACGGGTATTCCTGAAAAATTACTTCAGCATTGCAGGGTAATTAATTAACACAAACCAAGACATAAAATAGTGCCGTAAGGCCTGTATTCTTTAATCGTGAAAGGAAGGCGACACAATTGGGGGGAAATGAAGGCAATTTTGATGCGCTTAGTAAAGTTAAAGTAAGATATCGAGTTAGGCTTTCACTTCTTACCTCCAACTGTACAGAACTGGCCATATGAATCTTCAGATGCGACTTTCAACCCATTTGGTAACACAGTTGTCTGAAAACCTGACAACCTTTGAGATTTATGGTCTGTCTTTACAACTGGTGCTGGACGTGTGTACAGTGGTATGTTCAGTGGTGGTATATCATTTGAACTAAGCAATCTCCTACCTCTTTTCACAATCGGTCTTAAAAAACCAGACGTCCCCAGGCATCTGCATCCGCACAGTTTATACGTTCCTTGAAATCCTGATGCCATCATGGCTTTTGAGATTTCACGAGTTGAATTGGGGGTTTTCAAGGCAGTCTTTTGGATTTGCCTCATATTGATAGCGAAAATTCGTTCTTTCTTGAGGTCAATTCCTAATTTTGGGCATGATAAAACTGACCCTCCAGGCAGCAATGGCAGACCTCAACTCAAAACGTAATGATAAAAACACACAAATAGCAACACAAAATAAGGCTGGTGCAGCCCTTAGTATTTTTTATCTTTTTATATGCTTGTGAATCTTTCACCTTAACAAGGCAACTGAAGCAAATATCATGGGTATGGAAGTGAGATGTTATAGGAAGCTGCCAGGGAATTCGTACATGGATCGCAGAACTAGAACCAAAGTAAAGTCAGAGATAACTAACACTGCTGGTCTACACAAGGGTTTGTACGGGATCATCAAAGAAATAACACTTAGATGGTAGGGATACGTCATCAAAAGCTCTGGCTTGGCAAAAACTTTCCGTGCAAGGCATGGTAGAAGGCGACCTGAAAAAAAGGACGATCAAAGAAGAGGTGGAACAGTAGTAACAAGGAGCAGACGGATTAGGCGCTTTCAAAATCACAAACTGTGTCCAAGGACAGAAAAGAGTAGAGCAAAGTGGCTCCTAAGTCATCGCACCATACTCCATTGGTTACGCTGTCAAGGGATAGTGGGCTTAAGGTGAATGACGGAATAGATAGAAAGCAATACGGTTACAAAGAAAGAAGCTCTCAGTTGCAACTTTCAGGTCCATATATGGTACATGGCAATAAGTAACCACAGACATCAGTGTTTATAGAAAAGCCATTAACAGATTTGAGAGCTCCTGCTAAAATCTGTAATGTTGAGTTGAATCGCCAAGCATAACGACTTCCCTGAAGGTACGTTTTGCACAATTTTTGACACAATTGACCATGAAATTCTGCTTGAGAAAATGCAGTGCTTGGGTTTTGCTGAGTCAACGATATTATGGTATAAGTCCAGCCTTTCTTGTTTTGGTACAGGTGGAATCTTTACGATTCAGGAGAGGAAAGTGGTCTTAGGAACTCCAGTTTTGTATAGTGGAACTGCTCGGAGGATAATTTTCCATCCAGACTATGAAGGGAGGCCAACATAACTGGGAGAAGTCAAGGCTGTATGGGCAGAAGAAACTCTCTCAAAAGCAATTGTTTTGCTGAAAGGAAAGGAGGCGGCCCAAGGACCTGAAAGAGCAGCAATCGTGTATTGTTGTCTTCTAGAGGGGGAGCAGACCGTTTTGATGGGTGGTGACGTAGAGGAGAAAAGCATCTTGGCCCACTAAGAGAGATTGATGGAAATGTCTGGGTTCTGTTTTTCGAAGTGGTTGAGGTCGGTGGTCTTGGCGATGAAAGTGATGCTAGTCATGTTCAGTTCAGGTTCGTAGATGCGATACAGGTATACATAATTGGCATGCTTTTGGTCAGGTGCAGGGTGGGGGGGTGTGTGGCAGTTAACAATGTGCAGAAGTAACATTTCTGGTCAAGGCTTTGAATGTTGGAAAGCATTAGCTTTTTGACTGGTTCCTTGGAAAGTGAGGTGTTGATGAGGCTAGAGAGGGAGACAGAGAGAAGGAGAGAGAGAGAGAGAGAGAGAGAGAGAGAGAGAGAGAGAGAGAGAGAGAGACAGAGAGGGGGGGAGGGGAGACACAGAGAGGTATTACTTTCATGATTCCAGTCAAGATAAGAGGGAGAACCATGTATGACAAAGTCCTCCAAAGTGCTGGTCAGTTGCTGATGGGCGGTAGCGAGATCATGTTTTAAGTTGTCTGGAGTGTACCGATTCTGTACTCTTTTCGTAGGTTCATCCTTTGTTTTCTTCCAGTAGCATGTTTAACATCGCGAGTCTGGTTGCTCGCTGGTCGACGCGCTTCTTGGCTACCCGCGCGTCGAGCGATGCGCTTGGTTTAGTCTGAGATTGTCATGAGTTGTGTTGTCAGGAGTTGAGGATAAGCAAAGTAGAAGCTCCAAGGGTCTTTGCCGTTTTCCTGGCTGGACCTGGATTTCGCCAAGCGTAAAGTCCACTGAGCCGTTCACACAGTTGCACTGTAGGCGCCTCTATAGACTATCCGCCGCCCTGCTGCCAGCAGCTTCACCGTTACCCTGGGACGGGGAGCTTATGGGGTACTATCCTTGCTCAAGGGAACTCCAGGGTGTAGTTTAATGTCGTACCCAGGTGCACGATATATCAATATATTTGACAATGCTAGACCAGTTCATTCAACGCCTCATTCGGAGCTATTCCAACTAATGGCAGCTTGTATAACAAAGGCAACGAACTCCTTTGTGCCAAGTCAGCCATACCTGACCTCTGAATAAGGTAAGTTTTTTCAATTTTATGATTAAAACTTATTGAGAAAAAAATCCCTCATGTCATAACATGGAAACATCTGTTTAGAATTTCAGCCATTTAACTCTGGGAAACGCAGCTTTTTGGAATGATAAAATTGAAAGAGAATGTCACAAGAAGCTCAAATCCTCTGTTGCAAATAAGTCTTTTAGAACGTTTTTTAATCTTTCAATAACTAGATATCCAAACATATTTATTGTGGAAAGAAGCATATTGTCTTTTAGATTCACTTTTGAAAAAGAAGTCTCCAGTCTACATTAGTCAACTGTATCGATAGCGTGAGAAACTATATATATAGGCCAGCAGTTGGATTTGTGCTTTCTCAGTAATTGCACAGTAAAGCATAACAAAACCCTGCAAAGCAACTTATACATATATACGGCTGCAAGAGACAAGAGCAAAAGCAGACTTGTTTCCCATTGATGCAAGCTTGCATTTAGCGTATGCTTTGCTATGGGCAGTTAAGTACACCACGGGGACTGCAAGCCTGAAGCCGTTTAAATACAGGACCGGGATCGGAAGGCTAATGCCCGTTAAAATTACATCAGTGGAAGTGCAAGACAAAAGTCTGTTTGAAAACCAAAGATGACCGGCCCGTATTCACTTTTGAAAGAAAATGCCCGGATCGTGTTGCTCTTTGCGTATAAGAAAAAGGGAGATGCACAAGGGTGTGGCAACTACTTGGGCATGAAGGTAATTTGCCATACCATGAAATGGTTGGAGAGAGTTGTGGAAGAAAAACTCAGGGAAGAGGTAAAGGTTACCCTGGAACAGTACGGTTTCAAAAACAAAACATATGCGCTATTCGCTCTGCGCACTGAAAAGAATTGAGTGGACAAAAGGAGTTGCAATGTGTTTTTGTAGATTTGGGAAAAGCGTACAAGAGGCTGCCAAGGGAAGAATTATGGCAAAATGTGCGCCTGCGTTTCCTCTAGATTTTTGAAATTCCATGTTCCTTATATGGTATGAATTGTCTACTTGTGTAACTGATTTTTTATTGGTTTTACTTAACAACTGGAAAGAAAGTCTTTTAATCAGAGAGCAGAGGATTTGTCAAGCGAAAGCTCATCTTTTACAGGAGCAGTAAAAATAATTCTTTACTTACTGGATTATCTATTTTCTCTTATTTATGGACACAAATAAAGCGTCTATTACGTACTTAAAGGGTTTCTAGACCTATTAAATATGGCTAAATATGTCGTCACTTCAGCTTGCTTCAGATATGCATTGGAAAAAGAAACGGATTTGGGTTTCTACTCCTCGTTGTAAGAATAGGAATGATCCTTGTTTCGTTTCATTTGTCAACTTCACAAAGTAATGGACAAAGATGGTGGTGAGGTAATTTACAAAAGTTATTTTTTGCGAAACAGGCTTTCTAATATATTTAGGTAAGCAAATTTTTACTTTTTAATATCTTTTAGCACATATGGAGTCACAGTTAAAGTTAATACACTGTGGTGGTTGTCTTTATTAGTAAATGAAATTTGATAACTAGTAACTTTTCTAGAACGAAATTAGATATATTTTCTGATTTGGTAAATGAAGCAAGAATTTTGTTATTGTTTATTTAAATGTGTAATTTCAGTATGAACTATTCGTCCCAACAGACTAAAATGCGACGAAGTGAACGAATTTGAAATTTGATAGCCTTAGTTAACAAAATATCATCCTTCTGAGGGGGAAATTTTTTTCAGAGTTGTAAAAAGTTTATAATTTTAGCACAAAGGTAATTCTAGTATAGTTTGGAAACCTTGAGTGCAATTACTCAGTTACTTTATTGCTGTAACAAAAATACTTCTTTCTTCCTTATGACAAAATCTCTAAACAAAAAACAAAATAATATGTACTGTTAGTCAAACCCTAGTTCCAAGAGCACAATTTCTCTGTTGCAATTCAAAAGATTGAAAAGAATTTTCAGTTGTTTAGTCAAAATATTTCGTCTTCATTTTGGTAGCCACGTTCTTTGTTGACAAAGAAAGATACTTCATTCTTGCTATTGCATTAGCAAATACCAAGATATTTTGTTTGTTTTAATTTGAATGGATTGAAACAGATAGCAAAGACAATAATGGGATATTTT
>RDPX01000113.1:617235-629430 GCA_003991215.1 Morbakka virulenta | reverse complement strand
ACAACTCCATGTCAAATGGCCATGGACTACTATTTCGAAATTCCACATGCTGCTAAGCAGTTCTCCGGCAGGAAAAGGATGACACTTCCTGTAAAAATCGATGAAGACATCTCCACACAAACCAAAAATAATATATCTCTCCCTGGAAATGTTAATGGTTTCAAGAACATAGCAGATCTAGAAACTCTCCGTGAAGTGGCTCAAGATAGAGAAATGTGGAAAAGATTATCCAAAACGTTTTGTGTTGACGTACAAGGTGATGGATGTAACCTTAATCCAAAGCCGTAAAAGTACTACAGAAGAAGAAGAAGTGTGCATTCTCTGAAAAACAGATTGTTTCTTCTCATATTAAAAGTGCTTACCAAATGTTGTAGTCCTGAAAAAACTAAGAAAAAAAAAACACAACAGTATTGAAGCCTGATATTGAAACATTGATCCTCATGTTGGCTTTCAGTTTGATTCTCTCGTAGCAGAGCTATCTTACTGTAGTAAGTAAACATAAACACGAGTAGTATGGCTTGACTTTAGGCTTTTATCTTCATAAAATATGATACATCTATAAAATAAACAAAACACCATTAAGAAAAAAGAAAAGACTAATACAATTGACATAATACTGAAAAATAACATTTTCCCTCACTATTTTAAAAAGTAGCATAGATTTATAAAAAGGATAACTTCACTGTCTTATTGAAAAGTTTGTTATAACATTTGTTGTCTTAGATTTGGAACTGCAATATATATTTATATATAATGTCTCTAAACAGGAAGAGTTTTAGTATTCTTTGCCCGAGCGAGTGCGCCGAGGTGGAGTAAAGGCTGGTTGAGGTGTGTCATTCAGTTCGGCATCCATTGCAAGCTCTGTCTGTTTTTCAGGTTCGGCAATGGGGTGTTTATAACATCAGGGTCAGTTTTCTAAACTGTATCCTCATTTTCACTTCCATAGGAGGGTTCACCATTGAATGTTACCCTTGTAGCTAGGTGCCTCACAGAAACTGTTGTCTCCCGACGGTCAGGCAGCCTGACATGAGCATAGGCTGGAGATCCCGAAGATCTACTTTTCAACGAGAGGTTCATAATTGTTGGCTCTCACTTTTCGTCGCATGAAGACTTTTTCGGGTGTGCTCAGCCAAGTTGGTACGGAACAGGCATTCGCTGATCTCGCTGGTGTAGGAATATTCTTTCATGGAGAGTGGATTTTGCTGCTGTACCCAAGAGTGAGCAGTATATGTTCTCAGGCAGGTGCCGGAAGACTGTGAGACTTTAGTGACAGGTTAATAGTTTTTCATAATATGCCATTGTAACGTTCGGTCTGTCAGTCGTCCTAGGGGTTGTATGCAGTAGTACAGCTTGTTACTATTCCCCGACTGTTGAGAAAGTCTCTCAGTGCCGAAGACATGAACGCTGTTCCTCGGTCAGAGTGTATGTAGGCTGGCATTCCAAAGGTGGAGAAGAGAGATGTTAAGCATTTAATGACAGTCTCTGTGTCGATATTTTGACAGGGATAAGCCCATGGGAACCGAAAGAACTCATCAATTATCACCAGCAGATACAGGTTTTTGGTACTTGAGGGCAGGAGACCTTTAAAGTCCCTATTGAGTCTTTCAAATTTCTGGAGCATGGCCTTCAGTTCAGCACATAATGGCCACGAACCACACATCCTGCAAATTTTCTTCGATAGAAAATGGCAGGTTACGGCATTTAACAAAGTGAGTCATCTAGGTGACACCAGGGTGGCATAGAGAATCATGCAGTTTTATCAGAGCATTCCCATCACCTGGAATTGAGGAGCACTGTACGCGTGACAAGGCATAAGGAGCCGCATTCTTTCCCCCAAATCTGTATATTGTATCATAGACGTACCTTGCAAGTTCAATGCACCAGCGCTGGATTTTCCCCTTGTTTTGTTTATCGAAAATGAAACTCACAGATTTCTGGTCAGTAACAAGTTGGAAATACGTCCCCCCAAAAAGTGTTTCCACTTTCTTAGGGCTTCAACTATAGCCTGTGCTACTTTTTCATCTGCAGGATGCTTAACCTCAGAGGCATTGAGGATATGGGAGAAGAAAGCTACTAGTCTGCCATTTTCATTTAAAGTGGCGGATATGGCATATTCAGAAGTTTCTATCTCAACCACTAGTGGGACTCCTTTTTCTATTATTACAACGACAGCCGAAGAAGTATCAGATTTCAGAGTTTCAAATGCTCTCTCAGAATCTTTGTTCAATGGGAATGATGTAGCAAAAATTAGTGGGCGTATCAAAAATATTCCCCCCTTGTTTCTGGATATAATTTTAGACAAATAATTTTAGTCTGTAAATCTTTTAGCTGTGTGATATTGATGCCTAAAATATTAACTAGCAAATTACTTTTCATTGTGTTTCGTTTTTTTCTATGTACAAATTTTGTCAACATTTTTTATTTTGATTCTTTATTTTTTATATATTCCAAAACGATTGTTGTACAGTGCAAGTTGTAACTTTGATGTTTCTTTTATAAGAAAGTGCATTTAGACACCCATTACAAATTGATATCAGTATTGTTTTGATAGCTCTTGTTTATGCGATAAGCATAACGAACATTGAAATATTATTAATATATTGATAGTAATGCTGTTGTTATGTAATTTTTTTACTAGAGAAATAAAAAGACAGGTTTGTTTCTGAATTTCATCGTGAAATACAATCAACAGTTGGAGATTAAAATTCAACAAGAAAGAGCACAGGCTTCATCAGAAGCACAATATCTTGTATCAACATCAGTTGACAGAAACCCCTTCAATCATTAAGTAAGTCTCTTTGATAATTGTTATTTTAAGTGTGGTGCTACGTAATGGACATTTCCTCTGTAGCTATACTTTTTATACAATACAATAATCATTTACTTTATTATTGAGTTTATGAATGATTAAAGTTATAAGCTTATATACGAGATAGTTTCTAATGAAAAAAATTCACTTTTCAGATTCCGAGATGATATTGAGTCGTTAGAGGTTACCACAATGATGGACAATCTGAAGACTGAATGACATTAATCCACTTATACCCTGTTTTCATTTTTCGTTAATAAATTCAGTTCTGAATAGCATGCCTTTTATTGCACAATGTAAATATACATTCTTTCAAATTTCAATACATGCACAAAGCTTGTCACTTTGCGACTGAACGCCAACATGTCACATCGATACAGAAATTTTCTTTTAAAAAATGGAGATGCTGAAGAGATGAGGACAGTTTTTGGTGACTGAACGGAAGCACTGTGTCATAGAAGTTTTTCTTGAAGAAAATAGAGATGCTAAAGAGATAAAGACAGTCTTCTGACATAAGTAACAAAAATTTTTATTAGTGTCACCTATTATCAGCTCTTAGACAGAAGAATTTGTAGCACATATATTTTATTCTCCTTTAATTAATCGTTTTCTCATTGTTTCCTTTCCAGCTGCAAATGCTTTTTTAACTTTTTCTTTGTTTGTTTTATCTCTCAGCTCTGCCTTTACACTGTAATAGTTTCGTTCGAGCTCGATGACAGCATCAAATTCCTCTTGTGTAACCTTTCCATCTGATACTAATTTTGCTGTCATTCTCTTTAAATTCAATAAAGTATTTTTAGCAACTTCCAATGTATTCTGATGCTTCACCCGTTTAGTAGACATTTTGTTTCATATAAATGTAAAACCAGCACCTAATAATGTACGTAATCCACCTATTGCAGCGAGTGGAATAAATGCTAATATGGTTACGCCACTAGTAAATGTAGTGATCGCAGCAGAAGTCGTAGCGAATGCAATCCCACCTGTACAATAATTAAATCCAGTAACGCATTTTACTACTTTGCCATATTTGCGAGCAAGACGCTCATATTTTGATACTTCTTCCTTAATTTCTCTTTCAAGAGTCAATATTTTGGAATATCTATATACGTTAGGACCTTCTGGTATGTCAGGATAAATTTTCGGTGCGCTCGGTTCTTTAACTTCCATATATAATATAAATATATTAATTTTTAATAATAATGAATCTAGTGACTGCATAGTACTCGCACATCAAAGTCACTAGACTCTGTTGCATATGATTCTAGTGTACCATTTAATTTGAGTGTTAACGTATTGTTTTCCCATGTCAGTGAAATAGATTCACCATTTGTCCCTGGAACTGATGTAATTAAATTGCAAATTCCTGGTGCTCCAACTCGTTTGTCACACATAAAACATGCTGCTGCATCTGATCCTCCCTCGGTTTCGCCGGAGACATGTACAGTCATTGAGCCCGCAGTAGTTGTAATAACAGAAAGCGCTTGTTCCCCAACTGCGTGTTGTATGGAAACCACCTGTTTTTTAACACCATATACTGATAAATCGAGTCCAGAAATGTTTACATTTCCAGATCCTGTCGCAGTTAAATTAATGTTCTGGTTTTCTCGGGCAGAAATGTTTATTAAGCCCTGTTCGGTAACGGCAATGCGGGTCTACGAACCCTGTGACAGTGTAGTCGCCTTATTTGTTCCTGTGTCAACTCTAACAGTACCATTTTGAAAAGCGAATCCGTCAATATCATTTGACAGTATTTTAAAGTCTTGATGGAAAATTGTGCTCGTCGTCATTTCTATTTAAGAGGACACAAAAAAAATAATTAAAATATTTAGTATTCGATTATAAAATATAAAATAACGTTGTCTCACTACTTTGGTTGTGTCTGACGTGTCACTGACGCTGACGTGTCACACGCAGCAATGCACGATCATTTCGGATTCTTGATTACCGTTATTAAGAACAATGTCTAAGAGTCCAAAGTATGTCGCCTGCCTTCATGTCTATCGTTTGATAGGACCTGTTATAAAATGTTACAGATAATCCATCGATGTCACTGTCTGTCATGAATATTTGGGACACTGGTACTAACTGTTTGTCTAAAGTGTCTAAGGTAACTGCTCCAGAATTTATTTTAAATCTTATCGGTAGTTTTAATGTCACGTCTTTATTTACTGTGAGAGACATCTCTTGTTACAAGTGTACATATATAGTTTTCCCCTTTACTACATATTCATATTTTCATTGTAGATATTCCCAATATATTTGCATGTCTATATAAAGAATTATATTTTATTATATTAAAACAGTGCACCTATTAATGGGATGTCCCCAACGACAGGTACTTTACCTTCAGGTAGACCCAGAAGCTTCCCTAAAATTCCATCCCCTTCCTTAGTATCAGTAAGATCATACATTTTTCCACCATGTTGTAAATATAGTCCATTTAATAAATTACTAGTATTCCCAGCTTGTATAGAGGCAAGACCCAGTTGCATTTGATGGAGTAATTCCTCGGGACTGCCTACAATGACGTAATTTGCCCTTCCACTTCGTTTCTGTTTTATCCCTGACCCCGTTCGGCCCCACTCTCTATTAATTTGTGCTAATTCTTCTGCAGTATATTCATTCACTACTTCCTCTACATGGTCTTTTACAATGTTCCTATATTTGGTTCCTTTCCATCCCTGTCTCGTTCCGTCCCTCTTATGTAAAAGCNACCATGTTGTAAATATAGTCCATTTCCTTTTTTCCCTTCAATCTTTTTGATAACTTGACTTGCGCCTTCACTAGCTGCTCCGGTCAGTGCACCGATGTCTAGAGCGGGCAAAATGTTCTTTGCAAGCATGGGAAGTACTTTTAATATTCCCGATAGGAAACCGCGCCCATATTTAGGTTTATCTGATATGTCGTATAATTTGTTGTCCACTTTTAAGTAAAGTCCACTACCAGTCCTTAACGTTACGCCATTTCCGCCCTTATACCCACAGTCGCTGCCATGTCCACTGTCACTACTAGTCTTTAACGTCAACCCACTGCCGTATCCACTGCCGTATCCACTGCCGTATCCACTGCCGTATCCACTGCCGTATCCACTGCCGCCGATTAATGACGAAACTAGTCCGACTGCGGCTGGAATTAAAAATTGTAGAAATCCGCCTTCTTTCATTTCTCTCATATTATTATTTGACAATCTAATGTCTCTTGCTACCCCGTTGTCTTAAGTAAATCAATTTTTTGCATCATATCATTATCTAAAATAAGAGTCTTGTCCATTTAATTGTTTTTTTTGAATTCTAATTTTGACATTATTACCGTTTTTAAACGCCTTTGCAAACTTCTTTTTTTGAAAGTCTATTAAATTGACACGTACCTTATTCATATTTCTATATAAATAATATTTATAAAAAATAAAAATAATTAAATAATTATAGCTCTTGAATTCTAAGCCTAATTGT
Source organism: Morbakka virulenta (assembly GCA_003991215.1). NCBI lineage: Eukaryota > Metazoa > Cnidaria > Cubozoa > Carybdeida > Carukiidae > Morbakka > Morbakka virulenta. The sequence goes on along the minus strand of RDPX01000113.1, from coordinate 623,166 downwards.
TACTAATTTTCCTCGTAAATCTAATGTTCTACCCGTTAACCAGACTTTAATAGTCTCTAATTGATCTACAGCAGGTCCGTGATATTGCAGTGTACCCAGATGACTTGACATTCTAAATCCAGGAGACACGTTCACTGGAAAGGAATAGAAATGGTTGCCTTTTACCCCATTTATTTATGAACATTTTACTACGTCACAATTGACTACAATAGAATTCACTCTGATAATATTAACTGGATCTGGGCTTTCATGATACCCCGCTGCGAGTATTACGTTACTATTAAAACCAAGGAGATTACCGAGAGTATTATTACCTCCTATGTCGACCTGATACCCCGTCGCTATTTCAATGGCTGAAGTCAATCTACTTTTATTTGCGCCTATAGTAATATATGGTATGTCATTCACTGCGTCATAATCCTTATTTGCTTTCATTAGCCTCCCTATTTCCGAATTAAGTTCATCAATTTCATATGAGCCGACGCCGAGTTTAATGGCCACCCATTTAGTGCTGTTATGGTAATGAAATTCACTGTTGGCAAATGTTACATTCATTACACTATTGTATGTGCTAATGTAGTCTAATGCAATGGCATAGTTTCCGCGAAGCTGGATACTCGGACTAAACGTACTTTCGAGGGTAGTCTTATTTGCAGATAGAATTTATTTGCAGATAGAATGATGTCAAATCCAGATTTATGCCTTGTATTTGTTTTAATGTCCTTTAATAACTCGATTACCTCACTACCTTTTTCCATATATATCTATATTAATAAAATAATAATATTTATTTATTGCACAAGGACTAGTGTTTCCGTCTGACTCTAATTTCATGAATCGGTCACTAACTAGTACAGCAAATGCCCACGTATTAACAGGTACGTTAACATTAAATCTCGCCATTATAGTAGTCTCCGATACTGAATGATTTACTCTTTCTAATTGTTTTGATAGATCAACTACATAGACGGAAAATAGGGTCTTAAATTCTGTCATATTAATTCCAGGTGCACTTGTTACCTCCTTCTCCGTACTTTGGATGTCAAAGAATTTATTTTTAAATTGTACGGCGTCCATATAGACCCTCGAAAATTGATTTAAATCAAAATTTGCTGTGTATTCAATATTTGGATACTGTCTCTCATTTAGTAGTACCTTTAACGACGTTAAATTACAGTGATCAAGTAGTGCTGGATTCCTTTCTTAATTACCTTCTTTGTCAGTCTGAAATGCAAGCAGTAAATATCTGGGTACTTCGGGTCCGCTTCTTGCTGAAAGTATGCATGTAAATGAAGAGTCTTGAGGCACCGAGTATCTACTGCATGAAATACCTCTAAATACAATGTCAATTGTCTTCTTGCTTCTTTGGTAATTTAAAAGCATTAAATTAGCTTCATCGGTCCCTCGTATATGTGGTACAAACCAAGACACTCTTGATAGGGTAACACCCCCTGCAGCCACAGCGTTTGCACGGAATATGGTATCATCTGCATCTGCTTTTCGTACAAGGACTAATCGTTGAGTAGTACCAAATATTAGCTTGTCATAGTCTCTAAAAAAGCCAAAGAGCCTTCTCAATGGAATATAAAACGAGAAGTGACCCGTTGTGTTTGAAGTTAAAATTAAATTCTTCCTACGTAGGTAACCAGTAGTATTGTTTGCGCTAGCGGCTAAGTGATTGTCTTTACCTCCACAATGCACGAGTGACGCTGTTTTGTCATATGCATCGTCTTCTAATAAATATGACAGCACATTTAATTAAATAAAGTCTAATAAATTGTTTTTATTCCAGACCCCGACTTCAAGGAGTCTAAAAGCTGTCTAGTCCTCTCGTCTATATTGTCAGACCCCTGGACGCTATTTTTTGGAAGCCCCATATTGACTTTTGGTTTACTTGCCTTTGCCTTTGGCCCCGTCTTCGCCGTTAGTGAAGTCAAAGAGTTTACCGCCTTTTTTGTTAATTCTCTAGTTCCATATTCGGCCCCTTGTTGTATGCCCTTGGTAACCCCTTCTTCTGCGGCTGTTTTCGCCACTGCTTTCGCCGTTTCTCTTGCGGTACTACTAGTAATCCCCTTAGTAATTGCACTTGTTATATCACTGAAAATCCCGTTTGCATTGTACGATCTAGCGTGTCTGAAATGTTTTCTCTGTTTAATCAACATGTTGAAGTATCTCTATATAGGTACTTTTTTATTTTATTTTATTTAAATAAATAATCCGATATTGCGATGACTTTATTTTTTAATAAATTACTAGTATTCCCAGCTTGTATAGAGGCAAGACCCAGTTGCATTTGATGGAGTAATTCCTCGGGACTGCCTACAATGACGTCATTTGCCCTTCCACTTCGTTTCTGTTTTATCCCTGACCCCGTTCGGCCCCACTCTCTATTAATTTGTGCTAATTCTTCTGCAGTATATTCATTCACTACTTCCTCTACATGGTCTTTTACAATGTTCCTATATTTGGTTCCTTTCCATCCCTGTCTCGTTCCGTCCCTCTTATGTAAAGCCCCGAATGTAGTNGCTCTATCGTCACATCTAATGGACCACGTTTCATTGACCCATCGCTATCAAACTTAATGCCTTTGGCCTTGTCTCTCCCTAACCCCTTCTCTATTTCTCCAATTATGTGAGAGACAACCGGATCAATATATTTTCCTTCATCCTCTCCAATTCTTTCAGTCCCCTCAATTGCACGACTTTCGTCAAATAAGCTAATTAAGGAACTTGGTTCTGTTATTACTACAGTATTTTTGTGCTCGATTGCTTTAAAACCCTGTTTCACTTCGCCGACGCCCTTTTCAATGCCTTCCTTTATTGGTTTAGTAATGGGAGAAAATAACTTTTCAGAAGCCATTTGAAATCCTTTTTTATTGAGGACGCAACTCCCGTCACTTTCTCTTAATTCTTTCCTCGCATTTATAAGTTCTTTTAATATTTCTTCTCTATTTTTTCCATGGACTTTTTTAAACATTCCATATAAATAATCATATAAATTATTTTAATAATTAATTATTCACAGTTATAAATAATTAATCGAACATATGATTTAGGTATATAAAAGGTGTCAATTCTATATTTCCCTTCTCCTTGTCCACTAGTCTTGTCAACGACGAGAAAAGAATGACGCCCTCGCCAAGCCTCCTTACAATGGGAGTCAAATTCCCTGCGCTCCATGTCTCCTTCTCCTTCGTCTCTATAGAGAGATTCAAGACTTTTCTTATTTTGCTGGAAAAGAATTAAAAAGTTACAGTTTTCCCGAATTATCCCCCAGGTACTTCGTAGTACCTGTGGCTTATAAAAATAATGTTTTTGCCCCTGGGTCTACCACTAGTAAAAAATTCTTCCGCTCTTTTCAATGCCATTTTGTCAAACATAAGATCTTCAAATATAATCAACGTATTTGGATTCAGGTCGGCAATGTCTCCTACTTCATGTGCGTCCGAATGGCTTTCTACTGTAATATTATTTTTCTGTACTTCATTCCCGAGTTTCTCAATAATAAATTTTACGTCTAGTCCGGAATTTTTAATTAGTTCCTTTTCCTTGAAAATATTATTAATCAATGGAAATGGCAAACCCTGCTGCAATCCATGTATTAATACTTGGTACATTGGTTGAAATAAGCTAGGTGTAACTATTACCAAGTGTTTAAATGTAATCCATTTTTGTAATATCATACTGAGTAATAATTGCGTTTTTCCCGAACCAGAGGCCCTGCAAATCAGACACCGTATTTTTTTAGGAAATAAGGGGTTGCAACCACGACCTCCGTCTGAATCGTCCCATGAGACATACTCTATTATTTTAGTTGACATTATATATATTTAAATATATAATATGAGTAAAATTATTTCTGGCAAAGCAATAGACATACACAAATTAATCGGAAAACTACCAAGACCTAAAAAGGGTTGGACATTACCAGGTCATAAGTACACTGGGCCATAAAATCCGCTTGATGATCAGTTGGACGAGAACGACAATCCAATTCCTGGACAGGAACCTTATAACCAAGTAGATCGAATTTCATTATTTCATGACATTTGTTATAGAGATGCGGAAGCTAGTAAAGAAGGTAAAAGGGAATGTGACAGAAAAATATAAATTTCTATGAGGGGCCGAAAAATATGAGAGAACAATTTCACAAAACATTTGAATCAGGTATTATTGGAACCAAGCATAGACTTGGCCTTGGTCTTAATAAAGAAAAAAAGAAATGGACAGACCAATTGGCCGAGGAATTACATAAACCAGTGAAATTTAAATTTAAGAGGCGTCGGGTCATTTCTCATGGCATAGATGACATTTGGGCAGCAGACCTTGTCGAAATGCAACCATTTGCCAAGTACAATATCGGCTTTAAATACATTCTGACTGTCATAGACATTTTCAGTAAATATGGGTTTATGGTTCCACTTAAAGATAAAAAGGGGCTTTCTGTAGCCAAAGCCTTTGAAGAAATTTTCGGAGAAAGCGGACGGAGACCAAATAAATTATGGACGGATAAAGGGAAATAATTCTATAATAAAGACGTCCAAAAACTTGGCTTGGATCTGTACTCTACTGAAAACGAAGAAAAGGCGACTGTCATTGAACGATTTAACAGAACTATGAAAGAGAGAATGTACAAATATTTTACCCCGAATAATACCAACGTCTATGTAGACATTCTCAATGGCCTAGTTTCTCAATATAATAAAGGCAAGCAGTTTAAATTAGGTGACTACGTACGAATAGTTAAGAAAAAAGGGACATTTGAACACGGGTTTACGCCACGATGGACGGAAGACGTCTTTCAAATTTCTAGTATATTAGATACTAATCCGGTGACATATAGAATAATCGATTTCAACAATGAAGAAATAAAGGGTTCTTTCTATGAACAGGAATTACAAAAAAGTAATCAAGAGACATTTCGTATTGAAAAGGTATTAAAGAAACTAGAGGAACTGAAAAAAGAAGGAAAAGGAGAAATCGATGAATCATATTGGAATTAAATGAGTCACCGTATTATTAGGGTAGGGAAAATCAGTAAGTTCTTAGTGGGACGAGTGGTTTCGGAGGCCAAATTCAGCGCTGAATCCAAAAATGAAGGTATTTTTGACCTCCATGTATGCTTTCGGTCAGAAAAATACATTTTTTCAAAATGGCGACCGGAAATGACTAGAAAACCAACAACGAACCCTCGAGTGAACATGCCCACTTCCGATATACCTATTCATATGTTTTTTCATGAAAACAATCCAGTTTTGTAGGTATTTTGGTCGTATCTCCCTCTACTGATGCGTTGTGGGCAAAACGTTGTTTTTCCAAATGCAGAAAATAACGTTTTTTGTAAAATAACCGGAAACGTGACTTGTATCATTCGCACAGTAGTGCCTATGTGATTTCTTACACGCGTAAGAGTCAACAAAAGCCATTGTCTTTATCCTCTGCCTGCAAAGTAGAATTTCATTTTCATTGCCATGGATGATTTTACATCAACCACAACGATGAGGGGTGCTGTAATAAGTCGTGAACTAAATGTTTGGACGTATGTTATTCTTGTGTGCAGTTCGGGCAAGAAGACAGTTTCACAGGATGAAGCAAGTAGAATTGTTGCCAAAGAACTGTGTGATGACTGGATATCCAAAAATGTCTATCCAATGAACGAGAAAGCAGTGGCAAAGAAAATAAAGGATGACTACGTTTTTTTCAATACAATGATTAAACAACAGCGAAACATTAACTTCAAAAAGACAACCTCATGGTGCGAAAAAGCTGCCAGCTTCAATAGACGAATGACAAGCATCGCGTACGATGTAAGAACAAGTGATTCTGGGTATCAGAGAAAAATGGAGGATGTACATGGAGTGAAAATGACCGCGGAGGTCGAAAGTTCTTATGCTGACAATTGTAAAGGTGAATCTGTTGCCACCTGTAACTT
>RDPX01000113.1:606111-616579 GCA_003991215.1 Morbakka virulenta | reverse complement strand
TCCAAGAAATGGATGAAAAAGACTAAACGTATTTTCAAATAGGAACAATCAGATGAGAAAAAACGTAAAGAGATGTCGGAAGCGGTGAAAAATGAGAATATAATCACGAAAGCTTCAATACGATGAAGCAGTAAAGGATACTAGTACTAGTGATAGTGTTAACGATCCTGATTTTATCATTTTGTCTGATGTCTGTTAAGTGCATGACAAACCTACCACCCGCTCAAAACCTCCAGCAGCTACTGAATCTTTACCACGGTCCGATTTCCCACAGATTCCCATTTGGACGAGCCGCAACTGTTTAGATGAACGAGTCGTTAGGTGCATTATACAGTGTTTCTCTGATCATCAAGTAAGTCGAGGCGATATCTCCCGTATTATAGTGAAAACTGCTAATATAATTTTTGGACAACACTGGACTCTTCGTTCGCTTTTGGACTATAATACTCCTGGAAATGAATCATTAGCTACACATGATGATGATTCCACAAGCAATGAAGAATCATCGCCTTTGACTGTGAAACGTCGACTTTCAGCGGCTGATCTCAGTAATGTTTTCCCTTCCGCCAGAACCATAGACAAATATTTAGATGATGTTTCTTTTCTAAATCTCTAGATGGCAGCGCAATACATCATAGAGAAGAATGAGGTTGACATTGTGACGATCGGTTTGGATGACACTACCAAAGTCGCTGGTCATCGATTATATGATGTAAAGGCTGATCATATTACAGTTTCTGGACCTGATAAACAACGAGGGACTCTGACAACGGGGTATCTCGAAAATGTGAGCCATGGTGGTGCCGAAGCAGCTGCTGCTTATGAATTCAAACTGAAGAGTTTAGCAGTTCTGGCTGAAACTACAGTGGAGAACATAAAATACTCTTGATTTTTGGATGTCTGCTCGTGCTGGAGACTGCACTACACTGTTGAAAAACCTTGGTGTAGAAGACAAGAAGGTGCTGAAATGCTGTGCCCATATAATCCTCGGCATAGATAATTCCATTGATAAAGTGTTTCGAAATACCGAACAACAAATCGGACTGCACTAATTGTTGGACATTTCAGCTGGCCGGAAAACCTTCCTGTCATCGTCAACCTCCATCCACACTCTGGGCCAAATAGGTATAGCGAAGTTACTGTCTCCCAGTCATGCCAGTCACTCCGTATCATTGTACAATGAATACTAGAACTGGTTGCAGCTGAAGCAAATTGACCACACTGGATTCAGGGGATTTACAAGCAATTGATTCGGACGCATAGCGGAAATCGCCAAAGGATTCATTGCATGGCGCCAATCCATCCTACACTTCTTCGAGGCAATCATCGATAAAAACTCGAACCAACTGGTTTTAGCAGTCTCGACGTATAGTCATAACGACTGGTTCATCCTTTGCTCGGAAATCTATTCTGACATAGGAGACTGGATCATATTCCCACTCATGAGATTGCTTGGGATAGATGAGAAACAGTCAATGAAACAAGAAAGCACTGTTAATTAGAGACAGAACTGGTTTAGTGTGAGAGAGTTCTTTGCCAAGAAAATACCTGAAATGGGAGATATCAAGGACAAATCTGATAAAGTTTCCGGTCGTGGACATCTGGTCCAGGCTGTGATCGACGAAATACGTGAGACTTTGAATTGCCAACTCAGCGAAATGGATTTTTTCAATCCAGTATCCGGTGGTGAATTGACGCACTCCAAGAACTCCAAATTGAACTATGCTCCTCTCGCGAACCAAAGATGTGAGAGCGAATTTGCCAAGCTGGACAACAGACTGAAAATTTGTGGGGGTACAACGTCTGTTCAAACGATATCCAGGAAAAATGTGGTAACTACAAACGCATATTATTTGATTCAAAGTTCCTGGAAATGTCTGAAACAGAGAAATAGCGAAAGTGGAAATGGGCACAGAATTCTAAGGAAGTTCGACGTGTAAGGAAAATATATGCAGATTTTCTGGCTACAGTAAAACAGTCTCGAAAGCTGGCTCTACTGAAGAAAGCCGAGTTGAAGAAGAAAAAACATACCAAAACATTGAACATGCTCGAAAAATGCGAAGTACACGGCGGACCTATCACACCGAACAATATTACACTACTGGATACTCTCGAAGAAAGGGAATTGCTCCTTGAAATTTCCTATCTCAAACTGACGATAGCTCCTGATATTCGACAACGGCGGCGTGTGAAGCTGGATGGAAAATACATAATGGAAAAATTCACTCCAGAGGAACTGAAACATTCAATAAAGAGTGCATTGAAACCCGAAAATGAACTCTCATATGATATGGACACGCTCCTGAAATCAGTTCTCACCTAGGTATAATGAGGAATCATCAAGTACGAGGGATATGTTCATTCCTATTGTAAAAATTATTCTACGACCTTTAGAAACCTTGAGAGGACGCATTAGAAGCTTCGAAAATAATTACTACCTCCAAAAAACGTGATTTTTAGCGGCCATTTTAAAAAATGGCGACGTTTCTGACCGAAATCATGCTCCAATTTAAATTTTCTCACCGAGTTTGATCTCTACGGAAAAAATGGCCTATGAAAACACTCGTCTTTTATAAATAATTATTACTCCAAGGCAACATTGCAGACATACGATACGTATTACCATATATGCTATTAGTGCCTTTGACCCAATAAAAATGATTTTGCTGCGCCAATCTTCTTGTATTTGCAATATGAAAAAATGTAACTTCGTCATCATTTAGTCCACCTAAATTTAAAACCGAAATATTTTCTGTTTCTAATGCTTCTTATATAAAGTCACTAAACATAAAATTATTGACATCAATTTTTAATTTCGGTAAATTAGTACTCACCGTCTTTAATGTAATTTTATTTAGGGGGTCTGTTAATGAAGAAACTTTACTTAATCCATCTATTACACAATTATCTAATGTAGGTATAAATGACATAATTAAACCAGAAGTAACTGGAATAACCGGCAAGATTTTATGAATGGTGAAATCAACTTTACTTAAATAATTAGTATCTGTAAATTGTTTATCTACAATATCTAAATTCAAAACTGGTCTATTAAATCCTTCTGGTACTGTAAAATTACTATTTTTGTTATTCTATAATTAGATGTGTTAGGATCTCTTCCTGCAATAGGTAAAATTTTGTCCAATTAGAAGCTAAAAGAGTTGAAGGTCTATATACATTTGGGTCAAGTTCAAGACCATTTGCTATTTATACCTCCTCCTAAAACAAGAGACACCATATTATCTACATATACTTTTGGTGCTGCATCATCTGAGTTTTTAGGATAATTTACATTTTGAATTGTATTAAAATTTACATCGATGTCACTACCAAATTTTACTGGACCTGAATTTGTAAATAAAAATCCTTGATTATTTAACGTTTAACTATTTGTGCTAGTTAATATTGGTTACCACTTGAATCAAGTGAAAGATAAGGTATTTCCTTGAGTTACAGCATTACTTTGGACTACATTAGGAACTGAATTTAATAAATTACTGACAGAATTGTCTACATACTTTTAATCTATAACAGTTGCTTCATATAACTCAATTTCTGATAGACCATATTGTTTTACTCCAGTACAAGAAAGTTGGCACAGATTTGTCTTTTAGGAGCCTGAACATAAGGATTGTGCTCGTACTATATTTAGAGATTCGGTTGTTTATTTCTTGTTCTACATTATTGTTGTAGGTGATGATAGATCCGAGGTATTTGAATGACTTCAATTGTTGCAACTGAACTACATCTAGTCTAACACCTAGTTCTTTCACCTGACTACACTTCAGTTTTTCGGAGGTTTAATCTCAGATAGTATTTTTTGAAACATTTATTACAGCTGGTCATGTGTTCTTGGAGGAGGTTAGGGACAGAATCAATCTGTGTAATGTCATCAGCATAGGTCAAAATGTGATGTAATGGCTGGTCCTAAGAAACGTTTCTGATGACTTGATCTAAGTATACAATGAATAGGAAAGGTAAATGGATGTTGCTCTGTCTCACTGCAGAACTAGTTTCAAACCAGGTTCTATTGACTCTCCAAGTGTAGACATGGTTCAGACTTGTCTGGTATGTACTGGTTTTTCTTGGTCCAGGAAAGCTTAGTATAGGGGTTGATTAAATTCCTAGTGTACATCAACTTTCCTTCTCAATGGAAAGATCACATCTGTTGGCGTTTATTATTTCTAAAACCATGCTGCCAGGGTATAAGGTGTGGTTCAGCATATTCTCACTGACATTTTTCCTGTACAGACTCGTAAAGTTTTGCAATGGGGTTGAGTAGAGAGATTCCTCTAGAATTTTCACATCTACGTTGGTCACCCTTGTGTTTGTAGATGGAGCATAGTATGTTTTTGGCCCCATCCCGGTGGTATTGTTCCTGATGAGTAGGTTGAGCTGAACAGCTGTGTGAATTTGGTAACCATTGTAGAGACACCAGTCTTATACGCATCACTGGGGATGATGTCGCAGACAGGCGACGTAACATTTTTGGCTCTTTCAGTCGAATGTTTCACTTCAAATGTATCAATCGAGGCAACAGATAAAGATTAGTTTCCTCTGTACAAATAAAGTGGATGTTCTTCGTCTTGTTGTTGTTCTCTGGTATGGTTTAGCAGGTTACTGAAGTAGGAGGTCCATGCTGCGTTGATGTCTTTAGAATCTTGTAAGAGTTCATTGGTCAAACTGTCTTTGGTGTTAAAAACCCTTTCTTTGTTTCCATGTGATATGACTTGACACTTTTTAAAACGAGTTCATTGCTATCACTGAAATTGGCCTCAAGGTCTAAACACAAAGAGTTCCATGTTTCAGATTTGCACTTATTCCTTCTCTGATTACAAGCATTTCTAGCTGTGACGGAAGCTTGTCGGGTCTCTGGTGTTCGATGTTTCATCCACCGTGGAAAGATTGTTTTTCTCTTTCATCTATCCACCACGGGTTCTTTTTCTTTTTGTTATTCAATGTGTAGTAGAAACCTACAATAACATTTATTATTTAATTTATCATATTGTTCCATTTAGTCTCTATATCCATGTCTGCTGTGTTGGAAAATGATGTAAATTCTTTCTTGAGAGCTTCTTCAAAATTATCCAAGTCCTTGTCAAACTTTAGTCCTGCAGTGAAAACCTTTTTCATTCGTCTGATGGGTTTCATTCGAGGTGGCATCAGTTCTGTGTCTATGACCACTAATCCATGATCGGGGTCGAGTGATGCAGATGAAGTTGCTTTGACAATTCGAATCAGTAATATGCTTTAGTTAGGAATAGGTCTATTTAGATTTTCCTGTCATGGTCTTCTATATTGCTGTTGAAACCATACCACGACCATTTACGGCTGGGTCGCTGTTTAAAGTATGTATTCATAGCCCTGAAATTGTTTCTGTTGAAATCGCTCTAAAACATTTTCATCTTTAATTCTGTTAATACCTACATGCTGATTAAGGTCCCCATAATGACAACTTCCTCTTCAATCCTTCCAGTGTCAACTGTGGTCTGGACTAGCTCAAAAAAATTCTCTTTTACCTGATCAGATCTACCTTGTTGTCGGGTAGAGACTTGCACTATCATTAGCTTGTGATGTTTCAGTTTCAGTTTGGTCCACATAAGTCTCCTGGTGACCATTTTTGTAATCTGTAAGTTCTGTTTCATGTTTGCAATCTGTTTATTTACTGTGTTTGTATGAAACGTTATCGTGTAAGGTCTGTTTAGCTGAAATCTTTTTTGTCTTACAGGGACCCAGGGTGTTGATTTTCTTCTCTTGCATCATATTAATTAGTTCATCTTGTTTGTTTTTAGCAGTTCCAACATTCAGAATCCCTATTTATAATCGCAATCCGTAGTTCGTGTTCCATTTTGAAGTCCCTCTGACCAGTTCATTTATTTCTATGCCCTGAGTAGCGTTTTCAATCTCGGATGGTCGCTTGCTGGGCCTATTTCATCCTTGAGGTTTTCATACAGGGTTACCTGACCCGTAGCCTGTGTTGTAGCAAATGACTGCCAGGCAGAGAGAGATTTACTATTCAACCCATAGCTGGAGGTAAAGCTTATTGCGGCCTTTAATCGCATTGTCACAGGAAGCTGTAAAGCGGACTTATGTGATATTTCTTGGCAGCTAAGGTACCATCCCTAGTTCCACTACCTCTTGACGTCCTGTCGCTGCGGTCAGGGACTACTTACTTGGAATCCCCTGCTAGCCTCCCTATCTGAAAACCAGTCGTTAGCTACAGCTCCCCTCAACCTGCGTTGTTTCATTAGCTTTAATATTCCTTCTGTCATCCCAAATCTAATCTTAGTCCCCTTCTTGTTATGCAATGTGGGAAAGTTGCCTCCACTTCATCCCAAACTGCATAATTTTATGCCCTTTCAATTATCCTCATCCACTGAAGTATTTTCCACATCAAGCAGCTAAAACGTATTTCTAAGCTTCAAGGTGTACTTATGCCTCGCACCTTGGTCCCAAAGGTTTTTTTGTTCATACTTTTCAGGTGGCAAATGTCTGGATCTTTTTTTCAGTTTCACTTCAATTTACTATCACGTGAATAGCAGGCTTTATCGTGTCAGGTGAATACCGGTCTTTACTGTACCTCAGATGAAAACTGGGTTTTATTGCTTCTCATGGATATTGGGCTTGATTGTGTAACATGAATACCGGGCTTTATTTTGTCACGTGAATAGTAGGCTTTATTTTGTCACGTGAATACCGGGCTTTATTTTGTCACGTGAATACCGTGCTTTACTGTACGTCACACGAAAACTGGGCTTTATCAAAGTTGAAAAGAATCTTTTGTCTTGGCTTAGTGGTTAATGCAGTTACACTTTATCTGAGAGGTTTTTGTTTCAATTTCCAGAGAGGATAAAACTTTTGTATTTTAAAGCTATATGTCTCATCAGGATGGGCATCCAAGCATGAGATTTAATACTGCTTCAAATACGTCTCTCGGAAGAAAAGCTTCTGAGCCCAGATAATTGGGGAAAGGATATAAAGGGGAAAAGCAAAAATATCGAGTAGTTTGTTTTTGTTAAAGCTCTTTGCTAGATTTGATTTCGTAAGATGTTCCCAAGAAAAAGAAATTCTTGTTTCCTTGGATCTGATTTGAAATATTAAAACTTTTGGGGTTCATTTCTGGACGTTTTTGGTTCATTTGAAGTAAGCAAAGAAACAGTATTTTATTTGGTTTTCTCCCTCTGTTTGAATTTAGTCCGAGATAATTGTAACTTGAAGCCACTGTCTTTTACTTTCTCTTCCTTACGTACCCAAGCTACCTTCCTTTTTCTTTGTTTACACCTTCCTCCTTCTCTCTTTCTCTCTTCTCTCTCTCTCTCTCTCTCTCTCTCTCTCTCTCTCTCTCTCTCCTTCCCATCTCTCCTTCGTTTTTGTAAAGATTATTATAACGCAAGCCGAAGAAGTCTCATCAATTTTATCCACTTTATTGTAGCGCAACAGTGAAAGTTTATTTCTGGTCTCTTATGCTTATGTTGTACACAAGAGGATTTCCTCTGTGGGCTTTATAACAAATTCACTATCTGTGTGTGGTCATAAAATCTGGTTAATAAGAAACTCAATTTAAAGTTGACATTCAGGCCATAAACCTTAATAATGGTTTTACTTTGTAAAACATATGTCTTACCGTTGTCTTTTCTCCGTCTTTCATGGTGTCTGTTTCATGTGTTCCTATTCATGATTTTGATGTATACAGGTGGCTTGTCGTTTTCGTTCTCAGTGCACATATTTTATCTCTTCGACAGATTTAAAACACAGATTTCAGCTAATCCATTCAATTACCGAAGCTATCCCATATTTTAAAAACAGTCTTCTCATTGTGATTTTTTTTAATGTTTGGGCTCATATCTCTTTGTTTGAAAATAAAAAACGACCTTTGCTTGAAAATTATGACCAAATAATGAACATAAAGTGAATAGTGAAAGAAATTAAATGAAAATTATCTTAAGGATAAAACAGTTTTTATACAACTTGGAGAATACAGACACCTTGTCCATATAAGATCGCAAGTGAGACCAGTAATGGGTGATCAGAGCTTATCAGAGCAAATGTATAATTAGAAATGAAGGCAATTGAAAATTGTTGGTAGTTTAGTATAAAGAAAGAAAACAAATTCACAGAAAACAAAATTTAAAAACTACAATTAAAAATTTTCTAATACAAAGGTAAACCCTTACATTGGAAAGGCCTTCAACCTTGTTTATGGTTAAAAAGTGCAAACAACGTGTCTTTTATATTGAAATCTAACAACTCTTATTCATCTCATAAACAAATTTTACTTGACTTTTTTTCTCTTGTAGAGCAGTAACCTGATACCAATAATACACTTATAATTTCAACGCTCTGAAACTTGATTTTGTGTTTGTTACAGTGCAGAAAAGGCTGTAATTAAAGCTTTTATGCAAGCATACAGTCGGTCATGTAACATGATTAAAAAGAACTACATTTTGGCAATTCTTGAAATAAATAAATTAAAGTACTCTACACATCTAGTTACACTTATGCAAAACGCTCAAGAATCCGTCTGATATACAAAGTACCAAATCGATATGATGACTTGCTACTGGGGCACCCTTGCCAAGACATTAAAATTGGTTCATCTTAAAGATTTAGCATCGAAAAAATAAAGCCCTGATGAAAGGTTCTTACAACAGTTGAACCTTGCTTTTCTTCAATTTTTCCCATTTCTTTTCCAAACATGTCCTCCTTTTTGCGGTTTTTTTCAAATTCTAATATAAGATGAGACCATGATGACCTAAATTGGGCTTTGCTCTAGATTTTTTTCTTCAGCGTGAGAAATTTTATGGAAGTTTAATTGACCAGCTTTTAGATTATCCGTCTCCTTTCCGGGGTGTAGGGGTATTCGGATGGAGTACAATGCAGTGGCAACCACCAGCTGGCCTTTTTAAGGCGATGGACCCACTGGTCTCCTGAAGGTGCCCAACTCTCATGTCTGGCTCCACGTAGCTGCTTGTGCGCGGGAGCGGCCATACCTCAGTAAACCGCTTCAGCTGGCGGGCTAAACGATATGAGGGAAACCAGTAAAACAGTGTTTGTCTCACACTAAAGCGCATGAAGTCAGAAAGAAATGGAATTGGCGGAAGAGTCTCTAGCTAGACCAACGGCAACAAAGGCGCAACCTGCATACGCATTGCATTACGCTTAGGGCACAAATGAGACCATAAGATGAGTGGCCAACGGCCAGTGGAAGGCAATGGCAAACCACCACTGTATCTTACCAAGAACAATCATAAACATGAACAGATTCAGGTCTAACGATAACAGTGTGAATGGAGTTGATAGCATTACAGCCATTAACTCCTCGCTCGGTCCGGATGCCCATGTTTGACAGGTGGGGCCGGACCGTCAGCCTGCTACTGTCAGAAACAAGACTAATGAGAATTGGAACATGGAATGTACGCACATTGTATCAAGCGGGAAAGCTAGCAAACATTAAGCTAGAAATGGAGAGATTGCATATTAATATACTTGGCGTATGCAAAACAAGATGGCCAGATGCAGGTCTTTTTGATATAGAAGGATACAAAGTCATGGGAGGCGATAAGCATGAAAAGAGAGTTGCTATGATTCAGGACAAGCAAATGAGTAATTGTGTTTTAGGGTATTGGACCCTTTCGGAAAGAGTCATGCTGATTAAACTGAAAGGGCAAACACATGATGTGTTTATTATTCAGGTATATGCACCAACAGCTGTTAGCACTGAAGAAGACATTGATGCATTCTATGATCAACTTGAAGAAGCTATGAGACACCGCAAATCTCAAGATGTAGTAATTGTGATGGGAGACCTCAATGCAAAGGTAGGAGGACAGCGAGTCGAAAATATAGTTGGAGATCACGGTCTAGGAGTGCAGAATGAAAGGGAAGAAAGATGGCTAGACTGGTGTACAGCACATGATCAGGTGATCACGAACACATGGTTCAAAAACCACAAGAGACGCCTGCGGACATGGAAAGACCCTGGAGACAGGTATAAAAACCAGATCGACTATGTGACGATAAACAATCGTTTCCGAAATGCTATTCAACAAGCAAAAGCCTACTCTGGAGCAGACTGCGGGAGCGACCACAACCCCGTTGTATGTACAATCAGACTGAAACTTCGTCGATTACAACGTACAGTCCCAGAAGCCAAGCTACAGTGGAATTTTTTTCGATAAGATCAGGAACTCAGAGCCAGATACGCAGTTGCTATACAGAATCGTTTTGAAGTTCTCGAAAGAAAAGAAGGCAGCAAGTGGGAAGTGCTAAAAGAAGCATTACTAGAAGGAGGGAAGAAATTCGTTCAGCCAAAAGAGAAACAAGCAAAGCAAGCCTGGATGAAACCAGAAATCTTACAAAAGATGAGAAAGAGACAAAGGATCATGAAGAGAGAGTCGGACCAATACAAAGCAATAGATCGTGAGATTAGGAATGACTGCAGAAGAGCAAAAGAAACATGGCTAAATGA
>RDPX01000113.1:563494-579252 GCA_003991215.1 Morbakka virulenta | reverse complement strand
GTCTTTGTTTTAAATGGTTTGTTCCAGCTAAGGTCTAGGGACGATATGTAATTTGTGCAACCTCTTGAAATATATTCATAGCTAATTTCCCCCTCGTTATATTACTTGTTACTGAACTTTCCTTATGAGATGTATGTGTCACATACTGGGCATTGATAGATAAATAGATAGATAGGTAGATAGATAGATAGATAGATAGATAGGTAGATAGATAGATAGATAGATAGATAGATAGATAGGTAGGTAGATGGCTAGATAGATGGATAGATATATGGATAGATAGATAGATATATGGATAAATAGTATTGTGGCCGATCCTAACAGGGCAGTCTGTTGCAGTCTGTCTGCCACACTTGCCGTTATTCCCAGCTCATTGATCCATTGTTCTAGTCCATGCTTGGTTCCAAGAGCCCCAATCACCATAGGTACAACCTTCACGCGCGTTGATGATTCCCCTGGTAAACAGTAGGGCCATTTGCAGTGTCCCATTTTTTGACAAAATGATAGCAACTCTACCACATTTATTTAACCAGTCAAGGGTTAATTCGATCTTTATCCATCTGTTTCCAGAGGATATGATGACCCAGTGATCCTTGAATTCCTGATGCAATGTTTGACTATAATGTATTTGAATACAATATCAGGTATCGTATTTGAGCCATTGGCCTTGACAATGAGACATACAGAATCACGTGATTTTTCCTGACCTTTGGACTTCAAGGGGAAACTTTTGCTGCCTGTTATTATCATCGTTGTTAATGCAACCATGTTATTCGAGACTGGAGTTTCCTCCATTGTAATTACGACCCTGGGAAAAACTTATTTCTTTATCTTGACTGGTTGTATTTGAAAAACAAACAAAATAAACTTGTTTTCGTTTTCCTTCCAAGCAATTGTCGTCCTCTCTGTAAAGGATAATTCATATTAATTCATAATTATATTTCACCACCTCTAGATGTATTGAAGATTTTGGGCTTCAGCAATTCTCATCCATTCTTAGTGTTTACTGCTGAAAAAGTTCAGAATATTGTTTGCTATTTTTAGATAATTTAATAAAAAAAAGCCCACCTCTTTTGAGACCAGTGCGTTTGGAAAATCAACTTTCACTGGACAATCCGTCCTTTTCAGAAAACTTTCAAATAGATCAAAATAATAAATACAGCGTTTACCGTGTGTCCGAGTTTAAAGGGCTGGCGGAAATTTTTTTGATTTGTATCTAGCAATGCTCCTCATTAAAGAACCTTAAAAGCTTGCCTACATTTCACTCTTGATTGACAAATCTTACTGATTCAAGACATATTGTCTGAATTCGTGAGGAAGTAAATTTAGCCACACCTCTCAGGATTTTCGGTACTCCAAAAAAAAAGGCACAGAAAGTTCATTCTAATGTTGTAGTCACAGATAATTCGATTTAAAATTGTTTTTTTTGTTCACCCGGTTTGTTCCTGTAAATGGAGACCACATATAGAATATACACGCTTTTACGTTGTGCAAGAATGAAAATTGAAAGAAGCATTGAGAAGAGAAAAGGAAAAGAGAAATGGAATTTCGTAACGTGTCAACCCAAAAATAAATTGTAATCTAACAAGTATAAACAACAATATGTAAAAATGTGATTGTAATACATGTATTTTTTGTAAAAAAATAAATACGGGCTAAATTAGGCTGCTAAGCACCCGAATAATAAAAAGTTTAATTGCAGTATACGTCAATGTAAATAAATGTTAAAAAATACATACCTTACTTTGAAAAGTAAATTGAATTAGAAATAGTCGACGTTTTTCCTCTGTTTTTAGAACATCTGACTAGTTTGTAATAAGGGGCCACAGCCTCCATAAGCTCTCTCCTCTTTAAAGAAAAGCTTGAGAAATTCATTTGAATGTAAAAGTCAATATGGTTTTTTAAATGTTAAATTTGAGGGATTGGTGTCACTTTTTTAACTTACTTAGGTAGTCCCTGTCAAGATAACCAAGACTGCAAATATCACCTTCGTCATAATCTTCGATATCATAAAATGGTTCATAAAGGGTTGATATGGTTTTCTTTAAAACATCTGTAGCGAGGAGAACAGACTTGCTTGTACCATCTACTGTGAATAACGCAGTGATGACAGAACTTTTTTTGCATTTTTTCTGGAAGTCAGCAGTCCTGTGTTGCAATCGAACCATCTCTTTCCTGGTGAAGACCATCTTCGAATGAATTTTGTGCCAGTAAGGTAGGTGCTTTGAAATTGTTTGATATCTTGGAGAGAGCAAGTGTATGCTTTATCTAGTCTCAGCTCGTAATAATGTCATCACCACTCTGTTTGGAAGAGTAAGAAGCATTATTTCTAACCCATATGACCTTAGAAAAGAAGAGAGACACCTTCAAAGGGTTCTCTTATCCAATGGATACCACGCTAAGGATGTCTAGAGAGCCTTACACAGAACCACTGGACCTAATCCTGAACATAAAGAACCTCTGAAACGTATAAGTCTGCTTTACGTGTAAAAGCGTTCCTTGGGTCATAGGAAAAAAGACCACAAGAGAGCTGTTCAAAAAGGTGACAACAAGAATCATGAAATAGCTGAATACAGCTGGAAAAAAGATCATACCTTTGACTGGGAAAATAAAAGGATTATAGACAAGGAAATTAACACAACATCAAGAAGAATAAAAGAAACAGTCCATTCCCTGCAGCACAATCACATCAACAGTACATCCTAAAGCCTTCCAAAAATATACTTTTGAGGATGTGAGAGGTTATTCATTAGTCTAAACTATCTTTTCATATTCTACCTTACAAAACAATAACTTTTAAATTATTTTATCAGGTCACAGTCATAGAGAAGGTTATCGAACGACAATTTGTACAATGATAGAAATGGAAAGAGAATTAATACTATAGAAATGGAATGTAATGAATAGAATTAAACTTAAAACGAGTAAAATATATTTAAATCTTTTTTTTATGAAATTCAAAGCATGAGTGCGCACATGTGTTTATGCGTGCATGTGTGTGTATGTCTATCTGTTGTTCAATTGGATGACAAACCAGGCAAAGTAGGAAGTCTAAATTTTATGCCAGGCTACTTTATAAACTTGAAATGAAAATATGCTGCTTCATTTGTCAAGAGAATTGCTGGAGCAGTCACTACAGTAAAAGAAGGTCACGTTGGCCTCTAATCAAGGATAGTGATGTTCTGCAATGAAATTGGTTTCAATCAGGGAATATACAAGCTTAAATTTGGTATTAGGGTAATTTGAAGCTCTGTGGTAATTACTTATCATTACATTTTTTGTATCATTACCAAATTGGCCACTAAGGAATAAAAAAGGGGTCACACAGGCCCAGTGTTAAAAACAAAAAGCAACAGTGTGAAAATGAGATTAATTAAACAAGGTAAAAAGATGGTGTCAGGGTACTTTGTAACCCTGCACTGAACACCTTATTTTATTTCTATTAGGGCAAATTTAGTTCGTGGTGATAAAAACCAATTTGTTCCACAAAACGTTTTAAGTGATCGCTTTGCATCTTTGTGTTTATTCAAAATCTGATATTTTGTTCAAAGGTTTTGTTGAACTTGGATTTACATTTTTGGGTTACAACACTGATTACAACAGATTGAAACCATAGTAACAAATATGATATCCCAAGCAAGAGTAATAACGAAAAAGACAAAGATAAAAACCTTCCCATACAAGAGGTTCAGGGGTTCAAACCTCAACCACGTCCTTGGGAGTACTGATTTCAAGTCGTTTGTCCTTAATCAGTAGTAGAGTACGTGTGCGTAAATATTTCGGAAAAAGAATTGGCAGAGGGTAAAAGACAATAACTTAAAAAAATTTGAAGTCAGAAGAACAAAATCAAATGACAAATGTAAGCCTTTGCACTGGAATGGCTTACAGCATTGCTTAGGGTAGAAAATGAACCCTTTCTTTAAAAAAAATCAATGTTTTTTAAAAATTTTAAATGAACAACAAAAAATCAAATTAACATCCATGAAAAACTATTTAAGAAAGAAATGCTCATAAAAGGAACTAAAGACTTCAACGCCTTATATATCATGTTTTCGGATTCAAAATTCTTAAATATTGTGTCAATCCCTAAAATGAGTCTAGCACAAGTTCAATTGGTCAGCTTTTAATGCGATGCACAGTTGAAGAGAGCAAGAATCAAGAGAAAAAACTCAGAGTCCTTGTGTGGAAAAGAAAAAAAAGGGAAAAAAGGAAAAAATGGAGTAAGGAGGAATTTAAAGGAGAAAAATGAGAAAAAGGTGGAATAAATAGATTTGTAATACCAGTTTTTAAAAGATTTGTTGAAGAAAAATTTGGTTTCTTATGATCTACTAAAAATGCTTCCAAATTCTTTCTTAGTCTAATGTTTGTCGCGCAGAAAGTACAACTTCCCAAGTGAATTTTTCAAAGTATCTTGGGTGTTTTGCAGGTTTAGGATTACTGTTTGGTTTTCCATGCTCATTCAAAAGTTCTCTGATATTCCTTTTAGTTTTACCGATGTGCGTAATCGAGCAGGAGCAAATTCCTTCATATATTTTGCACTATTGGTACGGACTTTATTCCTTCAAGGGGAAAAGGCTTCTTGTTCTTTAAAGTATAGCATTTCACCATCATCAGGGCTGTTACAAATTATTAAAAATCAAAGTTTTCTTAAATAAAAAATTTTTTCACTGGGGAAATTCCTATAATTTTAAATAGGCTTGTAGTTTTCTTCCTTTCATTTCTGCATCATTTGTCAATGTCGAAGGATTAAAAATGAAATTAGACATAACATAGATCATCATATCTTATCGCATCATTTCTCTATGCATTGCAAAGCTGTGTTATATGCTGCCTTCAGGTCTGTGTCCAAGAAAATTGGTCCTAATAGGCAGTTGAGCAATATGTGGGTCATTGTTTCATTTGGCTCTCCGCATGGGCTTTGTGCAATATTTGTATAACCCCACCTCTGGAGGGTATCCCTTGTCCTACCAACGTTAGCTCTAGCTCTATTCAAGATGACCCATTTTCTTCTTGTGAGGAAGAATCCACTTGGGAGGTATTTGTTTGGATTAAAGATGGCGCTATTGTGGGTCTGGGTATCTTTCTCTCCATTTTCGCAGTCTATATTTTGAGAGATCTTGTGTCTTTAATTCTTTCATAGTTACAAAGCTCTTCCGTGATTTCAGACGTCTTCTTGTTTCAGGATGATTACAAACTGGGTGCCTGGGATCATTTTCTTGTTTGGTCTTTTCCATTCTAGCTATAGCATCTCGAGGAATGTCAGGTGGTGCAATGCCAGCCAGTTTATACAGTACTAGTAGGGGTGTTGATCTTAACTTACCAGTAATTAATCTGCAGGCTTTATTCAGATTGATATCCACTTTCTTAGCATGGCTAGATCTTTTCCCCACAGGAGCACAGTATTCTGCGGTGGAGTAGCTTAGTGCTATAGCAATCTGCTCCAATGTTTTTGCATCTTCGCCTCAATTCTTGGATGCTATTTTGCTTAGGAGATTATTTCTGATCACCACTTTCTTTTTCAGTTTGTTTACATGCTCCTTAAAACTTGGTGTTCTATCGAAGGTGACACCAAGATAGACTGGATGTAGATGACTTTACAGATCTTTGTTTTCCCATTTTATTTGCAATTTCCTATTTGCCTGGCGATTATTCAGATGGAATGAACATACCTAAGTTGTTGTGGGATTTTCTTTAAGGTTTCATTTTTTGTAGTAATCTGAGAGAGATAACAACGCCCTGGTCAGTCTTTCTTCGATGGTCTTGAAGGATCGAGACTGTGTTGCCATGCAAAGATCGTCAGAATATATAAAAGGATAACATAGATAAAGAAGCATTACAACACAAGATTTGAAGGTTATCTGTCAATTTTTAATTTGCAAAACCCTTGTTTTATTGGTGTTAACTAAACCTTGTGATAAAAATGTTAAAATTTAATAACAAAGTAAATAGAAAACACAGAGACTACAAGTTACACAATATTGCAGTTTGACAAAAACCGTGCTACTGACCTATCAGAAAATTGAAAAAAACGTTAACTTCTTTTCTTGTTTAATAAAACCTTTGGTTGGTTCCTTCTAGCTTATCCCACCTTATGTGGAGTTGCTACTGGCATCTAATAGTCATTTCTAGTAGTCAGCTCGTTGTATTAAATGCATCAATCTACTTAGCTCCAACGAGCCTTATACCACTCTTAACAAGGGCTATCTATGTCATCATCAAATATTACATTACAAAATATTCTAAGTATACTAACGACTACCAAAGATAACGAGATAAAGATAATAAAAGATGTTAGCAAATTTGTCAGTATTTTAAGCGGCATGTCATGTAAAATAATGATCTTGGCAATTGCATTAAATGTAAAAATGTTTCCGAATGTTGTATGCTAACATAAAAGAATAAAACAATTAACAGTTTTAAAAAACTAACTGAAGCCAATGTTTGCAGATGGACCCCATACTTCTCCAGCACATATTAATGGCAGTGTGTTCCAATGCTACATGTCTTCCTTGTCTATTTCATTTATTCAGTATTCTATCTTGCCATGATTTCCTATCCCTAAATTTTGGATCGTCACATTCAACTAATAGTTACACCAACAATCATCTGGTGGTGTAGAAAGCAGGGAAATACTTTTACAAAAACTAAAGAATAAGTATTCTAACTCAATCAAATTCGTATTTTTTTTAAAATTGAAGAAAACTGTCCTGTGCTTTCAAATCCCAACATTCGTTGATACTCTATTTTTGCAACAAGAAAATAAGGAATAAGGTTATTTAATCAAAGTATCTCCTTCAAAACTACGTAATTAAAGAAGTGATTGTGCTTTCTGTGTTAAATACTTAGTTAACACCGAAAAGAATAGAATCCTTTCATTTAATAATTACTTATATTAAAAACTTTAACATTACAAGTCAAATTTAATATTACAAGTGAACTTTAATATTACAAGTAAACTTTAATATTACAAGTGAACTTTAATATTACAAGTAAACTTTAATATTACAAGTGAACTTTAATATTACAAGTAAACTTTAATATTACAAGTAAACTTTAACATTACAAGTAAACTTTAATATTACAAGTAAACTTTAATATTACAAGTAAACTTTAATATTACAAGTAAACTTTAATATTACAAGTAAACTTTAATATTACAAGTAAACTTTAACATTACAAGTAAACTTTAACATTACAAGTAAACTTTAATGTTACAAGTAAAATTACTTCTATTTTGGTCGAAACCTCTTTCGCTTGCATTTGACTGGACCAAGGTCGAAGAATAAGAAAACATAAGTCAAGGGAATTTTTTATCAAAATGGAAAACAAGGAAGGAATCAAGAAAGCCTGCCACTTTTAATATTTTCTTCAATCCTTTTGTTTTCTTTAGCCAATCACAAAAATTGATTACAGAAATTTGAAATTATAAGGACAAACCAATCTAATTTGTGAACTGCTTACTCATATTAAACCATTCAGAACAAAGCTAGTGTTGTTTAAAAATAATGCGAGAGTAGCCAATTTAAGCTACTTTAAATCCTGAAAAGGGAAACTGAAATAGTATTTTCGCTCCTTTTGCACAAGACGTTTTTTCAAATTTGCAGAAGCAACTTCAGGAAGGGGAGGGGGGTTGCCGATCTGGATGAAGGGCTGATGACACAACACAGTTTAAAAATCTATTTTAAAGTAATTTTAAAAGACTTTTCAGCCAGTATCATATGGGACTAATTGGTATACAGTCCAGTGACATCCTCACGTATAAATTCATGAAAGAAAAGTCCCTAGTTTTACAAGAATGTCCCAACAGAACAGTTTCCTCTACTAAAGCAGCTTTCTTATAAAATGGCTTCCATGCCATCTGAAAGTCTCTCTGTATTTATTGTTAACAAGTTTAATTTTTGACAACATCTCATCACACCAGGAGATGGTTCCTATGAACATTTGAAATCTTTTCCTATGGTGGGAACGCCAAAGCTTCTGCCTCAATTTGATCTAATAATGAAATAAAAGGGACAGTTCCACCATTTTCAATGATGATGCAAGTTGTAGCAGAATAAACTGTAGCTGTGAAACTTTGTATACACTTTACGAGGTACTTGTTTTGTAAACCAGTATATTTACAAGTTCAATAATAACTTTCAACAAGAGGTTTCAATTCTATTTCTGATCAATGTGTNTTGCCGATCTGGATGAAGGGCTGATGACACAACACTGTTTAAAAATCTATTTTAAAGTAATGTTAAAAGACTTTTCAGCCAGTATCATATGGGACTAATTGGTATACAGTCCAGTGACATCCTCACGTATAAATTCACGAAAGAAAAGCCCCTAGTTTTACAAGAATGTCCCAACAGAACAGTTTCCTCTACTAAAGCAGCTTTCTTATAAAATGGCTTCCATGCCATCTGAAAGTCTCTCTGTATTTATTGTTAACAAGGTTAATTTTTGACAACATCTCATCACACCAGGAGATGGTTCCTATGAACATTTGAAATCTTTTCCTATGGTGGGAACGCCAAAGCTTCTGCCTCAATTTGATCTAATAATGAAATAAAAGGGACAGTTCCACCATTTTCAATGATGATGCAAGTTGTAGCAGAATAAACTGTAGCTGTGAAACTTTGTATACACTTTACGAGGTACTTGTTTTGTAAACCAGTATATTTACAAGTTCAATAATAACTTTCAACAAGAGGTTTCAATTCTATTTCTGATCAATGTGTATGATCAATGTGTTGTAAAAGATGATATATTTAAAAATTGACACACCGAAGTAGACGGCTTTGTGATCTTCCCCATAAAATGGAGAATTAATGAAAACTGGCTTCATGGACAAAAAATTTGGAGACCCATGTTCTATGACAAAAACACTGTAGGGTCTCCTCCCCCAACGGATAGAAAGAGCTACCTCCATCCCAATCTTAACACCAACAAAACTATAATCCTTACACCTACTTAACCACTTCAACCTACTACTTCTACCACCAAATCGCAGAAAACTGGCTCACTTTATATTCAATCTTACCAAGTCAATAACATGGAAAGCTCTTTGCAACAAAAATTTCAAATAAGTAAACACAATCCCACTAAAACTGTATGACCAGATAATAAACACCACAAAAGCCCTAACCAGACTATCCTTTCTTTTCAAGAATCCCTATCAATAACACATATTCCAATCCATATGATCGCACCAGTCACTTCTATGTATAAAACATAACACCACTCTACACGTCCCCTTTTAATATATGACTACACCTAAACCCCCTCGAATCTCGGCCGTCTTTGGGGTAGAAAAAGAATCAAGACAAAAAAGAAAAGAAAAAATAACAATCAAAGAAACCTATGATAATTGGATTAAGAAACTCTTAAAATTTTTACCGTGTGCTATTCTGTGATCAGTTTCTTATTGCTCAATTGCAACACAGCGTAATTATTCGATTTACCGCACCCTCCTCGAATAAGCGGACTCCCTCAGTTAAGCGCACCCTCTTTGACAAATTTCCTTTTCAACAACCGCACCCTTTTTACAAAGTAAAAAATTGAAGACCAAGAAAAAAAGTACTAAAAACATATATTTCAATAAGTATATTGTATTATGTTTTTAATAGCATGTGCGTAAATCACTATGTTCATATGTTTACAGGTATCTTTGTATTTGTCAATTTCACTTTTAAACTTGATGAATGTCGACGTTGATATTTTAGACATCTAGTGCTTTGTAAGTTTACTTTGTACTGTTTGTACTGACAAAAATATTTTTGACATTTAGTGCTTTATAAGTTGACTGACTTTTCCAATAAGTGCACTCCCTCAAATACGCGCACCCCTTAAATAAGCGGACCCTTTAGCATCCCCAGAATTAATTAAGCGCACCGTGCGCTTAATCTATTTTATATGTATACGTTTCTCTTAATTATATTTTATATTATTAATTTTTTGAGCAAGCCTACAGAATATTTAAGACAGAAATAAGACGTTAAGTGCATTGCATATTGAAGGAATATGACATTTTTTACTTTAGTCCCAGCATTCAAGACTTCCAGCAGAGAATATTACATATTCACCTGCATGTCCCATATCTCCAAAATATCCACCAGTAATTGGGAGGTCTAACTTTGATGTGATATAACCTTGATCTACACGTAGAACGTTGTCATTAGTATTACAGTTGCAATTTTGTCTGGAAAGAGCACATGATTTATCTTTCCAGCATTCACAGCCACCAATTGATGGATCTCCACCTCCCCAATAAGTTAGCTTCTTTCCATTTCGTCCTGAAGCAAACAAAAATGTACTGTAACAAATGCTAAAATACGCTATTAAGATAAAAACAAGTGTCATTTCAAATAATTATTAGAGAACAATGATATCAAAACTTAATATTTCGTAATTTACACATGTATTAGATTTTTTGAATTTGGTGGTAAGGTGTAAACTATAAATCTTTAATTAAAACCGTGCCATTCGTAAAACATGGGGTTCATAATCACTGGACATGGGATAAAATGGTCCAGATTTACTGTGCTTTAACACTTCTGTTATCACTTTTGGCACTGTGACTGTTTATGGTTGTCTTTGAACACATCATCCTCTCGGCTCTCTTTTTGACTATGTTACATGGTGTACGATGCCATTTGAAGTGAGACATCATTTCTTTGACATTTGACATTTGACATTTGACATTTGATCTGACTATATTGCTTTTACTACATAATCTTACATAATCTTGTTTTGAGAATCAGTTTCAAATTTATTAGCCAATTTTGCATTGCTTTTCTCTTTCTTAATCTCTTCCTGTTAATCCTTATAGTCCATTGATGTTGAAGGTTCAGGTAATTATTTTAGAACCAGATCGAACCCAACATCCTCCATTAACAATTCACTGCCATAGGGCAACTGAGAGATATAACTAAACAGATAGTATAAGCAAAAAGAGCTATGAACTGAGTCTTAAAGTAATAAAAAAATGTTTGTAATTTTCTAGAGTGTGTTCTAGTTATGGTTAAAGAATGGAATACCTTGAGGAGGTATTCAGAGAAGCAATCATTCTTCTTATTATTCTCCTTTATGGCTGCTAGCCCCGCATTGCAGGGTCAGCTGCCCAGGTCTTCCACCTCCAGGTTTCTCTTTCCAGGGCCTCTTGTGTATGTACATCAAAGTAGCTCATTTCCTCTTCCACATTACCTCTCCATCGCTTCTTTGGTCTTCCTCTCGGCCTTCTTCCTGGTACTATACTTTCCAGAGCCACTTTTACTGGGTGTCCTTCTTCCCTCCTCCTCACATGTTCGTACCATCTCATTCTTTCCTCTTTGACCTTCTCATTGATGTCTCTCACTCCCAATTCTCTCCTGATGTCAGAACCTCTTTCTCTGTCCCTCAATGTCAAGCCTTTGATTCTTCAGACATTATCAACAACCAGAAATTAATTTCCTCTACAATACAAAGGAAATGGGTGTATAAAGAAATGGATGGTTTGAGAAGTAGATGGGTGAATTCCAAAGTAACTCCATCAAACTAAACAGCTTTACAAGGATCAGAAAAGTGAAATAATTCAAAATTTTCTCATTTAAGACAAAGTTCACAAGTGGAAGACGAGAATTTACAAGGGTTAGGATAACATAAAACTGAACGACAGAAATCATGTCAGAAAAAGATATAATCTGTACTTTAAATTAGATTAAAACTAATAACATATTGTACAATGATAAAAGATAAGAAAGAAAAGAAATGAATCAGAGCTTTTGAGGTTCTCGTTTAAGAAAGAAAAAGTAATGATGCAGATAAAAATAAGAAAAGTAGAGTTAAGTCTCAGTTGAAATAAGAAAGCGAGTAGAAGAAACAGCAATTAAAGTATTAACTCATCCTCTAAATGGGATATTCAACAGTAGCTATGTTCCAACTGTCATCTCAAAACTAACATTTAGAGGGTCGCTGAAAAACCAGATACAAAATGTTTCTCGGCAGTGCAAAAAGTATTGCTTATAATGTTATTCTGAAAAAGCTTTTGGACCAAGTTTGCAACCAAAGAACTTGAGAAAGGTAAAGCAAAAACGATAACAAGCCCCGGACAACAACAATTTGGTCTAAAATGGACATTATCAGAGTATTAAAAACAACTTTTACAAAAGACAAATAAATTGCGACTTAGACAAAATAAAATAAATAGCAGTAGAGAAGCAGTAAAAAAAAATATTTTCATTTAATTCGTGAAATAATTATTTTAACCCCCCAAAAACCTTTTGAAGACACCAAAAAAGATTGGATTACTAGAAATTTATCTGTTGTTGCCAGCCAGTTTTTCCTTGTAAATTTCATGTAAAGAAATAGTGTAGATGTTTCTCAAGGAGAAAAGCTTTATTGGCTTAAGAAATCTTGTTTTCGCCTATAGCTTGTGTAATATTGTATATTATTATTGTTTATCTAGTATATATTATTATTTATTCCTATTGACAAGACAAATAAATACATTATTACTAGTGCTACTACTACATTTATTGTTATTAATAATAATAATAAATAATAATAATCATCATCATTAGCCTTATCATCATTTTCTTCTTCTTATCATTCTTCTTCTTCTTCACATGGTTTTTATTATAAAAGAGAACATTTACATATTTTCAACTTTTTTTACACCAATGCTCTCCGGTTTGGGCATATTGCTCAAGGCGTTTGTAAAAGTTAGTTTTCACTACCTTAAAAGTTCTGAATTAATCATAATCATAATCATAATCATAATCATAATCATAATCATAATCATAATCATAATCATAATCATAATCATAATCATAATCATAATCATAATCATAATCATAATCATAATCATAATCATAATCATAATCATAATCATAATCATAATCATAATCATAATCATAATCATAATCATAATCATAATCATAATCATAATCATAATCATAATCATAATCATAATCATAATCATAATCAGAATCATAATCATAATCATAATCATAATCATAATCATAATCATAATCATAATCATAATCATAATCATAATCATAATCATAATCATAATCATAATCATAATCATAATCATAATCATAATCATAATCATAATCATAATCATAATCATAATCATAATCATAATCATAATCATAATCATAATCATAATCATAATCATAATCATAATGTTTATTTGGATGACAACAGATAAGAATGTGTTGTACATGAAAGACAGAACCACAGGAAATTGGATTGGATATCGTAAAGCTTATGATATGGTACCATATTCGCGGATAATAGAACATTTTAAGATGATTGGAGTTTCAGAAAACCTCAAAGAATTCGTAATCAGAAACATGCCTAATTGGAAAATGATATTAACAGCAGGAAAAGAAGAATTAGGAGTAAACATTCAGAGAGGGATCCTCCAGGGTCACAGCTTGTCCAGCTACTCTTTGTGATTTCTCTTTAACCAATGTCGATGGTACTGAGAAAGTGTAAGGTTGGATATCAAGTTGAAAAAGGTAAAGGGAAAGAAAATCATTTCCTTTTTATGGACGGTGTGACCTTATTTGCAAATGATGAAAATGAGATTGATTCGCTGGTAAGAACAGTGAACAGTGAGGATATAGGTATGATGTTAAAGTTCATAAGTGTTGAGTGGTTGCAATAAAAGGAGGAAAAGTTGCGAACAGTGCTTGTGTACAATTGCCAAATGGTGAAGCAATGAAAAATTTTGGTGATGAAGGCTATAAGTATCTTGGTATTCTGGAGATTATGAAACAAACTATGCAAGAACGTTTGGCAAAGAAATACCTACCGAGATTAAAGAATGTTCTTATATCAAGATTGAATAGAAAGAATATAATCATTGTAATAAATACTTGGGCTATTCCATTGCTGAGGTGGCGGTTGGTACCAACTTGATTGAACAAACTTACCACAATGGTAGTCTAGAATATCAACTAAATCCTAATAAACAATAGTTAAGCATTATATTTACCTGTGAGCCAAGAGTACACGTTTTTGAAGAACCACACACCTAGACATTCGGCTTTTACAAACTGTCTGCAGTAGCTTGATCTGTCAATAATATTGTGTATAATATCCATGTCAACCTTGTAGTTCAATTTCCGTACATTCGATCCTGCGTCTTCCTTCCCAAACAACTTCTCTTTATTCGGCATATCATGCTCTATAACAGTGACAACTGACGTCATATTACCATAACATTTTACCTCGGACCTTTTTTCAGTTAAAGGACTGTCTAAATGATAATAGCCGTCTTGAAAATAGTTACTATAGAGAGCAAGGGCACAGGACTGATACGTGTCCAGACCTATCGACAAAGAAAAACAATGATGTTAGGGTGATTTTCATTGAGTAATACCTTTGTTTGTTTACATAATCTTAATAAAGTTTGTTCAAAAATGTTCTTGTTTTAAAAATGTATTAAATTCGATTTGAATAAATTATCATAAAATTGTAACAGGTTACAAAAATGGAATGTAATAATTCTCTAACTTTATCTTCTTTAACTGAGTTCACCGTATCTCTCTTTGTTTGTCTCCTCTCCTTCTCTCCCCCCCCCCCCTCTCTCTCTCTCTCTCTCTCTCTCTCTGTTGCTCTCTCTTTCTCTCTCTCTCCCTCTCTCTCTTTCTGTTGCTCTCTCTGTGTGTCTCTTTCTCCCTCTCTCTCTTTCTGTTGCTTTAACACGCGCCTTGAAATGCAAGCAAGGTCAATTTCGTCTTGAATTTACAAATGGTTTCCAATAACCTGAGACTTCTAGAGCTGTGCCAACCCTAAGTCGATTAAAATAAAGAAATCTCATAACTTAATTCAATGAATACGGTTAACCAAAATTATGATTTCATACCAAATTTATATTTACATTTTGGAAACTTCAGATTACATGGCTTCCCTGTATGAAATTAATAAAACGTTAGAACTTACTGACAGTATCTAATTATTGTTAACTATTTATTATTTTTCTTAATTATTAATAATTATTATTAATTATTCTTCTAATTATTATTATTTATCATTAGACGTACTGGTTTAATTAATTTAATTTAATAAAACTGGTTTAACAAAAAAAAGAAGAGCAAAACGTTAGTCGAGATTTGTTTCTCAACAGTCTGGCCTTTTATCCTCGCTAAAAATCAATTTCAGAAATCGATTGCACTCATTCTTAGTTATTTGAAATATATCTTCTTCCTTCTAGAGGTTAAGGCTGACTTACAAGTCATTTAATAGGGAGGGCGCATCAACTCTGTCTTTGTACTTAGAGAGATTATACCTTTGTTAAAACATACTAAATAAGGAGCTCGTACCAAGTCTGTTTTTGTACTCAGAGAGATTATGCCTTTGTTAAAACATACTAAATAAGGAGCTCGTACAAAGTCTGTTTTTGTAAACAGAGAGATTATGCCTTTGTTAAAACATACTAAATAAGGAGCTCGTACCAAGTCTGTTTTTGTACTCAGAGAGATTATGCCTTTATTAAAACATACTAAATAAGGAGCTCGTAAAAATTCTGTTTTTGTAAACAGAGAGATTATGCCTTTGTTAAAACATACTAAATAAGGAGCTCGTACCAAGTCTGTTTTTGTACTCAGAGAGATTATGCCTTTGTTAAAACATACTAAATAAGGAGCTCGTACAAAGTCTGTTTTTGTACTCAGAGAGATTATGCCTTTGTTAAAACATACTAAATAAGGAGCTCGTAACAAGCCTGGTTTTGTACTTAGAGAGATTATGCCTTTGTTAAAACATACTAAATAAGGAGCTCGTAC
>RDPX01000113.1:516833-553301 GCA_003991215.1 Morbakka virulenta | reverse complement strand
GCTATGTGTTTTAACTCTTGCCATTGACATTTTGTGATAATCTGCCTTAGACTTGGATAACAATACTAACTTTGTGAATGCTTGATCATTAATACTTTACTTTTCCTTCTTTTCTGATGATCACTTTGCCAACATCCATACTTGTTGAAAAACGTAAATGATAATTAAACTAATCAAATACCATGTTATTTTTAGAGATGGTATTTATTCCCATTAAAACTTAAACAAATATTATGGTAATCCTTATAGAAAAGTGGTAGAAGATGTTTATTTGACCCCGTCTTGGAAATGACCTCGAATAAAAATTGCTGTCGTTGGAGAACGTTATCACATGAGCAACAGTTGGAATCAATAAGAGTCAATGGAGGAAGACAGTCTTTAGCATTAGAGGGACTTAAAAAGGTTGGAGTAACAAATCCTAAAACTGTGGTTGTATTTTTAATGAAAAAATAAAAGCGACAGTAATCAGCTACTAGGTACACGCTAGTGTCCATAAAATGGCCAAAATGTGAAATTATTTGACGAATTAAAGCTCAAAATATGAGTTTATTTGATAAATTTGTATTCAAAATACCAAAATAGAAGGCTTCTTTCTTTTGTATGTGACTGTAAAGAGAATGTAAAACTTGAATGATTTTTTTAAGTAGTGGAGAACCATACAAGCCATCAGGTCACTACGTGTATGGATCTGTTAAAAGAGACCAAGAGAGAAAAAATAAAAAAAGGAAGAAGAAGAAATAAAAGAAAAGAGAAGGTTAATCCAAGAGATAAGAGTTGAACTTCGAATAAAAAACATTGAAATCATAAGACGTAGGAAAGCACTTAGAACTTTAAAAGTTCCATATCCTTGCAATCTGAGGTAAAAAAGTACAAACATAGTAAGATTTATTGAGCTAAAGAGTAGCAATTAACTAAGTTGGTACAATCAAGGAAAGCTCACTAAAACATTTGCAATATTTAAAGCTAATGGAATAAGAAAACAGCTACAACAAAGACATAGAGAAAAAAAAATCCCTAATAAAAATTATTTTAAAAGTTAATATGATGAAATTGCTAAATAACTGTACAACTAAATATTTGCTTTTACGGACCATGTAATGGCTGAAGTAAAAGCTTATTTAGTCTCAAAGAAAACGAATTGAAAATTGTGTGGTTTCTTTTTGTAAACTTAAAATTAACGAAAGTTATTCACGATCATATTAAGGCAAATATTTAAAAGCATATCAAGACAAATGTGACAAAAGGTTCATATAATTCAAAGAAAAATAACAATAATAAATATACATAATAAATAATAAATTAAACAGACAAACGAAAATAATAGAGTTCTTCTGCTACCATTTACAGTGCTGGATGGAAATCTAAATTTTTGAAGCACTTCTTCTATGGCTTTGTTTATGTATTGCGTTTCGAGTCGTGTAAAATTTGTGTTTGGAGTAAGAGTTGGGTTTTTTTTATGTTATTATTTTATCAAAGTAGAAGCCTTAACATCTGGCTGTTTGGAGCTTACTCCTTATACTATATATATATATATATATATTATATATTACATTTCATCAAAACCATATTTAATTACCTTGTCACACTTTTTCAAAACCACTACAGCAGTAATACCAGGTGCAGCTTTTTTTGCTAAAATCTCTTGATCATGACTTTTGATTAAAGAGCAAACCTTTTTAATATGATTGTAATTGATAAATCCGCATGTTTTTGTTGTAGTGCACATCAGCATGCATTGTACTTGAGATTTTGCTTCAATACGTTTATATTCTGGGTAAGTAAATGTATGATCTTTATACTCATTTGCCAAATAAATTGCACTCATCTGCTTGCAGTTAAATTCATTCCATACAAGAAAATAAATAAGGAAAGCAATCCGCATATTTGCTGTATGAAAAGCAAAGTGCTTTACTTTCTCAACACAATTTAGTACATTGACAACATATCGATTCAAGTTTATCTAAACCGTTTAAACCTCTCTCCTTTGACTAGCTGAAGCATCCACCAGTTATTAATATTTGACACAAGACAAACGTTTTTCAACCTATTTATTTATCATTGTCTTAGATTTACTTTGTATGTTCTGATCACCTAAAATTTACTGGTAGAAATTTCATGAATTCAATTTTTAAGTAAATAACCGTGAAAATCACCAGTCGCAAAAAAGCTGTTATCTATTCAAGAAATGAGATTCAAAATCCATTCTCTTTATACCAATCCAATTGTTATGATTACATTTGATTAGACTTGTGACATAAAAAGATTCTTAATTGAATGCATTTGTAATTTTCTTCCAAGAATGGTTGGCACCTTGCAATAGAAATTTGACAAAAGGCCAATTATGGGCAAACATTTTAATTAATGTTGTCATGTTATATTTCTGCTTCCTTCTGAATATCTCAGTTTTTAGTTCTGGAATTTTCTCTACATTAACTTAAACTTAAAGCTTATTTATATATTTTGTACAATAACAGCGACATTTTGTAAGCCAGGAGTTAAATTTATCGATAAACATAAATATAAAAATAGACAGATGTAAAAATAGAACTTAACATAGGTTGAATGTTGTTTTCGACTGGTACGACAAGCCACAGCTGGTGCTCCATTTAATGTTCTTGTCTGACCACGCCTCTACAGAATCAAAGTATCCAACTTCGGCCACTCGGCCACTTCTGTCTGGCACAAAACACAGGAACACAGAACTAGTTACTACACTGCTTCTTGCTTTGTTCTGCAATGGTAACTGGAAAACTTCAGTCTTCTAAACATCTGTCGTAGCCTTGCATCGTTTACAAACCTCTTTGTTAGTAATATTCTACAGCCACTATATATTGAAATCCATTCTGAAAACCTTCATATTATAGACAATTAAATGTTTTACTTTTTTTTACATTTTTTGTTTTATGTTTCTGCCTTGCTACCATCGGGATGGATGACGAATTTGAAAGATTAAGGTCTTATACCGAGAAACCAGCATGGTTGGCTTTAAATACAAATGTTTTAATTTTTGCTTGAAGTATACGATTTGAAACAAAAAATTTTGAATTATAGCAATTAAAATTATGAACATTTTGGCTCAGGTTTCTTCTCAGGCAACTGACTAAGAAGTCAAAACAAGAAACTCCTTGTCAAAAGAGCTTTAATAATTGCAGAAAACAAAAGTAGAATCGAAAAAAACCATCATGTTATATGACTGGTTATCTCAAACAAATAAAACAACTGATATGAATTCTCTAACCAGTCCAATGCTGAAGAGTGCTGCTTATGACTATAATCATAGTATTATATGATAATTATCATATAATTTTAGAGAGCTACAGTTTCTACTGATGATGTATTACCAACCCAACAAAGTGAAATTATAGATCAAGAGCCGAATAATAAGCTAGTATGTAGCTACTAAATATGCGAGGTGTGAAGAGGGGGAAGAGAGAGGTACAAAGAGACAGACAGACAGGGAGACAAGGAGACAGACAGAGGCAGAGACATAGGGAGGTACAGATAAGTAAAAAAGAGAAAAAAGAAAGAGAGTAAATTAAAAATAAATTAAATATAGTCAGACTAGAAACGGAAGAGGTGAGCTTTTGTTGTTCAACAAGAAAAGGTGACTTATCAAAGACTTCGCAATGTATAGACGATTGACAAGTAACACAGGCTAAAGGAACATTGTTTTTGTAAGAAAGTGGGGAAATTTGGTTACCAGTATTGTAAATGGATAATAGTTGATAGAAGTGTTAAAGTTACTTACTGCAATGATTCGTAGACAAAACATTAAATAGTATTGTACAATAAAGGTACCATTTTTATGTTGAATTTAACACTTTGGATTTCTTCTACTGAGAAAGTTGTTTCCAACTTAAAAAGTCGCCAGATGAAAAACCATGACATGCTGCTTTTATTTTGCTTGATTTGGTGATGATATCTCTTTTTTTTTGCTATAATATTTGTTTAAAGTTTGAATGTTGAATATAATGCTGGCTTTCTCAGTTTTATTGCTGGTACAGTTATTCTGATAGCAACAGGGATAATAATATCATTTGTCGAGGGGGAAAGTTATGTCCCAGTCTGTTGCTTTCTTCCAAAAGTCTCTTCATTATCCAATGCAATTATATTTTTAATCCGTTGAGAGCCATACAAAGAAAAATGCCACTGAGTACACAGAGTTGTGAAGAACAGGAATAAACAACAAGGTTTACCCGAGAGATAAGAGATAACTTTAGACTTAAAATATTCGAGTGGTATGACGAAAGCACTCCAAAGCACTAGCCCTCTCAGGACAAAACTTCATTTCTTAACAGAGAGTTTTATAGATACTGCACAATTCTTCCCTTAGACCAAAGAATAATCGGATTCAATCTTTTCAAATTTGTTTAGTATAATGATATTTTATAATTAACTTTTAATGGATTGGTGACGGCATTATAAAGTTATTGAAAAATAAGAACACCAAATAAATCAGGTACTTTGTTTGCTTTTAGATGTTTATTTTTGTTCATTCTATTCAAGAGTGTTAAGCTGCTTTTGTAAAGAACGGAACTGACATACGAACAATATCATTTGAGAGATCGGCTTTTAAACAAAAGGAGTCCAACCGTAAGAAAGAAGAACGTACGGTTTGAAAGAAGAAAAAGAGTTATGATGTGCTCCACTTGGTCTACCTTGCATCATGGTGCCGAAACATGGATCTTAACTATAGCCATGTGCAAAGATCTGGAGGTTTTCCACATGTGAATATGTCGTCGGATACTAAAGATATCATGGGCAGACAAAATATGAAATGAAGAAGTGATGAGAAGAACCCCAAACAAGTAATGAATGAAAACCACACAAAACCGATGGGCCAATTCTTTTGATATTTAATTAAAAGAAACAACATATAGAAAATTTTGCTTCAGGCAAAGATTAATGGAAGGAAGGAAAGAGGAAAGCCAAGTAAATCATCGGTAAATTCTATCATGAAATGAACTAGTCTCAGCAATTCTGATATGATAGGAACTGCAGAAGATCGATTTAGATGGTAGGCTGTATTATCCAACCCGAACTTAGTGGATAGAACATAGTGGTACTATTCAGTTACTGTTATCCTGACTTTTATCTCTCTGTGTTGTGCTTCACATTCATTATTGTGATTCTGCACTTCTCACAGTTATGGTAATATCATAAATGTGAGAATAAAGACTAAAAAAGGCAGGGCTGATTTCCCGCCATGTGGATTCGTCACTTCCACAACCGAAAATTTTATAATTTTATATTTAACCCTAAATTATTGAAAAATGTTTTGTTCCATTATTATGAGAGTCTCTCATACGTCCAAAATTCCCAGCAAAGATTAGTAGATCGAAATGTATTGGAATGAATTTATTTAATTCGAGTATCTTCTTCAATTGTAAATAACATTCTAAACGGTTAGGTACCTGCATTGCATAATTTGATTTTCCCAGCCATGGGTCTTAGTAGCATTTTTTAAAGAAAAGATGAACTTTTCAAAATGATCTGGATGAGGATATAGCTTTGTGATAAACTAGATGCAAGAAAATGTTTAAGACAGTATTTTGCATCAAATTGGAAGGAAGATTTCTTTTTTTACAAATTTCCTTTCTGACTTCATGTAGGGCTAAGCAATGCACGCACATCCTAACCATTTTAAAAATGACATTGTAAAATTTTCCTGCTTGAAATAGTGTGCGAATGTTCCAGACTCCAGGCTTGGAGAACTGTGATCATAGCTGATTTGCTGATGTGGTAGTGTTGGTCACTGGATGGCGATCCAGAGAACCCCACTGTGTCTGTTGCTATAGCTCCCGAAACCGTGAGAGACATCCTGAAATTGGTCAAGGATCTCGTTTACGCAGTTTTGTTTGTTTGTTCCATTTCGTTGCATTTCATGGTTGCCTGGGCCATGATACTGGGTTAAGTGGCCAGTTTATTTACTGGAATATTTTTATTTGTACATTTCCTGACGAGTGAGTAAAATCACAAAACAGGCTTGTCGAAATGGACAGTATAGTTTTTTTATTCTTTTCAACTTATTATATCTATTATATATATATATATATATATATGTATATATATATATACTGTTCAACAAAAATTTCTAATATCCTGGTGTGGTGATTTTTATAGATGGCATTACATAGCTTTTATGCTCTAAGGTCAAAAATGGCATCAAATTTACTCCATTATCTTCATCTTTTCTGCTATGAGATATTCCTATTTTTCCATTATTAGTCTATTTGTCATGATCAGCTTTAAAGTGCACCTACAATTTTTTTATTCGCATGTCCAATGAGATCTCCTTCTAAAAACAGCCGGTCTTCTCTTGGTACCTTATTCGTCACCTCGTTCTTGTTTCTCTATAACGTTTCTTTTTTCTATCTCTTCACCTCCCATCTGTGCCTTCGCAGGCGCTCGCCGCATAGAAATTTTCTCCACTAACATCAATCCTCATATACATCAATCTGTCGGATATCCTCTCTTCCTCTGTTACTCGTGGAACCAGATTTCTCTCCCAAATGATGCCTGTCAGTATTTTGTTATGCAGGAGCAGTAATAAAACACCTTTCAGCTACCAGCGATCTCTCTAGCTTTGGATCTTTCCCATCTAGTCTCTGGCATACAAAGCAACCTCACGCCACTTTTACGCCACCTTCAGATTTCCCTCATATTGCCGTCGTGTTCTTCTTTTTCTTCAACTCTGTGACCTTACTGGCTCTTTCTGTCAAAGTATCCAGTTTCGAGGACCCCATTTCGATATTCGGGGTCTTTCTTTTGTCTTTTTTCCTAGCTCGTCCCTCTGATACTTTCTTTTCCCCTCCTCTGAGTCACCTTTTGTTTGGCCTATTGCCTAAAATTTATAAGGATCCATGTTCCTGTTAAGGTGTGAGTTCGAAATTCTCTGGGAACATTTTTCTTATTTGGCTCATTCCAATTTTCCTTAACTAAGCTCTTAGATTTGATAAACAAATATTGGATGCCTGTTCTTTAAGGTACTTTCCATAAAGTGTTAACTTTTTTGATAGATTTTAGAATACCTAACTGTTACCGACTTAAAAAGTAACAGAACAAACACAGCCAACAAGACTTTCCTAACAACCAACAATGGTTTATTAAAATAAATGAGAAAAAAATAAATATATAAATATATATTAGTTTGATAAAAATTTTACAATTGTTACAAGTCAGTGACCAAGGTTGAATATTTTACTTATCTAATGTCCTCAGCGTTGATCTTCAAATAATGATGGTCTTAGTCGATATTTCATGTTCTTGCGATGGTGATCCTTTTTTTAACAAAGTTATGTTCACTTGGCATCGTTGTGACAATCACCAAAATTACGATATAAATGTGTTGATGCCAGAAATCAACTCACTCTTTAAGAGCTGTACCCGGACCGGTTATTGTAATGTTTCTCTCCTTTGGGCTATTTCAATAGTAGCTTATAGCCATAATGCAATACTTTATACATAATATTTAATAATTTACCATGCAGCGGTGCTGACAAAATCCAGCTCACGTCTGTTTTGACTTCAAGCAACTCTTGTGCCCTTTAATGATACAGCAGCAAATAATCGATAGTTTTAACAAAAAAATGACCAAATCCTGTAGATAACCTGTCGTCGGTTGAATAATGTTTTTAATTTCTTGTTTTAAACCTCCAACTTCAATCACGCAAGCACGAATCTCAATCGAATTCAGTATCATGGTCACAGACTAATTTTTTTACAAAGAAAATAGTTTTCCCGAACAAATATACAACTGTAAACAAATAAGCTCAAGGTGACGACCTGTCAATCGTATGAAAATAATTAACTATGATATCTATCATAAGTAACATTACCTCTGCATTTGGTTGTTTATCAATGGTAACCCATTACAACTGCTCTTATGTTAAGGCAAAGATTGCCACAAGGGATAATCTGTTGCGCAAGTTGGCAACCTCCAAGTGGGGAGCCAACCCATCAACACTGGGCACCTCTGCTCTTGCCTGATGTTTTTCAGTCGGTAAGTATACATGCTCCACCTGGGGAAGGTCAACACACGCTAAGCAAGTGAATATTTCACACAATAACACTTGTAGGATAATTACAGGGGCAATACGATCCACACCAGTCCATACTCTGTATGCTTTGTCACGCATAGCCCCACCACATGTGAGAAGGACATCCGCCTCTAATCGAGAACGATTAATACAAATCACCGATAAGCGTCACCCATTGCATAACCATGGTTCACCTCTAACTCGACTGAAGTCAAGACATAGCTTCCTGTCAATACCAGATGAAATATCTCATCTTCTCAATCTCAAAGAGAAACCAGGTGGAAATCACTATCGACGAATCACCAAACTCAACAGCTTTTGAGAGCAGAGGTGTAGTTCCCAAAGAACAACTTGCTACTGGTCACGATCTTGGCTGGACAACGTGGCGCAGCCTAAACCGGCTACGTACTGGTTCTGGTAAATGCAAATCTGTCATGAAATGAATGGGATTATCAACATCTGACACCTGCAGCTGTAATGCCACACAGACTATGGACCACCTCCTGCAATGTCCAGACGCCCCAAATTGCAACGTTACTGACTTAGAGGAGCCTACGCCATCGGCAATATCATATGCCCGCTACTGGGCAGAAAGGCTGTAGCCGAGACACGAAAACGAACGAACGAATCCATTACAAACGTACTTAAACCTAGCAAAGAGATCGTTAGCGATTGGGTTGCAAAATTTATCTCGCTAATCATAATGGTATTGCGACAGAAAAGTTAAGACACAGGACTGAGAATCTGGGGCCTGTTTTAGTGTAGGTTTCAATCTCACTGGGGGCGATTTCGTTATCGGGTTGCCCTTGGCTTCATGAACCAGTGTTTTCAACCAACAGGACTCCAGTTGATGAGGAGGCAAGTCCCACATCAGAAAACAATCCGCAGAGAACACGACTGGTTTCCAAAATTGGGAGATTTATCCAAGCAATTACTAACTAAATAACTACTACGAACAGACAATCCTCCTACTAATATTATTCAGTTGCTGCTAGATAAATATTAGCAGGAGGGTAGTTGTCCTGCTGGATCACTCGAAGGCGATCACTCGGAGGCCCTAAAGTCTACTACCTGGGGCCTTTCCCATGTGTGTAATTTACTATAGGCATATCAGAGTTGCAAAGCAATGCTTGTAACTTTCAGTAGCTCTTTCTCGATACTTGATAGAAATTTTTTGCTTATGTTAGATACTCCAGAAATTGTCAAAGCTAGCTATGGAATTAGAAGTGCCACTATGCGTAGCAGAGTCTGACCATTCACCTCTACATTCCCACCTCTTATTTCTCATAAACTTTACAGCTTTCTTATGGAAATGCGATATTGCTTTTGATGCTACTATTTTGAATACCATGGTTTACTTTGAAATTGAACCAGGCTACAACCTGATTTATCAGTATCTGACCAATCTCCCTCCCCCCCCACCTACCCCAATCCCATCACTTTAATCTTTCGTAACTTTTCAATAGAAATCAGTTGGAACTGTAATGCTGCTCTCAGCCATCTGACCCCTTTTAATGACCCTTTTTTAAGGCCGAAAGGCTTTTTTGGAGAAAAGGTCATCAGACATTTTTCAGAGTGCAGATACCTCTAGAAAATTCTTATGACTTAAAGAGCAGTAAAAAGACTTATAAAAGAATTATTAAACTTTTGCTGGTTTGTCATTTTGTTTCTTCGTGAGCAGTTTCAAAAGAAATCCTTCATACCTCAGCCCATGCAAACCTTTTTACTGCTCTTTAAGTGAAATCTCGCAATTTTTACTTTGTACAGGAAACATAAATTGCTTAATTGCTCGCTAATTAGTGCAGCTATAAAAATTTCTCTCTAATATTGTCCCAATCAATTTCCATAATACGTGTTAACACCAAGTATTGTTAAGATATCTTAAGAAACCAGGCCGTGCGGACATTATTGCGGCTTGATTTACACCAACAACCTGCTACAGGAGGGATCATAGATTTGGGCGGGAAAACTGTGTCTTCTGCTAAGTTCTACTGGTATAATAGCGTGTCCTGCTCGCCAGCAGGACAAGCTATTATACCATACCACAATT
Organism: Morbakka virulenta; assembly: GCA_003991215.1. Lineage (NCBI taxonomy): Eukaryota > Metazoa > Cnidaria > Cubozoa > Carybdeida > Carukiidae > Morbakka > Morbakka virulenta. The sequence goes on along the minus strand of RDPX01000113.1, from coordinate 543,212 downwards.
ATCTCATCGGTGCGATAAATGAGCGTCTCTGCTCTGGCGGGCCCTTTCGTATGTGCTGAGCCCCGATCGGGAAAGACACCTTTAGTCGCGCTGAGTGCATGTGATATCGGCAATACGAGTGCTTGAATTTTTAATTTGTCAATTCAGTTTGACAGCGGCATCGCAGCGATCTTCGAAATATTGGATTGCTGAATGTCATTTCCATTTCCAAGAGGTAAGGGTTGAGGCATCGTTTTCCCAGTTCTAGGGATCTATGTGGCAGATCTTCAAAATGGCTTTTTGGCAGTCGTTGTAGCGTAGACGTGGATGTCTTACTCGATGAGTTCCTGCTGGGAGTTTTGCCCACAGAACAAAGCTTTGGGAATGCGACCTTAGTCTATGCGTTGAACTGGTCCACTCCAACGCAGCTGGGACATGACCAGCGTGGCTTCTATGCTTGTTATATCGCACTTTTCCGAGACAGTATTGTTTGTAGCTCAATCTTGCCAACATATGTTACAAATACAACGAAGGCAGCGCACATGAAATGGTTAAAGCCAGATAATGTTTCTTTTTAGGACCTCATGTTTTGCAACAGAAAAGCAGGGATGACAGCACTGCAGCCATATCCATGCCTATTTTAATGTCCAGTTTAACATCTTGGCTCTTTCACACTCTTCTGGTGAGACTGCTGAGAATAGGTCCGTCTTGGTCAAGAAGTGAAATCGTGTCACATACAAAGGACAGAGACATTTGGGGGGCCATGATCGTCAACGTCGATAGACTGGACAGGTAGATAGATGGATTACAATAGAACAATTGATAAGACTAATTAGACAGAGGGATTAAATTTCATGGAATTACCTCTTTTCACAGACAATCTTAATCAGAATAATAGATAGTACCTGCAAAAGAAGGTTGAAAAGTATCAGAAAGGCTTACTAAAAACCCTCAACTCAAACAAAGTTACTTTCAAAAATTCGCAAATTTTTGACTCCAGATGCATCAAAATCTATTGTCAACTCTTATATAAAACCATTATGATTACCTTTCTAGTGAATTTGAACATGACTGAGACACAAACAAAGAAACTAAAGTCATTAAGTGAAAGAGTGAATAATGTCTCAAAAGACTTGACTACAGACTTTAAGAAAGATCGAAAAACATGCTGTAGTTGTTGTCCGAAAATGCATTGATGGTACCATTTGTCCAAATTTTGAAAACTATTTCAGATTAAGAGCACATACTGCAAATACACGGAACAATGTTATTTCTATAGAACTTCCACACTGTAAGACTGAATTCTCAAGGTCTGCATTTTATTTCATGAGAGCAAGGATATATTGCCTCCCTATCCACCTAAGAAATCTTGACAGCGATACATTTTTTACTTAATTAAAAGCTTGTATATATTTTAGATGCATGTAGATATTTCATTGCTATTGTATTCTCAGTTTGTGTAAATATCCTTTCTACCAGATTAGTTTGCACTTACTGTGAATACAATGGCAATTATCAAATTTTATCATTTTATTTATTTCTAGCTTTTTTTGTATTTTAATTTTGTTTTTATTCTCTTTCCATTTTTTTATTGTCACAGGACACATATTTATAGCAGTGCAAGAGCACTGAAATGTTTATCCTGTTTAAATATTCAGAATAAATGAATAAATAGATAAATAAATCACAAAGAAAGAAGGAAGGGGAAAAAATTTGTCACAACTTGAGTGAAAATGACCTTTTTGCAAGGACCGGGCCTTTTTGTCTTAAAAATTGAAATTTGGGATTTTTTTCGTTCAGAAAGGATTTTTCTGGATGATCAACAGGCAACTTGTGAAGTTACAGTAACACCAACAAAATTTATGTAAACATGGATGTGGAGGATACTTTGCAAGTAATTGAAAACAGAATAAAACTATTAGAAGAGAGTATTCTTCCTAAGGAAAATTATGGGAAGAGCACAAAAACATCGGTATGCTACTGTAAATTTGTTAGTTGGGCGCTTTAAATTCGAGATTCTTATTCTTATTTGGTTTTAGCCTATTTAGTTCAAATCAACAATGATTTGATTGCATTTTTTAATCGCATATATATTACCTGTTTTTTACTAGCAGGAAGACTGCCTTTCAGTTGTAATAAATTCCAATGAAAACTGCATTGTGACGTACAGATTATAGTGCTGTCGGTTGAATCAAGGGATTCTTAAATGAAGATACAAGGGCCCCATTTTAACGTATTTACTAGGACCACACTTAAGCAAATCACGTACCTTTAAAATTCCCTACATTTGAACTTTCATCTGCCGTATGTTTCGTTGTTGTACAACCACCCCACGATAAACAGTAAACCNTTAGTTCAAATCAACAATGATCTGTATCTGTATCTGTATAAGTACGTCTTATATGTCCAGTTATGGCACTTAAAAAGACGGGATTTGATTGCATTTTTTAATCGCATATATATTACCTGTTTTTTACTAGCAGGAAGACTGCCTTTCAGTTGTAATAAATTCCAATGAAAACTGCATTGTGACGTACAGATTATAGTGCTGTCGGTTGAATCAAGGGATTCTTAAATGAAGATACAAGGGCCCCATTTTAACGTATTTACTAGGACCACACTTAAGCAAATCACGTACCTTTAAAATTCCCTACATTTGAACTTTCATCTGCCGTATGTTTCGTTGTTGTACAACCACCCCACGATAAACAGTAAACCGTTAAAGTTCATGAGATTTTAGTATTTTTGTCTCGTCCTGGCCTTCAAGTGGCATTTTAAAGATGGTGGACAATTGGCAAAAGAAAGCCAATTGGATCATTTTATTGGCATTGTTATGGTAAATAGAACATTGAAAACTGCACTCTAAGTCTTATTGGCTTTAGCACCTGCAAATGCCTCAATGGGCAAAGTCTGTTCATACTCCCAGCATCGATTTGAAAATTTTAATAATGGCATAAAAATATACAGTATGGCATTAGTAAGCCTAATACTAATAATAGTCATTGCCACAATGACATTTAGTGGTATTACTGTAAGTGAGAGGATCCATTTTACATAAGTAAGATGGTTCATTTTTTCAATGCATTATTATGCTACATGGTGTGCAACCATGTTTAAGATTATTTGATGATATCTTATATATTTCTTCTAGCTCTCTTTTATGAGCACCCTACATGGTGAGCAACGAATTGCAGAAAATTTGCCACTTTTTCTAAGGCATGCTAAACTCAAAGATAATTTGGGCCATCAGATTTTTATAAATGAGTAAACCAAGGTGAATTCTGAGACCTACCATTAGGAAGAATATTGTAAAGAATGGATTCAGTACAATTAGTATAATTAGACCAACAACATTTCATGCACTTTTAGAGACCAGCTTTTTCCTAAAGGCATGACCATTTAGTCCAAAGGAGTTTATTGTGGCTCTTAAATGTATCACAACACCCACAGTATTGTTTGTAATGTATGTTCAGTGTTTCACTGTCATCATCATCGTTATCATCTCTCTGTCTTTCAGTCCTCAGTGATCTTTGTGTTTTCTAGGTAAATGACAAGTGGGTAACTTTCTTNAAATAAATCACAAAGAAAGAAGGAAGGGGAAAAAATTTGTCACAACTTGAGTGAAAATGACCTTTTTGCAAGGACCGGGCCTTTTTGTCTTAAAAATTGAAATTTGGGATTTTTTTCGTTCAGAAAGGATTTTTCTGGATGATCAACAGGCAACTTGTGAAGTTACAGTAACACCAACAAAATTTATGTAAACATGGATGTGGAGGATACTTTGCAAGTAATTGAAAACAGAATAAAACTATTAGAAGAGAGTATTCTTCCTAAGGAAAATTATGGGAAGAGCACAAAAACATCGGTATGCTACTGTAAATTTGTTAGTTGGGCGCTTTAAATTCGAGATTCTTATTCTTATTTGGTTTTAGCCTATTTAGTTCAAATCAACAATGATTTGATTGCATTTTTTAATCGCATATATATTACCTGTTTTTTACTAGCAGGAAGACTGCCTTTCAGTTGTAATAAATTCCAATGAAAACTGCATTGTGACGTACAGATTATAGTGCTGTCGGTTGAATCAAGGGATTCTTAAATGAAGATACAAGGGCCCCATTTTAACGTATTTACTAGGACCACACTTAAGCAAATCACGTACCTTTAAAATTCCCTACATTTGAACTTTCATCTGCCGTATGTTTCGTTGTTGTACAACCACCCCACGATAAACAGTAAACCGTTAAAGTTCATGAGATTTTAGTATTTTTGTCTCGTCCTGGCCTTCAAGTGGCATTTTAAAGATGGTGGACAATTGGCAAAAGAAAGCCAATTGGATCATTTTATTGGCATTGTTATGGTAAATAGAACATTGAAAACTGCACTCTAAGTCTTATTGGCTTTAGCACCTGCAAATGCCTCAATGGGCAAAGTCTGTTCATACTCCCAGCATCGATTTGAAAATTTTAATAATGTCATAAAAATATACAGTATGGCATTAGTAAGCCTAATACTAATAATAGTCATTGCCACAATGACATTTAGTGGTATTACTGTAAGTGAGAGGATCCATTTTACATAAGTAATATGGTTCATTTTTTCAATGCATTATTATGCTACATGGTGTGCAACCATGTTTAAGATTATTTGATGATATCTTATATATTTCTTCTAGCTCTCTTTTATGAGCACCCTACATGGTGAGCAACGAATTGCAGAAAATTTGCCACTTTTTCTAAGGCATGCTAAACTCAAAGATAATTTGGGCCATCAGATTTTTATAAATGAGTAAACCAAGGTGAATTCTGAGACCTACCATTAGGAAGAATATTGTAAAGAATGGATTCAGTACAATTAGTATAATTAGACCAACAACATTTCATGCACTTTTAGAGACCAGCTTTTTCCTAAAGGCATGACCATTTAGTCCAAAGGAGTTTATTGTGGCTCTTAAATGTATCACAACACCCACAGTATTGTTTGTAATGTATGTTCAGTGTTTCACTGTCATCATCATCGTTATCATCTCTCTGTCTTTCAGTCCTCAGTGATCTTTGTGTTTTCTAGGTAAATGACAAGTGGGTAACTTTCTTAATACCTACTATTTTCAGAACATAAAGCAAAATTATTTTTCTCTATGATTGACAGCTTTAGTCATTGGCTCTTCCATTTTCTAAACATCAGCCTCAGTTTTAGTCCTTTGTAGATTTGAAATATTTTATCCTTTGATGGGACAAGCACAACAGCTGAATCCATGATATTTGTAATTTATTTGGTTGCAGAAATAGGGCTGACAACATTTGGGATGTTGACTTGTTTTGAGGAGCTGTGGCTTAATGGTTAGTGCAACTGCACCGTAACCAAGAATTCTGGCTTCAATTCCACAAGTTGGCCAACACATGCTAGCATGTAAAATGGACGTTAAACCGAATATGATGATGATGATGATGATGATGGCCACTTTGGAACTTCACAACAGAAAAAGCAATTGGTTGGCATCAGGAAGGGCATCCAACCAAGAAATTCCCCACTGCCAAATCCAAGTCCCTGTGAAGGGCACCTTCTGAACCCCAGTCACTGGGGAAAAATGACATTAAGACCCCCCAAAAACTTAAAGTGGATGCTATTTACAGTATAGAATAAGAGGGTCTGGTCATAAATATGAGCCAGGTTGTTTGATACTGGTAATTCTGGCTGTATTTCAAAGTTAACTTGGCCACTTGTAATAACAACAAGCAATGTAGAATTAAAGATACCTAACCAACTTATTTGTTAAGGAAGATGTTACAAAGGTTTGTCAGAAAGCTTTTTTGTACTCTTTAATTTGGATTTAAAATTTAAAAGACTGAATAATGGAAAGACAGTTGGACAATATACTATACACATTGAAGCATGTAAATGTCTCTTCGGAGAACTTCTGGATTTAGTGAGATACAAAATGAAACTTTGGGTCAGAGTGTTGGTTACAAGATTGAGGCAGAATTTAAAATTTGCAAGCAACACTATGGTTTAATTCCTAAGAAGAACACAATGGATAGCATATTGGCAATATATATTCTCATAGAGAAAGGTACAGAAACACCTGCATTGTGTTGTTGTAGACAGGGAGAAGGCATAAAACTGGGAACCTAGGGATGAGCTGTAACATTGTATGTGAGAGTCAGGGATAACTGAAAAATATATCAAACTGGCATAGAACTTGTACCAGAATACTATAATCATGGTATGAAGTACAGCAGCATTGACCAACTGATTTGAGATCAAGGTTGGACTACTTCAAGGGTTACCCCATAGCCCCTTTCTCATCACCATTGTCATGGATAGACTGATAGATGAAGTACAAAGAGAAGCACCATGAGTTATGTTGTTTGCTTTTGACAAAGTTTTGTGCACCAAGAACAGAAACAAGGCATAAGAGCAACTAGAGGTTGAGAGGGGAGACTTAGATAATAGAGGAATAAAATTGAGCAGAAAGAAAACAGAATACTTGACACTGCATAGAAGAGATGAAGGTAACATCCAACTACAGAAAAATGCACTACAGAAAGGGACTGCCATCATTTTTTTGTTAATGCTAATCGCTATTCCGTAAGGCACTATTTTTCATTTACAACTGATACCAATTTTTGGAGATCTTTATATTCCTGTAATTTGGTTGATAAACCATGACAGCTCCCAGTATACTTTGTTATTTTTTGTAAATCTTTGTCAATATTCCAATATCTAATAAACATTTTATCATCTTTGAGTGTTCCATTTGGTCATATCCCTAAGTAAAATACTTATCTGTTTCCCCTAAACTTTATGCAATGCTTCACAATTTCCTTATTTTCTGTTGAAGACTCTGATACTTTCTTCTCATTGTCTATAGCTCTGATGCTTCCAGCCACTGCAATAATCTGTCACACTTGGCTTCCTTGGGAAACTCTCAACCTCTCCCTCTCACTGCTGACATATATTGATCCTTTAAGATTGTAAAATATCTAAGGTTTTTTTTTCTTTGTTCTTAAATACATGCTTAATTTTGTGATGTTTATGTTTTGTTTACTTTCAAATTGACAACTTCATTTTTGGCATATGTCCCTTTTAAGTGGCAAGGGGTCCCTGATTTAATTTTTTTTTCACCCAGCTGGTCATATCACTAAATAGGTAATTTATACTTTCCCTTTCAAATTTACTATTTACTATTTGTCATATATAATGCTTTAATGTGATGATGTGGTTCTTAAGGCACATTTTAAAAACATCTTGGACTGAGCATGTTTCCAATATGGATGTTTTGAAGAGGGCTGGGTGCAAGAGAAAGCTGCTATACATTATTCGAGAAAGACAGCTTTCTTTCGTGGGTCATATAATGAGAAAAAAGGAGCTTGAAGAAGTGACACTAATGGGAAAGATCAAAGGGAAACAAGGCAGGGTAAGGCCAGGAACGAACTACCTAGAAGGTATAGTGGCATGGTCAGGAAAGAGCGAGCTGCAATTGCTAAGAACTGCAAACGATAGAAGTCTGTTGAGAACCATGATCACCAATTTTCTGGGAGAGCATGGCACCTGAGGAGGAGGAATGCTTTAATGTGTTCATCTCTACCCAAATATTACTACCATGCACATTTTGCACTTAGTGGCACAAATAATCAACATTATGTCTTCAAAAGATTATGTTAGAGTTTTTAAAACTTAAGAGGTCGAGATAAAAATGATGCTTTCTTATCAGATAAAACTTTAAAATGATGACTTGCTCTTAGGACATTGTGTAGTATATTTTCTCCAGAGTTATACTTTTGTTTTGTTTAGTTTTTGTGTAAAAATTGAGCTAAGAATATCTGGGTGGATAATTCTGTCTTCTTTTCGTCTTTGGTTTTAACATCATTTTTCCCCCAGTAATTGGAGGTCAGACAGTGACCTTCCAAGGGACTTGGATTTGGCAGTGAGGAATGTCTTGGCCAAATGGCCTTCCTGATGTCAACCAATGGCTTTTTCTTTTTTAAAATGCAAAATTCTTTTTGCCTGCTTGGGGAATCAAACTTGTCTTGGTTACAGTGTAACTGCACTAAACATTAAGCCACAGCTGCTTATCTGGGTGGATAATCCAAGTTTAAAAAGTTTGTAAAAAATTTTAGACTGTAAATAGCCATCTTTATATATATTGCTAATAAAGTTTATTTTGTACTTTAACAATGTTCTTTTGCTATTTTTTCCATTGAGATATCAAATGTTATTACTAAAGCAAACAGAGAAATGAAAAGGGTTGAAACTGATAAAGCATCCATTGCCACATTATGGAAAAAAAGTAAGTCTGTCTATGCTACTCCTTACTTGCTTACTTCCTCACTTACTCATTGCTTACATATTTACTTAATCATAGTAGGTGCACTCTAACAATCTTAAAAGTTCTTGACTTTTTGAACTCAGTGGAAGCCATCAATATAGGTATACCTAATTACTTCAGTAGTCTGATGATGAGAAATATCTCTCAAAATGTAGCTCAGAAAAAGCTTGCAACTCATGACATGACACATATACTACATCAATAGCAGGTGCACCTGGATACCCCTTAAAAAGCCTAACAAGTCAGGTTCATTGAACATGAAACAGTGTGTCATATTAGGTGAGTGGAAGGATATATCTTCCATTCACCTAATATGATATATTGTTTCATATATTGCTGCATTTAGTACTGTTAAAATTTTTGAAAACAGTTTACTGATAAGGGTTAGGTCATTTACATTGTGTTGACCCTATAGACTAGAATTGAAAGACTTTACTAGTAATTCAGATTGTGTTAGTCTCAGCATGACTGGTTTGAACTTTATTTTTTATCTCATGGATTTGTCTGCCTTTATCCTGAATTGTTTTATTTTAATCTTGACCCCCTGATGGAATCAGATTTTTTCTAAATTGTAAATACTGACAAGAAAAAAATTGTTTCAAAGCTTACTTACTCTTACCTTTATTTTTATCCTCAAAGTTATTTTTACTTTTAAACTTGGTCCTAATTTGAAATTGGGATAATTTTGTTGTTCAAAGCATTAAAAATGACTTATAATTTATGTTTAGCTTACTTACATATTTTATGTTTTGTAGTTCCATATCACATCTTTATAGAATATATTGTTGTTGTTGTTGTTCTAGTCCACACTCTAGAAGACATGCTTAAAGTGGATTTCATGGAAAATATACTTGCCAATGAGGATTTCAAAACTGAGCTAGTTCTGGCAGGTCAGTATGTTTTGGGGTATTTTTACGAGTTGTTTAGTTGTACATCACCAAATCAACGAAAAAGTAATGGTGTATAATGATAGAGAAAATGTAGAGGTTATTTTTCATCTACCACAGAGTGAATTTTGATTTTGTAACTGCAGATCCAACTGGACTTTAAAAATTATTTTATTTTATAAATTTATTAAATGGCAAAATGATCAAATTCTCTTTGTTAGAATGAGTTTCCCCTCATATTATTTGTACTAACTAATTTTGACATTTCAAATGGAAATTTTGTTAAATGCACCCTGCAGTGATATTGAAAATAACAGTTGTATGGACAAGAGAAACCGGAGGTTTAATTTGAATAATGTTTTATTAGAAAATATGTGTGTATATATGCACACATGTATACCAGAGGCGAAATATTGCCACAGTAACTTTGCTTGAGGCTTTAACTCATGACCACCAACATTGGAATTTACCCCATGTACACCCAATGATAAATGGTGCATTGATGTTAAGTCAAGTCAGGTCCATTGTGTGCTACTGACAAAGTAATCAGAATCTGCTTGTAGTTTAGAACTCTCATAAAATCAAGTTTCTAGGGTCCATACAAAACTGTTGTGGCAGTGCACCATATTCAGGGTTTTTATTTAATGGATACATATTAATGAATATATATCATGTTGCCTGGGGGATGAGCAAGGCAGCACATCCCTCAGCCAGTCCCAAGCCTGGATAAAGACAGAGGGTTCGGCGACAGGAAGAGCATCCAGCCAGTAAAAATCATATGCCACAAACTAAATTATGCCTGAAAACCGATATCAGCCAGACAATGCTAGGGCATCCCCCGTGTTAAGCGATGCGCAGCAGAACACTGGCCTTGATGCTGTGAGAAGTAAGCAAGCGAGGCTAACAACGATCAGGATAGCAACCCTAAACATTGGAACTCTAACAGCGAAGAGTAGAGAGATTGCAGACATGATGACTCGATGCAAACTGGACATACTATGCCTACAAGAGACGCGATGGACTGGAGGGAAAGCTGGAGAAAAGGCAAGAAACATTGGAGAAGGAGTGAAACTTTACTATAGTGGAGGGACAAGACCACGGAATGGAGTTGCAATATGCCTGAAGGAAGAATGGCAAGACAAGGTCATAAAAGTAAATAGGAAATCTGACGGGATCATCAGCATGAAGCTGGTGACCACCCAGAAAACCTACAACATCATATCAGCATATGCCCCACAACAAGGCTGTGATGAGGAAGAGAAAGAGAGATTCTGGGTAGAACTTGCAACGGTAACTGGCAACATTTGCATAGAGGAGGAGCTTTTCCTGGCAGGAGACCTGAATGGACATGTGGGAAGCAGTAGACAGGGATACGAGAGATGGCATGGAGGGAAGTCACATGGTAACATCAATGCGGATGGAGAGAAGATCCTTGACTTTGTTAGAGCTGGTGATATGGCCCTGGTGAACACCTTCTTCGTTAAGAGCGATGCACAGAGTTATACCTTTGAGAGCGGCCCTAATAAGACAACTATTGACTACATCACGACAAGGAGAGAAGGCCTGAGCAGAATAAAGAACTGCAAGGTGATTGTTGGGGAGTGTGTAGCTACTCAACATCGCCTACTAGTGATGGATTACATCTACGTAAAACAGAAGAAGAGAAGGAGAAAGAGGGACAAGAGGATCTGTTGGTGGAAACTGGAAAAAAGGAAGGAAGAGACCTAGTAGCGAAGCTGGAAGAAATACTGGAAGACACTGAAGACGAGACGAAAATGAAGTGGCAGACAACCTACCCCGATATAATAGAAGCAGCTAAGGAGGTCCTGGGAACATCAGTACCTGGGAAATACTTAGAGAAGGAGTCTTGGTGGTGGAATGAAGAAGTGAAGCAGGCAACAAAAGAAAAGAAGATAGCCTTTAAATGGTGGAAAATAGAAAGGTCGGATGAAGCAAAAGAGCATTACCAACAAATGAACAAGATCAGCAAGGAAAAGTGTGCAATAGTGCGAAAAGCAGCAGTTGAGACCCTTTACAGGGAGCTGGAAAGAAATGGCCCTCAGATCATTCATTGCCTGGCAAAAACCAGGAACAGGAGGTCAAAGGACATTGACAGACTGCCCCTTGTGAAGGATAAGGATGGGAAAATTCTTTATGAAGATGGAGAAATTCGAGACAGATGGAGCGGCTATTTCCACACCCTACTGAACACCAAAAATCGAATGGAGAAATTAGAGGAGGTACCATCGGTGCAAGGACCAGTGCAGGATTTCAACGAGAGTGAAGTTAAAATACAACTTGTGAGAGTGAAAACAAATAAAGCAATGGGACCAGACGAATTACCAATTGAGCTAGTGAAATGCCTCAAAGAAAAAGGAATATCTTGGATAACAGCAGTAATGAGAAACATCATGAGAGACGGAATACCACAGGAATGGAGAGGAAGCACTACCACACCTATCTTTAAGCAGAAAGGAGACCCACTTGAATGTGGAAATTGTAGAGGAATAATGTTGCTCAGACATAGCCTGAAGCTCATGGAAAGAGTCATTGAAGCAAGACTAAGAGAAATAGTTACCATCAAGGAAAATCAGTATGGATTCCTAAGAGGAAAGTCAACTACAGAACCAATGTTCTGCCTAAGAATATTGCAAGAAAAATTCAGGGAACACAACAGACCACTACATATGGTGTTTGTAGACCTTGAAAAAGCCTACGACACTATCCCCAGGGAGCTAATTTGGCACTGTCTTCGGAGAAGAGGGGTTCCAGAGGAGTACATTCGAGTGATTAAGGACATGTACGAGGGCAGCACCACTAGAATCAGCACAGGCTCGGGGAAGACAGAGAAGATAAAGATACAAGTTGGACTTCACCAGGGATCGGCCTCGAGCCCGTTGCTCTTCATAATCATCATGGACGTCATCACTGACAAAATTGCTGAAGAAACCCCTTGGGCAATGTTGTTCGTCGATGACTTGGTGCTCTGCGCAGATGATCGACTAGAACTTGAGCAGCGACTTGAGAAGTGGAGAGAGGTGATGGAGGGTGCGGGGTTGAAGCTGAGTAGGTCAAAGACGGAGTGTTTGCCACCAGTTGGAGAGACAGGAGACATCATGATGAATTAATACAACTCGAACGCAAGAGCCAAGCTACCGAAATGTCACCAGTTCAAATACCTTGGCACCACGATCCAACAGGAGGGAGGCTGCCAAAGGGAAGTCGAACTGCGCATTTCTAAAGCCTGGAACAAATGGAGAGAGTTAACTGGAGTACTCTGCTACAGAAAAATGCCTCCCAAGCTCAAAGTGCTAATTTATAAAACAGCAGTGAGACCAGCCCTGATCTACGGAAATGAAACTTGACCTATTACGGGTACTCAGGCTGACAAGATCAGCTCTTGTGAAATGCGCATGCTCAGATACAGCCTTGGAATAAGTTTAGAGGAGCACAGGAGGAATGAGACGATAACAACAGAATCAGGGGTGATGCCAGTAAAAGATCTGATGAGAAAAAGGAGGATGGAATGGTTTAGCCATGTTTGTCGCCGAAAAGCAGAGGAAGACATCAGGATGGTATGCGAAATGAGAGTTGAAGGAAATAGAGACAGAGGCAGACCAAAGCAAAGATGGAGGGATGCAGTGAAAACAGACCTTCGCTGGCTTGATCTAGAGAGAGAGGACACTAGCGACAGGAGGAGGTGGCGGAGTCTGGTCGAGCGGAAGATACTGCAGAAACCTGCTACCCGTTCAGGATACAGGGGAGTAAGGTGAGCAAGGTGAGCATATGAATGAGTATATATATATCATATTACACACATGCACACATGTACTAGTACTATATATGTAATACATGTACAAATAAATCTCACTTTTTAACATTTTACTGAATGCCAGCACTTAAAGATTCAATTGCATTAATTCTGAAGATTCTCTTTTTATTTCTTTACGTAGAGGAAGGGATACTAAGAAATACTGGAGATAACTTAAAAAAGATTAATGAGCTGAAAGAAGAGTTGAATAAAGGAGATCTTAAAGGTACGAATCTTGCATTTAAATACTTGTAAAACACTCAGCAAATTTTTGTTATTACATCATGTTGCTATTCATAGTTTTCTTAGTCTTTTCTATGGTTATTATCATGGGCAGTGTTTAGATGAGCCTTCTTCAATGGTATCAGCTCAGTTTGTTGCATCTTGTGTGACTGACTCCTCTCAACGTCTTCATCCTTAAGGAGTTGCTGCTTCTCATTATAATATGTCTTTTTATGGTGTAGTTTCTAGTCTAAGGTTTGTGAGTGCTTTCCGTCATCATATGTTTGAGTTGTTTTTAGTCTAAGGTTTCTGGGTGCTTTCTGTCATCATATGGCTGGGATGATTTTAGTCTAAGGTTTGTGAGTGCTTTCCATCATCATATGGCTGGTATTGTTTTAGTCTAAGGTTTCTGAGTGCTTTCTGTCCCCATATGGTTGGGATGTTTTTAGTCCAAAGTTTCTGATTGCTTTCTGTCATCACATGGCTTGGATGTTTTTAGTCTAAGGTTTCTGAGTGCTTTCCATCAACATATGGCTGGAATGTTTTTAAGCTAAGGTTTCTGAATGCTTTCCGTCATCCTATGTTTGAGTTGTTTTTATTCTAAGGTTTGTGAGTGCTTTCCATTATCATATGGCTGGGATATTTTAGTCTAAGGTTTCTATGTGCTTTCTGTCATCATGTGGTTGTGATGTTTTAGTCTAGGGTTTCTAAGTGCTTTCCGTCATCATATGATTGGGATGTTTTAGTCTAAGGTGATCTCTTATCTCCTAGCCAAACATTTTTTCAGCCTTTATTTTCACAGCTCAAAACATTTAATAGTTTTATGTCTTGTATGGCTCTGAACATAACAAAATGAGTTAAGCAGTAACAGAAATCAATCAATGAGGTCAACGCTTTATCCACTATCCAACTGTTGAAATGATGTCAAAAAAGTCCGTGAGTCTTGGTGAGTGTTGTTCCCTGTTTCTGTTAGGCCACAGAACCCGTAAGTTGTGACTTATGGGTAACAGAACATTGGATTGTCGGTGTAAATTTGAGGTACTCTGTCAAGCTCTTGAATGATAAATGTTAAATGTAATTGGTTTGCTCAGATGAATCTTACAGAGCGAAGGAGACGAGGACGACTGAGGTGTAGATGGACATATAACGTCAAGGAAGATATGGCAGTGAAAGGCTTGACGAGAGACATGGCGAAGGAGAAGGGTCGTTCACTACGAATACCCCTGTTGAGAGAAGGCGGCAGGAAAAAAAGGACTAGTATCCATCATCCAAAGGTTGCCAAATTACCCATTAGCACATGAGATACTCATGTGTTATGGATGAGGCATTGCGTGAAACCTTTAATAGTCAAATCCAGATTCCTCTTTAGCATTTCTTTTTGTGTAGGGGAAACAGTTTGTTGAGTTAGGAAAATATTTTTACAGTTAGTATATTCATAAAGAACGGACTATCACATTTGGGGTGTACTACCGCGTGGGTCGTACTGGAAGCTCCATTTTATTGATTAACTTAACGGCAATTCTACGCCATTACTTTCATTTTGCCGATTATTTTGTATAGATGTTTTTATTAACCTGTAAAACTTTATTACTTATTAGATGTCCCATTGTGCAAAGTCGTCACTTTGCATAATGCTATGCTATTTATATCATATTCACACCGCCTTTCAGTAATATAGCCATTGTCTGTCATCGTCATCATCATTATTATTTTTGTTTTTGTTGTTTTTATCATTTCGCACAATGTGTTGCAATGGTGTTTCTTTGTACTTATAGCTCAGAGTCAACAAAACTCCTCAAATTTCAAGCACTTTACGTGATTCTAGCGGAGTGCAAGTGTGGTTCTCTGTAATTCTCCGATTTGTGTTGTTATGCCAATCTTTTTCAGGTTAATGGTAGTAAATTGCTTTTCGTGCCTGAGCCTCTGACCACAATGGGAATAACTTCAAGATTTACATACCATAACTTTTAAAGCTCTCTCGCGAGATCTTGGTACTTTTTACATTTTTTGTGTTGTTTTTCGATTAAGCGTGTGTCAAATGGGATTGCAAAATCGAATTTTTTTGCTCTTGTTTCTCTTGTTATCAATGATAATTTTATCTGGTCTTATAGCTTCAATTACATGATCTGTTTGTACTGTGAAGTTACAGAGTATTTTAAACTTTTCATTCCTAATAACTAGTTTGGGTACGTGCTCATGCCATATTTTCGTCATTGGTAATCCATATCTCACACATCTCTACGTGAATTCGCCCTCCAATCCATTCATCTCTTCTTTTGTTCTCTATTGGAGCCACTGCTGCATCCACCTAGACTGTGGTTCAGTTTTTCCATCTTATGGCTGCATATTTGGCATATTCCCTTTTTAGAGTTCCCTCTTTCAATTAGCTTCTTTCACAGCAGCTGTTTCGTCAAGTTGTCGTGACAAAAATTCTGAGTTCATCATTATCACCCCTTACAAGGTTATCGCCACCCAAGAATGAAAAAAAAAAGATAATAAAAAGCAAGAACAGCAACAGTGGGCTCTCAATGAGTTCTTATGCGTTGCGGCTGAAAATGCATTTTTTTAACATACAATTTCTATCGGCATTTTCCTTGCGTTTTAGGAATATCGGATTGGACGTCAACGTTAGAGCCATTATCCCATATTCACATGGAACAGAAGGTTGTTTTTGTTATTTTAGACTTTTGTTTTAGGAGTATTAACGTAAATATGCTCTTGCTAATGATTTCGATCGATTTTGAATTGTTGGAGTAACCTTTCGAAACAAGTTACAATTTGTTGTATTTCCTTTCCTTGCTTATTTTATGTGCAGAGTATTAGATTAAGAGTACAGAATTGATTGTAAGCACCTTTACTCAAATGCAAAGAACATATACTTGCTTGTTTTAATGTCTTGATAATTATGACTTTGAAATATCAATGGGAGGAACGATATTTTTCTTACTTGCACTTATTCTGAAATACCCGTATTGCATAAATCTATGATCTAAAGCAATAAAAGCTTTAATATGCCTGTAATGATAGTGCTGATCCTGAATGGCTGCTATTTTTACTGACTTATATCTGCATAGAATTTAAGCATGTGGTAGACTTATTTTCAGAAATTTTGTAAATCTTCTGGAAAATGCAGGCTTTAGGATGTATCAGAGTAGAATATCTAGTTTTGCATTTTACGTTCCGTCATTTTATACAGACTTGATTTTTTTCAATATTTGTAGTATTGTAATATATGTATACGTTAAAATTATATTTTAATATTTCTGATAAAAGTACATAACTCTAAGTTTCTCGCTCACGCATTCAATTCAGCTTGAAGCAGGCAGTAACTGTCCAGTGGAATCGTAAGCCCCCCTCTCCTACTATCAGAAGTAACCCCTAGGAACACACGCTGTGTCAGCACTGTAGCCTATCACCAGTAACTGCTGCTTCCCAAGTTGTGTTGTGTTGCAAAGCTGGAGTGAGCTCGCCAAGGTGCAAGCCTGGTCAAGGAATTGACAGCCTTTAAGATACCAGAGACCCTCAGCTGCCCCTTCTTAGTTAAAGCAGTTGTGCTGGACTTGGTTTTCAAAGGCATAAGTGTATGTCAGAGTGCTAAGAATAGTGAAAATATCAAGTCTGTATTAAATGAAGAGAAGTAAACTGTAAAATTTGATATTCTACTCTGATGTGCCCTATACCCTGCATTTTATAGATAATTTACAGAATTTCTGAAAATAGGTCTGCCACACCCATAAATTTTTTTATTTGGCCTAACAATCTCCACTGATTTATCCATTTTCTGTTGCAATATTTGTATCAGTTAAATGGTATATATATATTACGGTTTTTTGTTGTTTACTTGACGAAGGCATGGCAGATCACAATAAAATATCTCGTGTCTTAATATTGAGAACTAAAAGATAAATTATGAGGTTTTTTACACATTGTATCCCAAGAATGATGTACTTAATATTTTATTAATGGTTCGCCTGTTTTTCACGTTTAGACTGATCAGGAAGAGGTAGGACAGAGACTTACAAATCTTCTTAATGTTTACAATGAAATTGTATCCTTCCATACTTGTAGAGATTGTGGTGATATTGTTAACCCTGGTAAATATTATGCTTTAGGTCGGGTAAATGTATCAGTATTTTGTAAACATCAAGAGCGTTATTGTATCAGGTGAAATAATCGAGCAAACTTGTTTGTTGGACCCAATTTTAATCAGCAGACAAGGCACAGGGTATTGTTAGCAGTATTCATGACTCCAGTACAGAACGTTTCCCAGAAACGTGGCATGTCAGTGCAGGGTAGATTAACTGGTCCTTAGCAATTATTGGATACAACTCCGTGCGTGCATCGATTAAAAGATAAGTTGTTCTCATAGATGACATTTCAATGACAGATGAAATTCAGAAAACTAAAAGGACATACATTATAACTATAAATTTCATCTAAAAATTGAGAACTGTTGTTTTGAGCATCTTTTTCAGAGCAGTGAAGTGGTTTGACAGTGACAATTATTTGTCGTCAAAGCTTTTAAAGTTAGAAATGAAATATTTAAGACCAATGTATTTGATAGAACATTATGAGCAGGTGTACTTTCAATAATTGTGTTTTTATAGTTTCTTAGCTAGGATGAGCTTATTATTCAATATTTATAAATCTAATTAAGCCTTGTCAAAGAAAATGTCGTGAAAAAATAACATGAACTAAAAACAAAATGTAAAACAATTATCATGTTATTAACATTATGAAATGTTATTTCAGAAGATGAAAATACTTGGTTCGAAATACGGAGGGTGTGTTTTTGGGAAAATAGGAAGTTACTACATTTTCATCGCTTTTTCGTTGAAAACATTTAAACTACATGCTACAAACACTGCAGCAGTTAAATAACAACTTGACATCGTTACACCTTTTTCCAAGATATTCCGATGAAATTTGGTGAAAACAGATGTGCATATCTTAAAATGGAAAAAAAAGATTATTTCATGTGGACAACTTGCCAAAATTCATCCGACCATTCAGTCAGCATCTGATGGAGACTGCTACAAATAGCCAGGAATTGACGGAAACATTGCTTTCCATGGCCAAATAAACTATGATAACTAAGGAATACNGTTTTTGGGAAAATAGGAAGTTACTACATTTTCATCGCTTTTTCGTTGAAAACATTTAAACTACATGCTACAAACACTGCAGCAGTTAAATAACAACTTGACATCGTTACACCTTTTTCCAAGATATTCCGATGAAATTTGGTGAAAACAGATGTGCATATCTTAAAATGGAAAAAAAAGATTATTTCATGTGGACAACTTGCCAAAATTCATCCGACCATTCAGTCAGCATCTGATGGAGACTGCTACAAATAGCCAGGAATTGACGGAAACATTGCTTTCCATGGCCAAATAAACTATGATAACTAAGGAATACCACCGACGAGTCAGGAATACCACCGACGAGTCAGGAAAACCTGGTCATCTAAGTTATCTGATTTTAGCAAAGTAATGCACACAAGAGTTTTGCGGTACGAGTTAATATACCAACCATAGGTATAATTAACTGGACCATCCAGGAAATAGAGAAACATATGAAGACCTGAAATTCTTCGAAGATGACAAAAACAATTGTCATCCCAACAGTGGTGTAGACTGTTCGTTTATGGGCAGAACAACAGGAGGTAGAGGATTACATCAAATGAGAACCCTGTATGAAAGTAGAATATATTCCAAACGTCAACATCACCATTTTAGAACATGAAAGAATTGATTGAGCTTAATAAATGTTGCATACTAGTTTTGGCGTTTGCATTTACTTGATTTCCAATTATAAATTAAGTCTAATATCTTGTGGTGGTTTAAGTGTAAACCTTTTGAGAAAGAAGGGCCATATACCCCACGTCGTTAAATGGGATTCCGATAAATCTGCATATTTGCTATACCTTTTGTAAATTTTCTCAGACTATTATAAATCACTAAAATGTATTTACCATATTCGTCCTAAAAATTCGTAGGGAAGGTGCCCCTATTAAGATTAATAAGAATTAACGAAAAATTTAGCAGAGCTATTAAGGACATTAGTTTCGTACCCGAAAACCGTGTATCGGAACGGAAGGAGAAAATGCAACTCACGGAGTTGCTGTTCGTATGTACAGGAAGAAGAAGAGGAAGAGGAAAGAAGACGAAGTAGTTGGTCATTTACTCGAGGAATATACAAAAATCACCTGGAACAATCACTTTAGATGAGACTGTTACGGACAAAAGAAGGAATTCTAAAGTTGCTGGTGCACTTAAAATTTCATGTATTTTTCTATTACTGGGTCTTTCACTGATGGTTCTTCTAGTAAACAATGGGCCCATTTATGTCTTTCACAGATTCCATCTATGAGAGACCCGAAAGGAAGTAACAGATCAAGAGAAATGGGGATAGGAAGCGCCCAAAACACCATAAAATGCAAGACATACGGATCGCCCCGCCAGAGCCCTCCTTGGAAGTTTCTTCCACTTGGGTTGTTCTAGAGCCAGTGCTGAAGCATCTCAAGACCACCTGTTCTGCATGGTTAAGCCCTATAAGTGAAGATCCGATCAAGAAGAGACCAGAGGTCTACACGTGATCTTTGCCAAAAGGAACTAATGCTACTCAAACGACTTGCACAGTTGCTGCAGTAAGGAAAAACAAGACATTTTGTCCCAAAATTTCAATATGGCGGCAACAGCAGCCGCTCATCTGCAATGCCTTTGTCCGTTATTTTGGCCAAAATTTTCTGATTGACGATAGCCCGGTTTCTGAAAAACATGAGGAATGCAAAATAGGAAAATGGCGCTTATTGGTATGAATACAGTATGTGTATTTTATTGCTACGCAACCTGATTCAGACGGAAGTTTGTCTTCACTGTGCTACCTTTAAAATGAAAACTCTACTTAGAAAAGCTGGGGATTTTTGGAGTTCGCTTTTTGGTTGAATTCACCAGAAAAAAGTAAAAAGATTTTGTCAAATAAAATTGTGTATACAACTTACAACTCATTGCCACTGTGTTCTATTAGAGTTTTTACTATCTTATTGGTAAGCTCTTTTTGTTTAGCAGATTTTTTATGGACAGTTACAATGTCAAATGTGTTACTTGACCACATCACCCCCTTTTCTCTGTACACACAGAAATAAGATACTTTTTACTTGAGAAATACCTGGAAAATCTAATTGTTCAGATTGGTCACTCTGTACTAAACGGCTTAATCAAATTGAATTTTTCAACAAAGGCATCAATTTTATAAATTTATTTATTTGTTGTTTTATTTATTTGTTTATAAATGTTTGCTTTTAGAGTTGTTTTTTATATATTACCGTACTTAAATTATCGGGCACTGCACGAAATGCAGGTGGAGAAAGTCGAAACATGTAGAACATACCCAAAGATGCCAAATAGATTTCAGTTGTACGCACTTAACAACGATGCACATTTTGTCAGCATTATTGGGTTGTTGCAAGTTTCTACATGTTTTTGAAGAATTCTAATGCTTGATTAAATTACAGACAAAACAGAATTAAACAAACAGTAGTGCCTTGAGAAATAATTGTATTAGTGGAATTTTCAGAACTAGTACGATCGATCATAGTCATGCTCACATAATTGTCAAAAAGTAATGACTTGATTATTCCAAGAACAGACCAGCATAGCTTATCCTCTCAAAAGCCTTGCCTCTATCAAGACCCACAGGGACGATCCTTCGTAGTTTTATCCATCAAACGATACATTAAATTGGTGGTAATGTTCATAAGATTTAGTTAGCAATTACATGTATACTTGTTTTCCGTACGTATAGCAAATTATGCTTTTTGCTGCCTCATTCAGACGGAACGGAGATCCTCAAGTTCTCTTCTTACATGATTTGATTGAACCCAAACTTGTTAAATATTGAAGAATATGTTTGCAAATGATACCTTAATCAATAAATGATAGTTGTGAACTTTTATATTTCTTTAACTAATGTTACAAGATATCCGGATTATCAAAACAATTCATTGAATGGGATAATGTACTAACGCAATGTGAAGTAGCCATTGATACGCAACAGTCGGCTAGGGACTGACTTCAGTTTCACTTTGTCACGTATAGAAAAAACGTCAGTAATACAGAACAGTGTACGTTAAGAACATTTATTATTGTTCTTTGACTTCAGATAATGTATTTAGTAATATAGGGACTGAAATAGTTTTAAGAATTTTGAATTCTTTGTCGGTTTTTCTTTCTTTTGTATGGTTGTGATTCTTTTACTTATTTGAGGTGATACATCTTCATCTCATAATAAAGAACTTTAGAAGCAAACGACAGATCACTGTTCGGCAGCACGTGAAACAAGAACAGGATCTGATTAAACCCAGCATCAATTACAAAATTTACTCAAATTACTTTATTCCTTCAAGTGACAACTAAGTCTAATGGTATTCTAATATCAAATGCTTTTTTGTGTCTATGTAAAGTACAGAAAAAGTGAGATACGCTAAGTCGTAGATTAAAACTGTACGGAATGTGTGAGTAAGCCTAGGCATTCCACTTTAATGTAATATGATACCTTGTTACATTATATGTGCACTTCATGCTGTAAAATTGTTCATTGAAATAAATTATTTATCAGAAACTATGTATCAATTCAATCTTACATAAAAAATGTTATGAAGAATTGGCTAATCCCTTTTACCCTAAAATAAGGAAAAATGCTGCTCTTCTTTTCTTGCTTGTATCTCTGTAACGATTTGGATTTAAGCCTTCAGTTGTTTCAGTATCCCCCCAAAACACCTTGAGTGTCTGCACAAAGAAATACAGTAATAGGACAAGTGAATAAAACACGGAATATTTCAAGCTACTGAATTCTAACTTGGGGATAAGTTTTCGACGAGAATGAGTCGTGCCAATTTCACCACGTGTTCAAAAAGTCAGCTGTATGTTAAAGTGAGAGTTTAAATAAAGATTAGTATCATGAGGGCCAGATGTAGACTCGTTCTTTTTATGAAATTTTGTTTAGAACAGGAGACAAGTAAATGAGGGGGTTTTTATGCCCGTATGCTTCTCTAATAATCTTTAAAATTCTTGATTTTTTGGACTCAGTTGAAGCCATTGATATAGGATATTTATCATGTCGTGAGTCGTAAGCTTTTTCTGAGATACGTTAAGAGAACTACTTCTCTCACAGTCGGCTGCTGAAGTTACTATGCAACCAATTTAATTCAACCAACTGTGCACACCAATTTTATACTTTGATATTGCGGACATGTTTGGTGACAGGAATCGAGTTGTTTTGAGAAGTGACGCCATACCTATCTTGTCTTTGTTGTGTTTTTTTTTTGTAATGCTGGGGGCCATATTTCTGGAAGAGTGTAAGATATGCTGTTGCTGTGACTGCTGTACTGTAGGTAATGAATGGTTTCTTTTATTTTTCTTGTTCCAGGATTTATTTCTCTGTCCAGAATCTTTTTATTTTCCCAGTCGAAAGTGTGATCTTGTGTCAAGCAGTGCTCCGCTATTTCATGACTGTTGATCTTACCTTTTTTAACGGCTCTCGTGCTCTTTTTCTCTTTGACCCACGGTACACTTTGATTCTACAATGTTGATGGCAGGACAGTCCTCACAATGAAGTCTGTAATCTATATTGTTTCTCTCTTCAAGTGGAACTGAATCATTTGGCTTTGAGAGTGTCGCCCTAATAGTGGATGTTGTGAAAAATGAATACATGATATTATGCTGTCGGAGAATCCGTCTTAGTTGTTCGCTGATGCCCTTGACATAGGAAGGGCAGATTTGTGTTACAGGGGTTTTTTTTCGTCTTCATGATTGCGCTTGGTAGTTTTTCGTAATGCTCTTTGGACACCCCTAGTACGGTACCCTTTGGACAAGAGAACATTTTGAAGGTGTTTTTCTTCCTTTCTGAGGAGGTATGACTTTAAAATGATGCTTTTTGCCCTTCTAAACAGAGCGTTGATGACATTATGAGGAGTTGAAAATGGATGGTGTGGTGCGATATTAAAGTACCGATTTGTTTGAGTTGTTTTCTTGTAGAAATGATGCAGTTTGCATGTCTCTTCAGTAGGACATCAAGAAACGGCAATTGTCTTTCTTAATCTTTTTCCATGGTGAACACGATGTTTGAGTAAAGACTGTTGATGTGCCTGAAGAAACCATTTAGATGATCTTTAATAATTGCGAAAAATGCTTGCATGAATATTTCAGCAATCACAAAAGATTTTGGAGCTCCCGTGGGTACATCGCTCTTCTCTGTGTATGTGCCATTGTTGAATAGGAAGATGTGATGGTAAGACGTGCTTGTAGTAAAAAAGAATGTCTGGAGGCTTTAGAGTAGTTCTTGATGGCAATGAATCGTCATGTTGAAGTAGAACCATTTTTTGAAATTTGGAGAAATGGGGCGAAAAAAGTCCCTGACAGCCGTTCAGAGGGCCCAAATTGTAGCCCTATTCAAAAGTTGACCGATCGCAGTATTGCAAAGAAATTGAGTATCACCAAGTTAGCCGTGCATCAGGCGATCGTCAAGTAGGAAGAAGTAGGAATCTACAAGGGTCGGAAGAGAAGTGGAAGACCTAGAAGCACCACCAAGCACGACGACATCTTGATGAAAAAGATGATCATCAGGTCTCCAACAAGTTCAATGAAGAAGATCAGGGCAGAACTGGTGCGGAGACGATGCAAAGTGAGTCATATGACAGTTTCTCGACGTTTATAGAAAGAATTTCAGTTGAAATCCTACAAACCGCCAAGAAAACCGAGGCTTACACCTGCGATGAAAGCCAAGCGCCTGGTATTTGCATTGAAACATCGCCACTGGAGGGCCGCACATTGAGGCAGGGTATTATTCTCAGACAAGTCTACCCTTCAACAGTTTTCAGTGTGCAAGCGCCACGTCATGAGACCAGCTGGAAAGCGGTATGATGACAAATATAAGATATCGACGATGAAACTAACCCTCAAGTCAGATAATTTGGGGGGAAGTGCCCAAGAATGGGGTCGGTGGCCCCTACTTTTTGATCTCTAGAACCACTGTGAATGGACCGAAGTATGTCGAGTTGTTGTCAGACAAATTGTCACATGAAAGTCCATAACTTCAACATATTTCTGGAGGATGAACCGCCAAGCCACCATTTCAAAGTTGCAACCACGTTTTTGGCTGCGAGCAAAGTCAGAGTGCTCGAGTGGCCGGGAAATAGCCCTGACTCCAATCCAATCGAAAATGTGTGGACGGTATTGAAGGATAAAGTGTCATAACAAGAAAACATCAAGTTGGCTAGAGTGATAAAAGAAGTCTGGGTTAGAGAAATCTCGAAGGAGTATTGCCAAAGTTGAATAGGCAGTGGTGGCTGTAATCAGAAATAAGGGAGGGCACACAAAATATTGAATTTTGGACAATTGAATGTTCATGGTTACCAAAATTGGACATAGTGACATTTTTTCCCGCGCTATATGAAGATTTTATGAGAAATAAAATAATTATCCTGTTTAACTACGATGATATTGTCATTTTCGTGAAATTTTGAGATTGGCCTTAAACTCGTGTTCATGACTGTATGTTCAAAAAGAGATATTCAGCTTCTTGATTGTCTTCCGCAAGTCGCAAACATTTCTTGTGATTCAAGTGAATCCTTTTTTGAAGCAGTTGGCGGCTTGTCCCCTCTAGTATACATCTTGATTTGTTTGTCCCAACTGGGTAATGTAGACTTAGGTGTTTGTAATCACACGGTTGTGTAGGCATCGTAGAGAGAATCTTAGGTGATTTGTAAATTCAGCAATCTTGATCTTTGTTCTTAACAGAAGTCGGTAGTACTGAAGAGCATTATCTCGTTATATTTTGTATCATTTAAATAATTGGACTTTTTGAAGCAAATTTATATTCAACAGTACACAAAACAGCCTCTTGGAGAAATTCCACTACCGTTATGAAGACATGTTTTCATGCTGTGTAGCTCTGTATATATATGCATATATATCACTATTACTTTACAAAGCGGATTTATATTTCACCAGACAACAACAACAACTGGGTCAATGTGGTCAAATTTACGAGACACCCAAGAAGGAAACCATTTAGTTTGATTGCTCTTCTTATCGGTTGGATTGACTTTTTTTTCAGCTGAGAGGCACTCAACGTATATTTACTTTACCTATTTTTTCTAATACTGGGGACATGGGGACTAATTACGTTTGTAATTACCATGCTCTGACCATTACTTTTAGAAGTATCCACATTAACACAATTTTATTTATGTTTTGGGCTATGAGTTGTGGGTTTTTTTGTACTTTTCCTGTAATATCTCTTCATGAATTAACAGCTTTCTTTAGCACTTTTTATCATGATTGAATCATTGGCTTCATTGCTAGAATGCAAAAGGAAAGGAAACGGTTTATTGCTTGAGACGTTTTTTTCTGACAACTTGGTGATTGTGTCAATGGACAATACCGCTTGTTAGATTGCATCGTCAACACAAGAGAATCTTTTTTTAAGTTGTAAAACGTGATACATACACCACCATTCTTTTGGAAGTGTTGGTGTACTTTTTGGTAATGGCAGTTATCTCTTTCAAGAGAAATACTTGACTATTTTGATGCCTCAAATGAAGTGCCTTAAATACAAACAGATCTTCCCTTTCCCTTCGTTCCTAAATACTGCTTCTGCCTGGTAAATCGCTTTATGGACACGAATGGTCTTGTGGGAATTCTCTAAACATGGTAAGCCACAAAGATTTGTGTTTGAAACTGTAATGGCTAAAATGTGCCAATGGGTGTCATTTTAACGTTGGAAACCTTGAGGTTTATGAATTTGCAGAAAAAAAAGCCTTAATTTAGTTCGAGGTTGTTATTACAGTTATTACAGAGTTGAAAATTCAGTCATTGTACACCATTACCCTTCTTGGATACCTTTAACTCATTAATAATGACATATCCAAAATAACTATTTTTAACTCTTTATTGGTAATGAAAAATAGGTCTTTCTTATGTTCTATTTCTGATTTTATAGAATGTGTGTGCCACTTTCACTTTCTCTCTATCTCTCTGTCTCTGTGTGTGTGTCTCTCTGTGTGTCTCTGTCTCTCTGTCTCTCTCTCTCTCTCTCTCTCTCTCTCTCTCTCTCTGTCTCTCTTTGTCTCTCTTTCTGTCTCTCTC
>RDPX01000113.1:488430-505569 GCA_003991215.1 Morbakka virulenta | reverse complement strand
CTCCTCTCCCTCCCTTTCTGTGTGTCTCTTCCTGTTTGTTGGTTGTATTTATGTAAGCCATTTCGTGTGTTTTGGAATATCTGATGTGATTAAAATTGTTATTGTTTGAGCACAAATCCTATTTGTCAAAGAATTCATACTGAAATACAACCTGAACTTTATGATTTTTTTACGAACCGCGGACTTTACTCGTAATTTTGTTTTTTTTCCCTACTACACATTCAAGTGTATCAAATATTTTTTATTAAAATTTGCACTCTATGATTTCCTACATTGGTATACGTTAATCAAAAATTCGCTCATCAGTGGCAATTATCAGACGAATTAAGGGGTTTATTTGTGATCAAACTTAACGAGTGGCAGTTTTATAATGTAGTATGTCAGCTAAACTAACTCTAAAAGCCCTTTAAATCGTTGTACTTACACAACAGTGTTTTTGTCGGAAAAGACTACAAGATAATCAACGCTTTTTAGTACATGCAAACAGAGAAATGTAGGGATGGCCTTTCAGCAGACGATATTCCAGGGGTCATTGTTTTAGGTTCCTCCATTTGATGCAATTTTGCCGTCCACCGAATACCACTAGAACGCATACCATGTTAGACCGAGTCTGGTCATACCAATCCAATTCAAAACTAAAAAGTGATACAGTAGAAGAAGGAAAAGAAGAGATCGAAATTTCTTGTGTTATTAATTATTTTGAAAATTTATCTGAAAACTGACTGTTAATTAAAAAGATTTTAATGTATCATTGTTTTCTGATACTTTTTGCTCAGACAGTAATAATTTTCCTTCATCTCTCATCTTTTCCCTGTTATTTCCTCTGTTATTAAATACACTTCTTCCCTAGGAAATCTTTGTCATTTAATTTTTGCGCAATTTGTTCTTGTCTGACTTGCATTGTCACAAATCTCTTTTGGATGTCATGGTAACAGAACTTCTTGAATGGAATGTCAAGGGGATAGTTTTCAACTGGTCTTCGTACGGTAATCAAGATTCAACGTCTAAAAATACTTAAAAGGCAAAGTATTCCTTTGAGTTATTGAAGTAGGAATCTTCTAATTTTTATTTCAGATTATGTTTACGGACGCAAAAAAATTATAAAATACATTTTGGCGTTGAAAAATGAAAACGAAGAAATTCGCCAGGTGTTCTTGTGAACAGCGGCTGTGTTAAGTGAAAATGCGCGAAGTTGACGTGGAGTCAATAAAAGTTCTATCGATGTCAACAGCATAATGGCAGTGGAAATTTGCAAGTGGCTTTTTGTAAGAGAGAGAAGGAATATCATGATCTGAAGGTAGTACGATCCACGAAAGAAAGATCAACATCACCATAGGAATTTATACAAAAATCTTACGTCCAAGGGCATACTCATCGTACAAGGAGAACTGAAATGTTATTGATAATCTAAAACTCGTTTAGATATTTCTTGATGGACATATTACGTGGACGTCTGTGCCTTCGGTGATCCAATCTTTGACAGAGACCCATTTTAAATGCATTTTAAATAATATTGTAGTTTTTAATATTACAAATTCAGGATGAAGGAGATTTTTGACAGGTCGTAGACCTTCCGATTTTGTCATGTGGCCTGGACCTCCCTCAGAAGATTTTACTGTGATGCAAGGTTAGTTCTGTTTCATTCTGTAAATCATAAAGAAGCGAACTTTTTACTCCTACAGTTTGTTGATTACACGATAAGACGATGGCTTCACAGTATGATGAAAGTATTTGTCGCATACGTAAGGTGTTCTTTTGTTGTTTACCACATACAAAGGCTGTACGTATGGAGTCTTTGAGTCTCCAGAATATTTCCTATGTATTTCTAGGTACCATAAGTTTTAATCTGTTATGTCAAGATTTGGATATGGATTTCTAATCAACCCTGCCAAGTAGTTCAACTGAACCTTTTCTTTTAATATTACAAAAGCTTCGACAGTAAATTTTTTTCGTAATCCGAAACTTGGGTTAATATCTATGTTGCCATAGGTTAAGCTAAACCAGAGTAACACTACTACTCTACTGGTAGTAGCAGGTGTCGTGACGAGTGGCGTCAATTTGTAGGAAGGATGCTCTACTATTTCGTATCCATTGATTGGCAAAAAAAGCTACTTTTTGAAGATTATTGATGGTTTTAATTTTTCTTATCACATGCCTTCTGAATTGCTGAATGCCGGGTATCGGAAAACAAGTCCTGGTAAGCCTGTGTCCACATACTTTACCGCGAATCACTTGCAAGGTCATAGGGTCATTCTTGACAGTGTTGATCACCCGTTCGTCAAAAGGCAACCTTCATTGGTCATCACATCAGATGCATCCTTTTGCTTCTGCTTGTTACGCGTTGTTCAAAATGCCTAGAACGAGGAAGTCTTTGTCAGCGTATTGCTATGTTAATAGCGAATAGTTAGTTATTAGTTTGTTGCTTATGGGAAATTTATAGCTGAAAATCTTCCGGTTATTCCTTATCAGCAGATTTTAAATATTTCTTTGGCAAGTTCAACTGCCTTTCATTGATTTGCAGCATACACATTGAAAATGTTGCCTCATGAAAAGGCATATTATCATTAGTTATTTTTATTACTATTATTATTATTATTATTATTATTATTATTATTATTATTATTGTTGTTATTATTTTCTTTTGATTTGTATTTTAAGATCAAACAGGTCACTACCAGTGACCTAGGATGAGTAAAATTTTAGTTGTGTAGCTTTCGAATAAGAATAAATTTTAAAAAAGGTTTCTATGAAAATTTGTAAAAAAGATATATACTTATATAAAACTTTTAGTGTAAAAAGTTTGAAATCTAGAGGGAAAAGACAATTCATTTAATTCCAATAGAACAATTTATAAACAATTCTTAAGACAGCTGAAGGTACAAACATTCGAATCACAACTCAACTAACATTGAAATCAATTTTAAGATGTTCAAGGCAGAAAAGATTGAGATAGACAGGGCTCTTCTCAAGACACCTGATATGCTACTGATAACAATTTTCTTGATTTCTTGCAGTGATGGTTCACCTGGGATCTTTTCCAGATATGCTTGTGTTATTGTTATTATTGTTATTATTATTATTATTATTANCTTATATAAAACTTTTAGTGTAAAAAGTTTGAAATCTAGAGGGAAAAGACAATTCATTTAATTCCAATAGAACAATTTACAAACAATTCTTAAGACAGCTGAAGGTACAAACATTCGAATCACAACTCAACTAACATTGAAATCAATTTTAAGATGTTCAAGGCAGAAAAGATTGAGATAGACAGGGCTCTTCTCAAGACACCTGATATGCTACTGATAACAATTTTCTTGATTTCTTGCAGTGATGGTTCACCTGGGATCTTTTCCAGATATGCTTGTGTTATTGTTATTATTGTTATTATTATTATTATTATTATCATCATTATCATTATTAATATCATTATCATTATTAAATAGGAATATATGACCCTCCCACTAATATACTTATGGTGTTATATGAAAACCAGCTCAATATTAGAAGGAGGGTAGTATCTTGCTGGCTCACTCACTGCCCATTTCACCTCAATTTTCCTTGGCAAACAACTT
The DNA here is from genome assembly GCA_003991215.1 of Morbakka virulenta. NCBI lineage: Eukaryota > Metazoa > Cnidaria > Cubozoa > Carybdeida > Carukiidae > Morbakka > Morbakka virulenta. Next base: position 501,994 of record RDPX01000113.1, on the reverse strand, counting down.
TTTGGCTAATTATATTGAACCATCCACACCTTCCCTCTTCAAATGTGACCATGTCAAGGTATTATTTTTAACATATGAAAACAGTAATTAGTTAGTTACCCAACAATTAGGGAAAATACATAGCCTAAATTATAATTAATTTTTCTGCTACATGTCTCAGCTTTTAGTGATATGAAATTTGATTTTAAGGTTTCTTATGGAAATTTGCAACTTTTGTAACATATGAAAACAGTAATTAGGAAACATACATGGCCATAATTATAATTGAAAATACGTGTATTACCACCATACATCCTCATGTCAATTTTCAGGATGCTAGCTTTAAAAAAAAAACCTTGCACCACTTTTTTTGTGCTGAATGAATACCCACTTCCTGTTACTGGATAGAACATAGATTTTAAGCTAGTACAGTCTTCTCTTCCCTGACTGGCTGAAAATGTGCCCTGTGCTAGGCCTGCTGGCTTGCTTTGCTTGCCAGCAGGATCATCACATGTATTTATTTTCAGCATTCCTTCTCACTCTTAATATAATGTACAAGAAAGTTGGATAAAATAATAATCTGTTGTCCTGAAAGTCCTGCAGGAATTAGACAGTCCCATGCCTAAATAGGGAGTAAAACTTAAAATAAAGTTTACTTTACTAATTTAGATAAAATTTAAATAAAAACTGAATTTAAATATGATAAATAAAAAGAAAACAAATTTTAAATTAAATTGCTTGTAAATATTTTATTTGTTTTTCAAATATATCATGCCATAGTATCTTAGGTCAAGTGGTAGCATGATGAATATATTGAAGAGCACCCTATTTTAGCGTCATCCTCCTCACCAGTAAAATGAGGTGAGTCAGTCAGTTTAGTTGCTAACCATTCTTCTTCTTCTTCTTCTTATTATTATTATTATTATTATATACAGATTTTTTTACAGGATGTATCTACCTTCATATCATATATACACTATGTACATATATATACTGTTATCACAGATGTCCTGGACAGGTAATACATTTTATGCATGTTTCAGGATTAGATGTTACCAGTAGCAGGCTGAATGAAATGAGAAGTGATACAAGTGAGTTAAGATAGATATTAACAAGTGAATGGTGTCATCAGAAACATCCAAAAAAAGATTACGGACCAACACTGCTGCTTATTTACTTCTTGTGAATTCTCTTATAAACCAGTTGGAAGAAATATACAGCAGTGTGACAGAGATTCCTATACATGAGTGTGCCTTGCTGTGGGTACCTTTTGGGTACCCTAGATTGAGGTTTTGCTGAGTTCGGCATGAAGAAATCAATATTGTGACAAAACATGTGGATTGTATATCAGCTAAACAATAACACTGAAGTTCATTTATTTATGTGGCATTTATCCAAATTTTTGTAGGCTTTGCCATAGGTTTCTATGCCACCAGTAGCTATGATGAGCATCATCTAAGCTCAGGTCATGTCTTTTGCATATCATTCTTGTAAAGCTGAGGCAAGATCTTTTGGGGTCTGCCTGTTCCCCTACTTTCTTTAACATTTACCTTACATGCTTTCTTGACACAATCCTTATCATCTTTATGCTCTGTTTGGCCAGCCCATATTGGTAGAAGAAATAGAAGAGAAAGTAGATGGATTAACCAGTGTGCTGTCATTTAACAGGTGATTGGCAACATCTTTTAACACCATTTTAATCAGAGATATAATACATTTAGGTTCAGTGCTCTTTGTTTTTTTTTCTGCAAATCATGGTCCAATCCATGGACAGTACAACTGGATAGGAAAGGTTGTAGGATGTAAACAAACCCATGATAGGAAAGAAAGCCTGCTTCAAAAGAGTAAAACAACCCATTAATGTTCTCAATATGAAATAAAGGAAAATTTTGAGGAAGGTACTAATATTCAAGACAGATCAGATAAAGGAAGAAATGTGAACTAGGAAATAGATGTCCACACTGAAGATGTGGAACATGTTTAAGCGAGCTTGCAAAAATAGTTAGAAAAATATTTGTATAATCCCACTTCCACCAATATTAATGCACATTTAGTGTCATTTACAAAATGCATTCATGAAATGTGCACTAATATCAGGCAGGGCTTTGGACCTTCTCGCTGCGTTAAAAAAATCACAATAGCAGGTTGGGTTATACAAATTTTTTACCATTTAAATTTTTAAAATTTTACCATTTACCTGTACCTTTGATATAAATTTGACCTTAAATTTTATTATTTACCAATACTTTTGGAACAAAATTGACCTTTTTACCATTTACCTGTTCCTTGGGGGAAAAAATAGACCTTTAATTTTTACCATCCACCAATACCTTTGAAGTAAATTTTACCTTAATTAGTGCCATCTAGTGGAAATTTTTACTTCAGTAACTCCCCCAAAGTTACACATTCTGAAAAAATTTTGTTTAAAAAAGTTTATGATATCTCTTACCGTTTGGAAAATATCTTAAATTTGGCACTCTTTTGCATCCACACTATCAGCATTACTATATACTATTAGTATACTCTAATACCATGCAATATGTATCCCAATTTAATTCTATGTTGTCAAAAGCAAACAACTTACTGTTACCCCAAACTGCTTCTGTAGTATAGTGTTTTTTAGCATTTTTAGTAAGAAAATGCTAAAAAAACAAGAAAATTGTTCTTTCCCAGTGGGGAATCAAACCCTGGTCTTTCGCATGATATGCCGGGATACTAAGCACTGCACTTGTATGATTAAAGAGATTACTTTATAGTCAGTAGACGTTCATAATTTCAAAATAACAGTAATAATTTATTTTTTATTATTTTTTCCTATCAACCTTTTGGATGTTTTCTCTGTTACTCCACTCCCCCCCCCCCATAAAGTTACCCATTCTAAACAAATTTAATAATTTTTTTTTTTGATATCTCTTACTGTTTTGAAAATATCCAAGATTTGGCAATCTTTTCTGAATATAAAACTGAGGCTGTAGTAGAGTGTTCTCGCTCGAACAACTGGTTGTTTTATATTACCTAAGTGTTCACATTAAAACTATGTTGTGGTGATAAAACTGCCAGTTGATTGGTGTTAAACAGGCACTTTTACTTAAAATGCATTATTCAAACTTAGCAGAAGCTCTTGTACAAAATATGGATTGGAAATTGTAGTATTATTGAATGTAAATCAATATTAAGTCTGGAATTAAAAGATATGAGAACATTATATTCACATGATACTCCTTGCCTAGTTTGTTGTCATAAGACACTTGGATTATTCTCAACCATTTAGGTTTTTGTACGGCCTCTTCTGTGGACAAAGTTCAGACCCTTTCAAAACCACCAATGATGTATTTGCCTGATATTTGGCAGTGAGAGAAAAACTCACAGAAAGCCCTTGTTTATTCAACTTTGTTTGCTACCTCTTTTACTAGCATGTTTGAGTTAAATTTTAGTATCCTTGTTTTTGAAATCTCAAAGGTTCCTATTGTTTAGGAAAGATGAAGAGACTTGTTAAAATAAAATGAGAAATGCTAGTCATGGATGCATATACACAAAGGGGTTCTCTAGAGACTACCTGACAGTATAGAGCTCAAAACAGGGGATTTTACAAAAGGGTTTTGGAGTCTTTAATACATTTTTTTTCTTTGATTTTGACATCATTTTCTCCAGCAATTGGAGCTCAGATGGTTTCCTTCACAGAGACTTGGATTTGGCATTGAGGAATTTCAACCAGTGGCTTTTTCATTTGTGAAGCTCCAGAGTCGCCTGCTTGGGTAATCAAACTCAGAACTCTTAGTTACAGTGCAGTTGCACAACCATTAAGCCATGGCTCCTCTGGAGCCTTTAAGACAATATGGAACTAAAAGCTGGGGCATTTTACAGAACTAACTGTGACAGTGATGGTTAATTTGTATAAAAACAAATGCAAAACTTATGTTACAGACAGTGCTATTTTGAACTCCTAGCTAAATTTTATCTCCATAGGTTGCATTTGAAATAGTTTTTTGTGTTTCCCATTTACTTATGAAATTGAATATTATTTCTTGTGAACTTGCAAAACTGACCCATTCATGTGTAAAGCATAAGGAAGGTGAAGAATAGGATAGAATGAAGAGCCATGGTTGTCTATGCCTTATCAAGGCATGATACCTAAAGAATAAGAATAAGAATGTCATTGTTATCATCAACGTTATAGTGAAAATCTGATATGTTTTACCATAATAGCATATTTTTCTTCAACACAGTTCTTCTCATGCTTGCTTTTGCATCAATCATGCTTATTAGCAAAACAACATGCAAAAGAGTATTTACAGTTATTTGAACATGCAATATGTGAAACAGTAAAAAAGAATTATCTGTTTTAATCAAGTAGGTCAATGAAGGGTTACCTTTTAGCTGTTAACTTGGAAGATAACAATAAGCACACTGCAGTGAATTAGTTGCTTCTCACCTGTGGCAGGCAAAAAACTTTTTGCCCAGGAAAAATATTTTTCTTAAAGATATCTCTGTTCTGACATCCATAAGCAGCATGACAAAACCCTGATGATATGATAATAAATTAAAAACTTAGAGCATTAACACAAGGCACCAAACTGTGCTCACATGAAACAAATCATAGCTTTTTTGTCATCCAGCTTGTTTCCCATGATAGATGTGACATAAACATCATTCTGAGTCTTTTATTTCTATGATTATAATATTTTTTTAATTCAAGTTCATGGTCTTTTATGCATTTCTTTTGAAATATGACATTGGTGACAACACCTCAACTACATGTTACAAATTATTTGCCTTAGCAGAAAATGATTTATCTTGGGCTATGGAGATTCAACTAATCTTGTGAGAGGTGGTTAGCAAATCTTTTTGCTAGAAAGACATAGTATATTTATTTTAACAGAATTATCAAACTATTGTGAGCAACAATTTGCATTACAAAGTGTTTAGAAAAAAATTTGGTATCATTTCAGATATAAATATCAGAAAAATGCATAATCAAGGTGATTAAATTAAACAGGCTTAATGTTGAACAATGTAAGATTTATTCATCCAAATTAGAGAAATTTTTTGCCCGTTGCAAAATTTATAGCAATTTTTTTATTATTATATTATATTATATTATATTATATTATATTATATTATATTANTGCCTTAGCAGAAAATGATTTATCTTGGGCTATGGAGATTCAACTAATCTTATGAGAGGTGGTTAGCAAATCTTTTTGCTAGAAAGACATAGTATATTTATTTTAACAGAATTATCAAACTATTGTGAGCAACAATTTGGATTACAAAGTGTTTAGAAAAAAATTTGGTATCATTTCAGATATAAATATCAGAAAAATGCATAATCAAGGTGATTAAATTAAACAGGCTTAATGTTGAACAATGTAAGATTTATTCATCCAAATTAGAGAAATTTTTTGCCTGTTGCAAAATTTATAGCAATTTTTTATTATTATATTATATTATATTATATTATATTATATTATAATATTTATAGTAACCCTTTTAAGAAATTTATTTCAGTCAATAAAACTTTGATCAGCTTTCCTATATTTCTTTTATGGAATAATTTGGTCACATTCTCAAGACTCTAGATTTCTTTGAGAGTAGGGATTAAGTTTGGAATATCAAGGACTTAATAGAAGTATTGTTAATACCATATATCATTATACATATTATATATAGGGGCATTCTGTCACTCCTAGGAGACTAGAGTGTTGTGGTCAAAAGTTTTTTCTGCAACAGCATCTAGAGTGGCTGCATAGGTCAATTCAGGAGTGACAGTCCCTTTCACACTGGGACCAGGTAAAGTTTGTTGCTGCTCTGTTTCTTTGACTTGTGCTTTTCTCTGTTGTTGCTTTGCTTCAGGTTGTTAGGCAACAGTCCTGCCCAACAACCTGTTTTCAGGCTGAATGGCCAGAGGCCAAGGGTTTCCAACTGTGCAGGCCAATTGTTATGGTCTTCAGATCCCACTTACAGACATCTGTGTAGCATAGCTATATTGGCCTTTGAGGCAAGGGAGCTTTTTGTGCACAACTTTTTCATAGATGATGTCTTTTCTGGTCCTGCCATTGACCATCGTCACAACATTACCATGCTAGCACTAACATCTCTGTTTAAGAAATGCATACATGCTGGGGATGTCAGCTTGCTCCAAGAATGTGTTGTTTGGGACTATGGCCTGCCTGGTAATGCAAATGATGCATCTAAGGCAGTGCATGTGGAAGGTGTTCAGTTGCTTCACCTGCCATGTACAAAGAGTCCAGGACTCACTCTCATTGTGCCTATTCAGGCCTGGAAGTGGGAGAGAGGATGTCAGATAATTGACCCAAGGTGCATGGAGAACCTCTGGTTCATGCTTGGAGATTGTGATACTGGAAGATGAGTCCACACCTTGACAAATGAGATCTCTTTAGGCTGATGGTCAGTCCAGAGTTGTTTGATGTCTTACTGAAATGGTGTATTTGCTGATGAAGGCCCTTGGCAGAGTGGGCAGTTATAGCTGCATAATATATATAAAATAATGATTATTCAAACATAAAATTACTGCTCAGTAGGAATTGGCATTAATTTGTTATGTAATTATTTAATACCTGTTATTTAATTTTATCAGACTGGAGAGAAATGACATAATGATAGTAAGGCTGATGTGGAGTATGTCTTTTTGGGGAGGAAGCCCTTTGTGGAGTTAAGGCAAAAATTGAGTGTTATATACATCAGAAAATGGATACAGTACAATAGATTATAGTAGTTTGGTTCCATAGAGCAGGTGGTAGCTGTGCTTGGTAAATACAGAATATATAGATTTGTAAAATCCCAGTTTGAAATGGTTGCTTGGGTTATGAGCTACAACCAGAACTTGCCCAGGGCAGACTTCAGTGGAGACTATCTGCCAATGAGAGACATGTTGAACAGCAAATGAGGAATGAAGATAAGACATTTTTATATGTGGACAATGGTAGAGGAACATCCATAAGGTATGGTCACTCAAATCTGCTTTTATGATTTCATTAAACCAGATGTTCAATTTTAAACAATAGAATGGCATTATTAAAAAAAGCTCTTTTTGGCTCTGGCCTGTTCTTTTCTTGAATAAATATACATTTTGAAAAACCACGTAAAAAGCTCCGACAAAGAAGGAAATGAAAGGACAAGAAAGGCAACCTTGTATTAATTTATTGATGAAAGGGGAAACAAGTTGAATGGGGTATTTTCTAAAGCAAGAAAAAGACAGTTTGATTTAACAGTCTATCATTTGGATAATTAAAGAGACAAGAAGGATAGAAATCCTATTAAGAACAATAACACATAGAGCAGGGTTAAGAGGGGACAGTTGAAGTTGGGGACAAGGACATAGTTGAATAGTAGAGCTTCTCATAGACCCTTGGTGTTGCTTAATATTAAATGGAGTAGTTGTAAAGATAACAGGTCTTTGTGCTTTGTATAAAGCCACAGTGATAGGCTTCCATTACAAGGCTTATTTTTGTCAATTCCAACCTTTTCATTTGTTTGTTTTGCTTCAAGGTAACTTCAACTATGGCACAGGTTCACCACCTAGTGGACCAACTTCAAAAGTAAGTATTTGTAAATAGATTCATTTTATCATGTTTTAACATATTATTGATGATGTTGAGTACTGTAATGTAGAGAGTGCCAAGATGATATATACCTGAATTTTACATGTAGAGGATTTTTGGCTGATGCCAAATCCTACATCCACCATTTAGAGGTATTGAAGGCAAAAACCTTGGCCCTGTTTTCACTTACTGTTATTTTTTTCTTGTATAATAGACATAATAGTCAGTACTAAACTTTAAATTGTAAAAATATACTATTTTCAGTTTCAGTGGCATTGGTTTAGTGGGCCTCTTTTTACAGGAGTGGGGGAGGTCTCTTTAACTCACCTTGTCTTCATAAAGATTTGAGTTTTGGATTTAAAAAATTCATAGTTTTTAGGGTTTGAATCTTAAATCTATACTTTTAATGAAAAGAAACTTAATAAATTACTAAATTAGTAAAGAAGCTAATGGTTAACCTGGATGCTGTCATTGAGAGAGGATGAAAATGGGGGTTTTGAGGTTGGTCTCCAGTAAAGTTGTTTGGGTCCAAGCCCCCCCAGAAAATCACAAAACATAATGGAATTTGTGTGTGTATATATATATATATATGGTAAAACTTTTCTTTAACCTCTCTCAAGGATTAAATTTCTCAATAGACTTTGGCTTAACATAAATTCTACTCAGCCATATCAAAGTGCACTCCAACCTCTCCAGCCCTTATTTCCTGCTCTTTGATTTGTTTTGATTTTTTCCCCAGTACTTATTGTTTACTTTAATGTTATGATTTTCTATGTGTTATTCTCCACTGTACTTGTTGTTTATGGTTTTTTTAATGTAATGTCTATATCCTTTCTCAGCAGTATTTTAATTGCCCTTAACTATCTGGTGGGTAATTTAAAGAAGGCTATGTTAGTCAAAATGCTATCTTTCATCATTTGAAACAAGGATCAAAACATATAAATATGATAATTTTGAATTTGCTTTTAGTTTACTGTAATTAAGGATCCTACAGCCATTGATAGTTTAATTAGAAATAATGTATTCATCCTAATAGGTACAAGTAAGAACTCCATCTTCTGTGCCAGCTGCTTTGGCTGGATTCACAAGAAATATAGTGGACTTATTGTCATCTTAAATACAAGTGGTGACATTGTGATGAACTCATTGTTGTGTGGAGGTGGATGTGAACTTGCAGCACAAATCACCATGGAATATATTCAGGGGTTCTATTCTTGATTAGACGGATATGCATTGCCAACCCTGAAATGTTTCCTTTAAGGCTCCTTTTTTGGAGCTTTACATCAGAAATAATACTGATATTTTGAAAATGATAATAGATACACAATAGATAGTGCTCAGCATTGGTTGGTGTTAATCCACAAAACTCCTAAGGATGGAGAGAGTGTTATTGATCTCAGTGGGACAGCCAGGTCTCACTATTGCAAAAAAGGACAATATGAGGCCTTGATAATAAGAAATGGATGCTGTTGCTGATAAAAATGATGATGAAGCACCCTTTCCTTAATAAGTGCCCATTGCCATTTTTTAGTCCAAGCTATCATCAGATTGGAAATGTTGGCCAAGATAAGAGAATATGGAAGATGGGTTGATGGTGTTACCCTAATCTTTTGTAAGAAAAAGTTTCTTGTGAAACTTGCAAACCCATGTTTGTGAAAGTAAAAATACAAGAAAATTGAAGTCCAATGACATCTGTAGAATTCCTTTTGTCAGTAAAAGTCCCATTTGTACTGTCGCCATGTTTTAAAATGTTCCAGATGATTTTTAAATATTTTTTTGATACATGATGAATTGCTCTCTCTTCTTTCCTCTTCCTATAAACAGGAATTGAAAATCTGACAATCATATTTTTTTCTACCCATTTTCCTACAGATTTTCCTTAATAAAAGGTGCTTAAATGTTCCTATAAACAGGTTTCTTGTATGAAACTAATGTCTGAATGACTCTTGCGAATTTTTCTTCAATCTTTATTAAAGATAGTAACCTCCCCCGCTCTCTAAATTTTGAAGTGCCTGAAGTATTCAATGTAATTCCAAAAAATTAAGAAAGAAATCAGTAACTTGATGTGAAAAACTTGAATTTGAAATTTAACAAATGTACCAGTAAAAACAAATTGGTCCAGTGGTACCAAAAATAAACTCATTATTCAATAAATGTTTATATATATAATTAAATAAATAAATGTTATAAATTCCCAATCACTTAAGCTCATAGTTTATTACTAAGTTTGTATGGTAAAGTATTTATGCATAAATTTGAGTTTCAGTTCGATTTTTACCTTATGGGGTCATTGTAAATAAACTGTACTCTTTTCATTTCACAGGGATCAAATCCTTACCGCTCAGGTCTGGGGAAAGGAAGAAGAAATATGTATCAAGCTACAAATTATTTTAAAGGGACACAACAGCAGCCCCCACTACAGCAGCCCTCACAACAGAAACCCCCACAACAGCAACCCCCACCACAGGTAGCTCCACCAAAACAAGCTCACCTAGGTACAATGCCTGAAACATTTTCATCATTACATTCAGCTGAGCTGACAAACCCTGCTAACACAGTAGCAAAAGAAGGTCAACAAATGCCAATGAACATGTTAGATGGATTTAAACCCATTTTTTCAGGCAATGTTGAGCAACATATTTCTACACCTGAGAACATTCACCCGGCATTTAGAGGAAGAAGTCAACCATCCTCATTAGATGTCAATACTGACCAACATCATTCATCATTCGAAAGATCAAATAACTCTGCATTTAGAAATATCCAGAGTGTTGCTAGCAATGCAGAGGAAAGTGTTATGCCACCAAGTAGTAAGATATATCAAAATACAAGCCAAGGTTCACAGCAGTTTGTGATGTCAGATGCAAAACCTCCTGGATGGGACACATCACAGACACAAAGTGCTCTGGACCCTTTTAATCAGTCAGTAATTGGTTATTCTGGTTTTGAACAACAATTTGCACAGCTGACTCTTAATAGCCCTGGACAAAGTCAGCCAGCAAGTTCTACTGGGATACCTACTCACAATACTCATTTTCACCAATCTTTACCAACACAATTCGATACCAGACAAGAAACAGATACACAGAAAAAGAGCCACAGCTTTCCAGGTCAATCAGAAGTTAAATCTTCTCAAACATATGTAAATGCTGATAGTAGTTTACATAGACAGCCTAATATTAATGCTCTTCCAAGTCAGAATATCCTTTCACAACCTCATGATATGACTACAAATAATTTTGCTCCACCATCAGGTGTTATGTTCACTAGTCATGAAATGAAAAAAAATGAACACGTTGCAGGAAGCAATATTTTTGATGAAATAAGTCTCAATAGTGAAGAGCCCCCCAAATATGCAGCCAATCTGTACCCAAGGCAAGCACCCCCAGCTAGTCAAGACCTTAGTCAGTTACCAGCATCTTTTGGGATCTCATTGCATGCACAGCAGACAATTTCCAGTGGTCCAGATGTTAGCCAGCAAGTACCACATGATAACAGACCATGGAAAACTGGCTTGCAACGCCTATCCCATCAGGATGATACAACAAGTGAAGATGACAGTGAATTAGAAACTGGTGGTGAGTCATCATCCAATGGAGATATAACAGATGATGAAAATTCTGCTTTTGAAGTGGATGGTATGTTTGTTTTCATAAGTGAAGGAAAGTTTTCTTAGTTAACTTTTTGAAAAATAAAGTTGTATATCAATTACTGTGGTCTTTTGAAATGTATGAGATGAATTAACTGTCTTTTGTTTTGATTGTTTCCTGGGGGATTTTTTTAAATTGCAGGGTTTTTTGCAACTGAGCACTAAGATATTTTTTGAAAAAAAATTTACACTGGAGATTTACATTTGCCCAGGAAAGAAAGTGTCTCAGTAAACAAGAATTGTTGCATTTAAGTCTGTAACAAAGCTTGTTGTTTTTTTCTTTGACACTGTTTAAGATGCAGTATAACTGGAATTTTATTAATATTATCTTAAATGGCTATAAGCACTGGCAGATGGAATTACCGTTATCTTTTAACTGATTGGTAAGTCATAGCAAATGACTAAAAGTAACCAGTATTTCCTCTCTTTATGTTTCTAGCACTTTCCTTGATATCTTAGGAATCCCAAGCAATGATGTCTTTTGTATGAAGTTAACTGTCACATCACTTTCTACATTTGAGTTTATAACCTTTCAGTATACTGCCAAATGCACCAACATTTATTGCGATTATTTTAACCTTTTTGTTTTCCACATTCTCTCAATTTCCCTTGAGAAGTTTTGCTTTTTTCCAATTTTTGCCCTTTTCTTTATAACACCCTCTTCAGTTAGCCAGCACCTCAATATCAACTGTAACACTTGTCTGTTTTATTTACAGCAATAATGTCTGGTCTATGGGCATCAGAGACATTATCACACTGATTGTTTAAATCTGAAAGAATCTTAGGAGACTTGTTTTCAATCATTTCTGGACTATACTGGTACCATTTTCCAGCTCATTTTCAGGGACATATTTACACAGAATTAACAGTGTATTATTTGTACAGCATTATCATTTTTCCTCTTGTATTCCTGTTGGGCTAGTTTTTGTCATTGACAAACAATGTGATTGATTCTCTCATCACTTTCTCCACACTATCTACACAATTGGTTCACTGAAGTACTGTCAAACTTATGTACTTTGCTCACAATGCATGTTTTTTGTGCACCACACAGTTGCTACTTTTAGATCATTTTTAATAAGCCAGTCACAGGTTTTTTCCTTGTTCACTTCATCAGCCATATCTCTTACAAACTGCCCATACATACTTTTATCCCTCCAATTTCCTTAGTTTCCCCATCACAGTTTCCCCAGCTACCCACACACCTTCTATCAACTTTTCAGTAGATTCCTTGACATACATTCCCATATTGTTTTCTTCTGATCAAATACAAAACTGTACACTTAACAGCCACCATCCATGCTCTCTTCTCCTTTAAGACAATCTGTCCACTTGACTCCTTTGATGCAGTGACCTGTATAATGACAAAGTTTTCCTTGTTTTTGTATCCATAACCTTAATTTCATTTTCTCTCCAGCTATGAATACCAGTTCCATATCTCAATATTGCTACTGCCCAAGTATTAATTGTGGTTATCTTATTCATCTCATTTAGTTTTGATTTTAGAATTAGACACAGTCTCAATTTTTTAAAAAATGGCTATTTAAATGCATACATTCAGCCAAATATATTTAACTTCCAAATTTGGCAAACAATGCAGAAATATATAAATTTGTTTTTTTGGGTTTTTTTTGTGTAAGGCCAGGAATGACCCAGTGAACAATGCTTTCACTGCCCATTAAAACTGTCCTTTGTATTTCACTTAGAATTTTGTCAATAAGTTCATAATTTTCAACCACCTTGTTAAGAACATGCCCTAGCTCTTTTATTCCACCGCCTGGTGCACTGATTATGATGGGGATTACAGTAATTTTGTAACCGAAATGCCTCTTGTTCCAAATGCCAATTGTCTATATTTTTTCAGTTTTTCCATTCTCTTCTCACCAATATTCTGTTGCTGCAGGGATGCCATATTGGGTTTCAATATCTTTCTCTTTTATTTCATTTCAAAAAATATCATTATTATTATTATTATTATTATCATTATTATTATTGTTGTTGTTGTTGTTTTATTATGTATTTTTTATAAAGATAGTTATTTGATACAGTTGTTTGCTGGGTCACTTCCAGTGACCCAGTAGACAATTTTACAAACATTTTTACAAACATTCAGTATGCAGGTACAACAAAATTTATGTGGTTTGGTTGACATGAACAATAAATAATACAAGACAGGCACATATAAGAATACAAAACACGATCATCAAAATTAGCAAAACAACAAATTCATTACAAAATCACTATAAAAATATATGTAACAATATTATTTTGAAAATTTTTATTTAAAAGTTCATATAAAAAGAAAGTATGTAATTGTCTCGATCGAGAGAGAGAGAGAGAGAGAGAGAGAGAGAGAGAGAGAGAGAGAGAGAGA
>RDPX01000113.1:465569-488410 GCA_003991215.1 Morbakka virulenta | reverse complement strand
GAGATAGAGAGAGAGATGGAGAGAAAAGGAGAGAAAGAGAAATAAAGAGAGGAAGAGAGAGAAGAAAAAAAAGAGGGAGAGGAGGAGACAAAAAGAAAGGGAGAGAAGGTGAAAGAGAGAGAGGGAGGGGGAGAGAGGGAGAGGGAGAGGGAGAGAGAGAGAGAGAGAGAGAGAGAGAGAGAGAGAGAGAGAGAGAGAGAGCATTTTTTAGAATATTTTGAAAGGGTTTTACATAAGATATGAGCTGTACTTGTTATAACAATTTTTTGAATTTCTTGAAGCTGTGGTTTCCTGGGTATTTTGTCTTGATATTTTTGTGTGCCTTTTTTGATCATCCCTGATGCACCTACTTTCACTGGGATAGTTGTGGTTTTGAGTTTGCACATGCTTTCAATTTCTATTTCCAAGGCCTTATACTTGCTAAGTTTGTCAAACTTTTTAACTGGAATGTTTCTGTCTGTTGGTTTACTCATATCTGTCAAGGTGCATGTTTTTTATTTTTGATCTTTAATTACTATGCCAGGTCTGTTGGCTTGGGTAGTCCTATCAGTGTTGATTTGGAAATCCCATAGAATTCTAACATCCTCTGAGTTGACAACTGGTGAACATTTGTGTCCATAACAATTTGGAAGTGCAGGTATCTGATAGTAACAACATATTGCCCAATGAATATAGTGCCATACATGAGCATGCCACTTAAAGTCATCACTAGTTGTTTATGTGCATTGTGTTATAGATTGCAGACTTAGATGGATGTTTTGAATAACTACGAGGAATTAAATCATTATATATGACAACATGATTACATAATGTTCATTATAACTGAACATTTAAAGCCAACATGAGTTAATGGTTTTTGTATATGTGTTTATTCTTTGTTCAGCACGTTAGACTCAGATGGATGTTTTGAATAACTATGAGAAGGAATTAAATCATTATATATGACAACATGATTACATAATGTTTATTATAACTGAACATTTAAAGCCAACATTAATTAATGGTTTTTGTATGTGTGTTTATTCTTTGTTCCTTGTACTTCTTGCAGCAAAAGGTTTATTTCCTGCCCCAGAAATTTGAAATGTGTTTAAATGTAATAGGGAAATGAAATTTGATCTGAGCTTTTTTTCTTTAAAGAATGGTCTTTGATTGAACTTGCATTGTAAAGTCCCATCAGATTCCAATTCTCTCACCATCTGTTGTGCCCTACATTTTGCAGTCAATTATGAGGAGGAAAAGGAACCCTGATATGCAGCAGCCCTGTTTCACCCCAGTCACCACTGTATTGTTTAACCATCCTCACTGACTGAGCACTGCAAATCCACATAAAAGATCTTGACAATCTGGACCAGTTTGATAGGGATTCTATATTGATTCACAATGATCCAAATGGTATCAAAATGAATATACGAAGTAACATTCCATTCATTGACTTGGTCCAAGATATTTTTGAGGATTAATATCTGGTCCACAGTTCCTCTGTATGTCCAGTAGCCAGGCTGTTGGCTTTTGGTTGCCTTTCTTTGGGATTTTGCATATTAGTCCTTTTGTCAACTGTGTAGGAACTGCTTTTTTTCTCCCCTAAAAAGGCCAGAAATCCATTTTTAGTTTAATGCCTGTTAGCTCTAGACCTACATTGAGCATCTCTGGAGTAATTTTGTCTCCACTGCTCACTAATCAAGAGATGGTCAATCTGATTCCTCATTTGCCCATCTGCTGAGATTGATGTTGCCTTGTGGATGTCATTATGAGGAAATAATGTTCCTGTAATTGCAAGCCTATTTAGTTTACACAACTCACACAGCCATTCTCCAATGTCATTCTACATTCCAAGCCCATGCACACCCACTGTTCTCTCATAACCAGTGTTATCACTTCTGAACTTGACATTAATGCCAAGGCTCGAAGATGATTTTGTTCTTATTACATCCATCAACTTTTTCCTGGAGCTGTTGATAGCACTGGTCCTTCTCATCATCATTCTTCTTGTTGTGAGGGGCATATACTTGTATAATGGTCATTATTTTATTCCTCAAGTAAAATATGGCTGTTATGATCCCCTTGTTGATTGGGGTCCATTCCATGAGCAATTTTTCTCCTTGTTGGCTAATCACAATGGCAACCCCACTCACGTACAGTTCCTTGTCTCCACTGTAAATCAGTGTCTGTCCTTTCACTAGCTTTATTCTTCCTGCTCCTGTCCATCTGCATTCACTGATCCCAAGTACCTCAAGGTGGTACCTCTCCATCTCTTGTGGTATCCGTGCTGTAGCTCCTCCTCTATAATTTGTTCTGATATTCCAATGTCCAATAGTAAATGTGGTTTTGGGACTTATTACTTTAAGAGAGGAGAAAAATGTGTAAACGTGTTGTTTGAAAATTTAAAACCTTTTTGAAGTTTGAAATTCATTATTATTATCATTTTTATTATCACTATTATATCATCATTATCATTACTATTATGTTTTTTCAGTGTCTAAAATAAAATATTTTCTTGATGTGCCTATCACATCCAAAGATCAAGTCATGACCCATGACCCAAAATCTCTATAACTTTTCTAAGTATTCTGGTGATGCCAAACAAAGCAGATATTTGAAGCAAATTTTAAAGCAAATTCTTTGTTGATGCTCCATTCTTCAGGCATCCATTCAGAACTTTAGACCCTGCCCCAAGAGGACTTACAGTAGGAATAACTTTTTCTTTAACTTACCAGAGTTTTCTCAATTCTTACCTTAAATCACTGTAGTTTTCAATTTTTTGGCTTCTTTCTGTATGCTCTTGTATCACCAGGAATTGTGCCATCAGTAGTAAAGCAGAACTTTTTACCTTTGCCAAGAATTACTGTGTCTGGTCATCTTGCTTGAATTTTCATTATTGGCTTGTTACATTGAAATCCCACAATATATTTACATACTCTATCTGCACAACTCCATTAGGCTGGTGGTCATTCCATTTTTATGTGGATTGTATGTCATGCTTTTGAGACAGGTCCCAGCATAGCACACAAGCCACACAATCACATCATCCTCTGTACTATTTCTGAGCAAAGTTTGAACAACCATTAACAATGTGATCTGCTGTCTCCTTTGACTGTCTACAAACAGTACACATGACATTTGTGTTTTTGTCAATTTTCACTTCACTGCATTTGTTCTTAATTACTGGGTTTGCACCTTCTGTCTCCTTCTTGAGTTCCCCTTCTCTTAAACGTCCCTATAATTACTGAACTCCTTTGTTTGTTGAAATTACTGCCCCTGCAAAGTCAGGACCTCCAGTTCTGATGCTCTATCCTCTTTTTTGCCCACTTTGAAGCCCTTTTCCATACATATTGCTTTGTGGTCAAGATCTCTTCTTGCACTGCATATTAACCTTTTATAGGACTTTTAAATGTGGCCCTCAAGAGCCAAATCTACCCCAAATACACCTTTATTGATGTTAGCCCTCTACCACCCTCTTTCTGTGGCAAAGGTAATCTTACTACATTATCCCTTGGATCCAGGGCTTTGTACATGTTCATTATTTTTCTTGTGGTTCATCACCTCATCAGTCAAGGAAAGGTGCAGGATATTGAATCAATGGCACCATCCAAGTGTTTTTAATAGACATCATATTTCCCCCATTTAGCTTTGATTTTAGTACTTTCTTCACCCTTTTTTTATATTCAGCTCCCACCTACTCTTTCTTTCATCTTATTGCAGAAAATCACAAATAGCGAGGGATCAATAGGTTTGGTTCAAATTTCACATTCTCAAGTACTTTGCAGAGAATTTTAGCTGTTCCCAACCAGACATATTGTGAATTAGTGGATGTTTACATGAATCCCAAGTTTCTCTATCCAGTTTTGTTGTTGTTGTTGTTGGACCTAGTAAACCAATGGCAACAGGGATAACATAAACCATCTTCATACAGGAAATTCTTCCAAGCTCTAATTTCAAATCATGATATCCTATTATCTTATTCTTTTTTTTTTCAAAAACTATCAAAAGGACATGAAATATCAATGAAAGTGTAGTGTTTGTCTTACTAATTTACAACAACAATATCCCTGCCTTGGCCTTTATTTTATTGTCACAATGGATATTTATACTCCAAAGAATTGGAAGTAAGTGTGTGGGTGGGGGACTATAGTTGCTTTGAATATGTTATGAAGAAACCGACTGTGATTGTGGTTTTCTATGATAATTTCTGTTGCATTTTATGTGATTTTTGTTAGTGAATGCTAATGTAACTAGCCTTTCAGAGCATAAGTTCAAGGTTCTCTTTATGTTTTTTTGCTCTTAACGTTTCCCCTAGTAACTTGGCTGAGGCAGGCCCCCCCAGAAGGAGTTTGTTTTTCCAGTGAGAACATTGTTGGCCAAATGCCCTTCCTGATGCTATGGCCTATGCTGTGGCCAAAAGTTTTTCCTTTTTTTGTGAAATCCCAAAGGCTTTTCGCCTGCTTAAAGTATGGAACTTATAACCTTTTGGCTATAGTACAACAGAACTAACCATTTAAGGTTCTGCATATTTATGTAATGATATTTTTTGAAAATAATATAATAGAAATGGAGAGGATTTGGAATTATAGATAAGTGAAAAATATGTTTGTACCAAATTGGATTCAAAGGGATGTGATGTCCAACAATAGGGGTTTAAAGAAAGAATGTCATGCATAAGTAAAAGATGTGGTTGTAAGAATGATCTTGTGAAGGTCAAGTGGTGATAATCCAGGTGGTAGAGCATGTTGCTATGACAACCATAGGGACTGATTGGAATCCAGTTCTGTGCAAACATATTTTTCACTTGTCTTTAATGATATTTATTAACTCCTTATAGATTTTATTTTGTATTTGTAATTTGAACCATTTATTTTAATGTAGGCCAAGAACAAACATTTATTCCACAGCATGGATATAATAGAAAGGAGTTGAAAAATGAGCCACAATTTGTGCCAAAGATGTATAAAAATCAGACAAAACCAGGTGACCACTGCAATATTTTTAATCCTAATGAAAAAGAGAACGAACATTGTAGAAAGGCAGGGGATGGTGATCTTTTGGATGTTACGGGGAGGCAGCATCCTAATCATGCATATAGGAATAAACTCCCCATGTCAAGGCCACAATTTCGAAAAAGGCCTTTGGGATTAGGAGAAAGTCATAAAGGACATATGGTGTCAGAGGTTAATGAAGTCAATACTAAGGGAAATGTTGCATACCAACCACCACAGCCATTCTCTCCTGGCAGGATTAATGCAGACCAACAAAGTGGACCATCAGGTGACCCACTATTCAATATTGTGCCTCAATCTTCCAGTTTGCAAACAAATGTCAACCAGCTCCATGGACAACCTGTGGCACCAGTTTTAGGACCTTGTAGCAATTACAAAGATTCAGGACACAATGAACTTTTTTTAACTGATTTGTTGAATCAACAAGCTGGTCATATGGCAACTCTACCACATTCAGCAAACAAACCAAATATCTTCAATGAGGTTTTTAGTGATGATTCGAGGTTGTCAAGTAAGACAAAGATTCAACATTTGGTATTTTTTATTGGATAACTTATCCAGCTGGTAGGCATAATAACACTTTGAAAGCAAATAAATAGAACAGCTATTTCTTCAATTTAGTGCACTTACCAAGTGTTCTTTTACATCTGCCATGCACTAAGACATGGACAATCATGTTTTTCCATCCTTCTCTATTCTGACCTGTTTGATTAGTTTCATTATCATCCACCATGTTAGTTCATTCTTTAATCTTTGGCTGGCTCTTTCTCTTTTGCAATTACTTCCCTAGTTAGTGTTAAAGTCACTCAAAGAAAATGTTCTTTATGTGCCATGCACAAAGCATGGGTGATCTTTTGTTTTCTTGCTCCTTTACCCTTTCATGTTTTGACTGTCACCAACAATTTGTATTTTATGTTAATGTAGATGTAGCAGTTGTTAATTCTCACCTATTTATAGCTTTATGGACCACTGGAATCATGAACCTTTTTTTAGAGCAAATTTTCATTTTTTCCAAATAGATATGCATAACAAATTCAATTATATCTTACATTTATACAAAAAGGTGAACCATGTGTAGCAATTCAAGACTCTCCATCTAATAGACATGGTGATGTTTGTTTGATACAGATCTCTATTTCCCATCTACATATTGCATATTGTTCAGATTATAGCTATTTATATTAAGTCTGTGGAATTGTATGCATTGCCACGAGAATATTTTACTGTACAACACTTGATTCTTGAACTCCTCTCCCATTTTGAACTTTTCACCCTATCTTAATCCAGTTACTATGTACAGTTTCTAATTTATTTCCAGCTGTCTGTTCCCACTATAGATTTCTTATTCATCACAAATTCTTTTTGTCAATATCAAAGTTATCAAGGATGGATGGCAAGCATTTTTGAAATCATATTTAACTTTGTGGAAAGCCATTAAATAATCATGAAATCAAAAAAACAATGATGAATCCTGAACTGCTTACAAATATTGCATTATTGGTCCTCCTTTCTGTCAATGAATCCATAATGTACATCTCCAATTTATTCCTGTACAAATCTTTTCATTTTTTTTCTTTTGGGTTTTCAACATAAACTTTGTAATGTGGGTCATTAAAGTAATGGTTCCATGTGGCACACACTCTGTGCTACCTGTTGTTTTACTAATGTACTGCATATTGGTAAAAAATACATTTTGGTCATTGTACCAGAGGTATACATTTTATTGATTTCAGTATACTTTATTAGTATATATAACTGTTTATGCTTCATATGTTTGTAATTTTATGACGTTCAGGTGACATTGACTTCCTATAATCTTCACACAATGTATCCAGTTGAAATATATGTGACTATTTAGTTTTTTTGTACTTTATATAACTCAAATTTTAATAGTCTTTAGCCAATAGCCAGATTTTGTTCAGATTTGATATCTGCCCCTGGTTAGATGTAGCTTTGTTTCAATTATGAAATTGTTTATTAACTGTGATGTATTCAATTTGATTGTGGATGTTTGAATTTAAACTGACCTCGATATACTTTGTTCACTTGTGGTTAATAAACAAGGTATTTAATATCATCAGATCACTTACCTACCATCACATAACCAACATCTCATCTTTGTCTTCACCTACTTTCACAATTAGGTCTCTTACAGTTCACTGAGACATTCCAGCACCAACGTTAACACCAAATTAATCTATTCCATCTCAATTTGCATCTGTTGTTGGTGAATATACTTGGGTTACTGATACATCACAGGGCTTTTCCCTATACTTCACTAGTATTATCCAGCCCAATATTGCCCGATATGTCACCATAAATTTTGGAGTTGTGTGGGCTATTTGCATATCAATTCCTTTTTTTGTGCACATACCTTTCTGAGTATACAAGTAGATGTTTATCTGTTATGATATTGCTTGCTCCCATCCATCTTACTTGCTAAATCCAACCATGTTGATTTTGTATTTCATTTCTTCTTTTTTAAGGTTCTGAAACTATTTAAAGTGATATAACTAGGGAGCATTTACTCTTGTCACTTTCTTTCATTTTGCATTCCTAATGACTAATGAGTTATTGGCCCCTTCTCTCCATTTCAAAAGATAGTGGTGCATGCTAAAGACCTTTCAAAGTCATTACATATCATAATAACATTCAGTCAAGCACTGGTTTCCATGCTAGCAGGTTTGAAGGAGTTAAAAGATGATTCGTTTCCAATAAACACATGTATTGCAAAGAAGGTCTTATACTTTTGCAATAAACTTTGCCAAGCCATACTGATATGGCCCACTAATCTAACCTTTATTAAAAGGAGTCACTCATAAGCGTAATTATTGATTGATCATTGAATACAGGTTCATGTTTAAACTGAAATATATCTTCCTACTATCATGACTTGTTTAAAAAGAAACCCAATGCCTCATTATTGCATTGAAAGCAACCTTGTTCTCACTCCACAACTTTGTTTACTTTTTCTGAGCCATTCTTTATTTTGAAAGAATAGCTTACATAAAGTAAGGCTTGGCTACAACTGGCATTCAATATTGTGTCATGCACATAAATAGTACATTTGCAAAATGCAGAAGCAGAAAAATTATTGATGATTGGAAAGAGTAGTGTTAGTTTAAAAACAAAACCCAGTTTCACTCCAGTGTTGACAAAGAAAGATCGATGGAAAATACAGTGAAACTTTGAAACAATGAATTTCAAGGTTTTTTTTACAAGTTTGTTATAGACGTAACAGAGACAAACTATGTTTGTTTTTATGGAAAATCAATTGTATCAGAGTTCGTTATACTTGAACTCCACTGTACTTGGAGTGAAAGCTGCTGTAAAACTGCCAGAACAGATAGTCATCTCTCAAATTAAACTATCCCAATCTACCCTGTCATTTAATGAAAATGATGAGATAAACCAAAGATCCTCTGAAATAGTTTTATTGAAATGAAAGTAGATCCTTACAACAACATGATGTGACCTAGGAAGAGAAATGCACCTCGTTACAGAACAGATTTCAAATTACGAGTACAGAACTAAAAAAATGAATACCCAGAGTTTGTTTATAAGTCTTAAATGTTAGTGAACTCTCATTAAGTGTATGACTTTTAAAATCCTTTTGGTTTTTAAAGATCCATTTTTTTGAGCAATGGTTATACATACATAGGTTATACATACATGCAACAATATTGATATTAAAATTCTTTTGAGCCTGATTTCCTTTGTTATGAATAGCATTGTCACTGAAGTCCATGTTTTAGATTGTGTAGCATTCTCGTCGCTAAATGCGAAGTATTATTGAACTCAGGGATGAATGACTCATCCCTCTGAAGACAAAAGTGGATTGTGAAGACTGATTGATGCATAAAGCACCCAATCTTGTATCCACTTGAACACCAGCCCGTATTGTTGAGACACCATCTCCGTATGATTGCCAAGCAAGGTTTAATAGGTAATCACGTAATAATGAAACAAAACTCTGTCATCATGTATTCCAACCCAATATGTAAGGGGATCTTGGGTGTGATCAGGTTGATCACAGACTTTATATGAGTCTTTGATGATGACTGACATTCTAGGATGTTGGAAGGTACACGTTCATTTTCCTGAGTCACTTGATGAAACTGTTGTACCTGAAAACATTTTGGATATTACCCTTGCTAATGCCCCATCTATATGCAGTGAGATATCAGTATATAACACAATCCTAAAGCATAAAGTATGTAATGATTAACAGAAAAAAATGTAAAGGGGGAAATTAATTAATGTTGGATGACATGAGAGTTAATACTTTTTCTTATTTGACAATTTTTTTTGTCGCTTCGTTTCAGGTGCATTCTATAATGGCGATGAAGAAGCTATTGGCACTCGTTCTCACACCCTCACAAAAGAAAAAAGTGCACCAGAACAAGTGGAGGCAAGTTTAGGATTTCATTTATTTTTTTGATTTGGTCTTAATGTGTTTGAAGTAGGGAAGTTGAAAAACGTAGTTCGGTGAAGTCCAATCCTTGAGTCTTCAATTATTTATGTAATACGACCTGTTAGCTGTCTCGATAATTTATGTTAAAATTCTTTTGCAATCAAGATTTAATTTTTTTAAAAGGTTTTTGAAATTGCCCGTATTTTTTGGAAAAAAAAAAGAGACGAAAGCTCAATAAAATTGATTTCGTCCGGTTTATTTTTATCCTACACATTTTTATTTAGGGATTCATAACATATTGTTTTCTGCTCGTGCAATTTGAGAGGAGTAGTGCCAAAACACACTATTAGCACAGAAATGTACATTTTCAAAGACTTATTGCTTTGCCCATGTGAATAGTATGATGATGATGATAATGATGACGATAATGATGATGATGATGATGATGATAATAATGATAATAATAATGATAATAATAATAATAATAATAATAATAATAATAATAATAATGAAAATAGGCAAGAAGTGTTAATATTTTTTCAAGATTAATCAACTCAGTATCCTTTGAAGGGAAATAAAATATGGTTTCCCTACAATCTTTGACCTTGGGAGATCCCAACTCATTAAAAAGCTCCCAGAAACTCAGAAAATTCCTTTTTGAAGTAATAAAAAGAACACATTCTGAACAAAACATTGATCAAATTTGTCATTTTGAAAAAGTTTTTATATGTCAGCGTCAGATCCCAAGAATAGTAACAGTGCTTGCTGGATCTTCTTTTTCCTGTTATCTGGAATATGTTACATTCTTTTAAATATCCAAATATAATGCTGATTGCTATAATATGATTAAATATACAATATCCTGTACAATATGGTCAATGAAAGAATATTGGGATGTGGAGATAATAATTTGAATCGATTATTAGATGGGTTTCTGATTTTAATACCGATCCAAAATCGGTAGTTGAGATAAGCTCACAAAAACTATCGATTGATATTTTTACCGATTGAAAATTTTATCTTGAAAATGTGAAAAAGGTTGTCAGGCTTAGGTAGGTTTGAATTGTGTGGGTGTATACCCGCGCGCACGTGTGTGTGTGTGTGTGTGTGTGTGTGTGTGTGTGTGTGTTTCTGTGTGTGTTTGTGTTTAATGTTTGGAATCAGTATCACAATTTTCGAGTGTCTCCCATTCCAATTTCACCGATAATCGGCAAATGGTAACACCACTATAAAATAAAGCGTTTTGTGAAATAACCATCATCATGATGACGATGATTTAAACTACAAAATTTTTCGATCAAAAACCGTCGTCACTGAGAGGTGACAATGAAAATTGAAGTTAACTATGTTTCTAAGAAATCCTTTTTCACTTCCACAATCCAATTAAGCATTTTCTGGTGCTTATGTATGAGACACTGCCCTGTATTGAGTGGGATATGAATGAAAATAAATCTTAAAGAAAGAGTGCATTGGTACAAGATCACATGGCAGCCTGCAGCTTAATATTATGAACAATATGATACGATGGGATGAGGATAGTACAGAGACACTATTAGAAGCCATAAAATCATAGGTGATGGAAAATCAGGATTACCATCAGCACCCTGCATGTTACCCGATGATGATGTCTTTTGTTTGTCTAGAATATTGTAGATGATTGCATGTTTTCTTCTTTTACAGGCTGAGAGTTTATTTGGAAGGAATTCAAGCAGCCAAGATTGGTTTGCTAAAGCCCGGGAAGCAGTGATAACTCAGCCATTATCACATACAGAGCCAGTAGCTGGAATGGAAAAAAAGGAGGCATCATCTCAGTTAGACATTGTACAGAAGCATTTAAGTGACGAACCACCGCAAGACGCTAATAAGCAGGCTGCACAGGTAGAGAGAACCACCACAGCTCATTTAAAAGAGATACACCCAGGAAGTCATAATTATATTGCAGATGATGGCAGCACTGGAAGTGTTTCAAATGGCTGGGTTCAGGTTCCCCGTGTGTCAGAACAGATAACGGCTTCGCAGCAGCTTCCTATTAGGGAGCCGGAGCAAATATTGCGGAATACTTCAGGGAATATTCCTGAAGGTCATAAATTAAGAGAACAAATGGGACATAGTTCTTCATCAGTTGCTGCTACTGTACAAGGACGTGTGCCCAGCAATAATGTCATTGTAGGTGGGGAAAGGCAACATCAGACTAGTGAAGGGATGGAACCAGTTGTTGCGGGCTTCAGTTGTAATGAAAGTATTCCAAATATAACAAGAACATTTGGTAGCAATGCCACATTTTCACTCACCCAAGCTAATATGCAAGATACGTTTTACCACAATCAGGGGGGATATCATCATTCGAAGGCTGGTGTAGCTGTTTCCAAGGATGCACATAAAGATTTAATGCAAACCTGTATGGAGGTAGCCACTCCAAGTGCGGCTAAAATATCTGAGGAGGCAGAAGATGCAAATACCCGACAAATACATAGCAATACACACCACATCAACAGTAAGCACCAGGCAGAAATGGGTTTATCGTCAGGCAACGGTTCGTTAGATGGATATGGTGAGCACCACAACATATCTAGGTATCCGCAAGGTTTTACTGGAGTTGGGCAGGGCACATTGGATAATCAAAGGCCACTTTCGTTGGTTGACAAAACGCAGGAACACCAGTTACTGTCTACTGGTAGAGGGATTGCAACTCCACAAACCATCTCTTCAGATACTGTTGAGTACCAGTTTCAGCCACATGAATCGCCAAATCCCGCCATACACAAGACTAATGAAAAGAATACTGGTTTCTTTAGCCAAGGACATTCACTAACCCGTGAGCTAAATACTAGTGATTTTCCAACAAAAATTGATGAGGCAACTCAGGCACCCAAACAAATAAGACCTTTAGTAAATCAGGCGACACAGCAACAGTACTATGATGAAACAACATCAGATGCTAATATTTCATTGTTATCAGATGGCAGATTAGGTAATACTGCACCAAATTCACTAGAGAGTAGAAATATGGGATTCTCAGTTAACTCAAACGGAATTGAAAGCCATAGGCAAAGAAATAGTGGAATTCAGCCCATAAAACAGTTTGTAAACCACAGTAGTTCTCATGTAATGCAACAAGCACCATTGATTACAGGCCAGTCAGAACACATCAATGCAGCTCGGAACATACAACAGTTTGGGAAAAACGACCAAGTTTTTCCCCAAGAACAAATACCCTCTTCCTCCTTTGTGGATCCTGGAAACGTAGGTTACACTGAGCCACGTGGAGGACCACTCTATGCACCTGTTAACCGTGCTGTAAAAGATGCTAAAGAACGGGGCCAGGGTTCGACTCCAGTAGCTGTGCAAAGATCACCACAGGTAAGCAGTGGCACCCTGCCACAACAGCATAATACGCAGTTCACAGAAGCCCAGCAGTCAGATTTCAAGAAACAGGAACAGTATCACAGCAATGGTGGTGTAAATGATAATATTAGCTGTCAAGTAACAGGGCAACAAGGAGAAGCAAGAGCGCCCCATCAGATTCCTCAGGCAGATAAGCGTAAGTCATTTAACATCGATCACATTAAATTAAGACAGTCCATTAATGTATTCAGTGACCAAGACGTGATCGAGAATAAAGGTGAAAGCAATACTCCAGAAAAGGGTGTTGGTGTAGAAGCTGCTGCAAACCAGGATTTTAATGACTACAAATCAATAAACCAAAATCAGGTTACTACTGAAATGAAGCTGGTTGAAAGTCAGAGAAGCCTGCCAAATGGACTTCAACAACCAAACAAGCAAAACCTGTTACCAGAAATGGGATCCCTAGCACAAAATACCGAGACACATCAGCCAATGCAAAATATTCAACATATGGTAGATGCACAGTTACCTCAACAAATACAAGCAATGCATATGGCCCAACAGGTGCACGGAGCTCAAGCTCCCCAGCAAATGCAAGGGGTGCAACCACCTCAGCAGATACAAGGAGTACAGATGCCCCAACAAATCCAGGGACCACAACATTCCCAGCAAACACAAGGCCCACAGTCACCTCAGCAGATACAAGGAGCACAGATGCCCCAACAAATGCAAGGCGAACAAGTCCCCCAGCAAATACAAGGGGTGCAACCACCTCAGCAGATACAAGGAGTACCGATGCCCCAACAAATGCAGGGACAACAGCCTTCCCAGCAGACACAAGGCCAACAATCACCTCAGCAGATACAAGGAGTACAGATGCCCCAACAAATGCAAGGAGAACAAGCCCCCCAGCAAATACAAGGGTTGCAGCCACCTCATCAGATACAAGGAGTACAGATGCCCCAACAAATACAAGGTCTACAAGGACCGCATCAAATGCAAGGTGTACAAGGACCGCACCAAATGCAAGGTGTACAAGGACCGCATCAAATGCAAGGTGTACAAGGACCCCATCAAATTCAAGGTGTTCAACTTCCACAACAAGTACAAGAAGAGCAAATCCCCCATCAAATGCAGGGTGTACAGTTGCCCCATCAAATGCAAGGTGTACAAGCGACTCAGCAAATGCCAGGTGTACAAGCCCCACAACTTATGCAGGGGGTGCAAGTACCGCAGCATCCTCAAGGAAATATACATGGGCCAAGCAGTATGACTAATCCTTCTTTTCAGTCAGGGAATGAAGCGACACCCTTAAGCTCAATGGACTTTATATCACAACAGCAAGTAAATGGTCAACAACAGTTCAACATGGCACAGATGAACCCATTTGGACACCCTTTCCAAGCCCAACAACCTAACATGTTCGGTGGTCACTATCCGTCAGCAGTGGGTCATGGAATGAACTCTCAGATGTTTCCCAGTAATATGTGGATAGGAGGGGTGCCTCCTAATCCTATGATGGGTGGATATTACGACTGGTATTACAGTCATTGGCCTAATTATTACCCCTATGGTGGTTATAGCCATCAGAACTGGGAGAACATGTCTGAACATTCAAATAATTACTCTTATGCAAGCAGTCAGCAGGTTTCTGAAGTGGATGTTGATAGTAGGCCACCTTCTGCACTTGAAATGATGCCAGGACTTTTGGAGACCTTTGTGGATGAAAGTCAGAAATTGGATTTTTACAAGGAAGGTAAGAGTTCATTTTGATGTTTTAAGGTTCTACTTGAATAATATTAACAATTATAATAATCCAGATTATTCCTTTTGGGGTAACTAACTGATCTGTTATGGCCTTTGTCAAAGCTATCATGGAAGAGAGGTCCTATGTCTTGTGTTGGTACCTGGTAAATGGGTATTTATGTATGGCTACACTGGTATACCTGTGTAGGAATGTAAATACGGATGACTTGCCAAAGGAATAAAGGGTATTTTCATTGAATATGAATATGAATATGAAATGTCAAACATGCTTTGATAATTAGCTAGGTTTTTTGTACCGTAGCTTTGAGCAACAAAATTTGCTTTTGAGGGATAAAACCATTTCTTGCCGAAAAGGCTATAGATATGCCTCTGCATGATTGGATTATTTTGCGTGTAGTAGATTAACAGTGACAGAGCTCAGTTCTTTTAAAAATTTACCGTTTTTGTAGCACTGTTCAATCCAGTTATTTGCATTTGAATTTTAAAGTGAAAACAGTTAGTTGTTTATAAGCAACAGCCTTCCAGAGAAGTTGTACTATCAGCAATTTATTTGTTGTAAAATTTGACCAGCATCAATCAATCCAGAAGAGCATCCACCGGCTATCCTGTACGTCAGATGTAGAAAATGACCTAATATTACAGCGATCGAAATGTGTTTTCGTTTACATAGTTTTATGTAGTATTGGGCTTGAAATGATGCAGTTGGGTTTACAGAAAAATTAGTACAGCTTTTCTTTTTGGATTTTGCGTATCACTTTATGGTCAAAGAAACACATTTATCTTTACTATGCTTTGCTTGGTTTATATTTTAATCATTAAATTAAAAGTAAGGAAAAAGTGATTTATAATGAGAAAAAAGTAAGTTTACTTAACCACGTCGTAGCGCCCGTCTTTTTACTTCTAATATTCTTTGTCATTCAGAAGTAAATTTTGAATGGTTACGCATATGGAATTTATAGACTTCTCTTTTTCCACTATCATCGGTGTATGTTATATCATTTAGGAGAATTAATACTAGGTAAAACATTCAGTTTAAATTTGTTAATAGATGTAAATTAAAGAAGATATTATTTTAAATTAACTGATGTGCACGAAAAGAGTTTATTTTTAATAAAATATACTAATTCTTTCGTATGGTTGGACTGTTTTTACTTGTGTTTTTTGGTAATGCACGATATCACATGGTGCATATTATTTGTCAAGATGTCACAATGCTATGTGGTATATAATATGGATGCACTTACCACTGAGTACGGGCGATTGATAGAAAATAATATCTACTCACAGAAGTATATAAAAGTACATAAAAGCAACACCAGGTACCACTTCTGTTGGGGAGCGGTCCTCTTAGATTTTTAGTTAAACAATTAAATAGCATTATCAGACATTTTCTGTCATAGAGTTCATTTATCTAATAACCATTTGTACGACTTTCTCATCTAGCGACACCACCTCCGATGGAAAGGCTGACGCCACTCCATTTTACTCGACCGCATGTTGTTGCCAGGACTAACAGGGCTGGTTTAATGCTGATTACAGATCCATGCCACCCATTGGATGGGATGTTAGGAACAGTTCATCGTATTCCATCTGGTGTAAGATATTAACATTCCCATTGTTTTGTTTGTAGTCTGTCACTATTTTTTCCTCCCAATTCAGATATTTCATCGTACTTTTTGGGTTGTTTGTATTTGATGATTTCTATAAGTTGATGTTGTAATTGGTAGCGCAGCAGAACTTTATTGACAATTTCTTGGGGAAAGAAGTTTGATGTTTCATATTAATTTATCTTTTTGTTTTTGTTTTTGTAATATTATTTTTATTTTTTCTGTCACAGTAGCTTTTTCTTTTACTATTAGGCATCACCAGGCTTAACGTAAATGTCAGCCTCTTACAGGAGAGCAAAAGTTTGGTTGAAATAATAAATGTGCATTCAAGTAAACTCTAAGGGACCCTTATCCTATCAATATATAACTTGACACTTTTCGTGTTTGTATAACTTGGTTTTATTTGACGATGTTTGCACTTAATCCACGTTTACTATTTTTCACAACAGCGATTTTTACCCCAATTGGATTTAAAGAATTTTCCTGGACCCCTGATTGTGTAAGTCAAATATTTTATTGTATGATGGCTTGACTTTTTCTGGAGAGAACATTTTCTTCTTATTATTATGAGTGCATCTTCTCACAACATCGTGACATTATGGCAGGCATGTATAGGCCTTCTGATTTAATACGAAATAACTTCCAAGTTCCTCAAGTCATCTACCTCCCTCAACAAATTAAATCCCGTACACAGACAGTGACTGCAAATTTAAGTAACTGAGGTAAATGTTTAGGTATAAATAAGATTTATAAAAGCCAAGTGATATAGGTTTTAATACTATATACTCCATAGTACTGTAAATAGTTTACTAACATTGAACGCAGACTAGAATATTTTATTGTGTGTATGCTATATACAAGGCAGCGTCGTTCTACTCATTTGTTGAACTTATACGTTTAGTTACCAATGCGATTAAATGCGAAGCTGCGAAGGTACTGATGGCATAGCCACAGACGCGATGCTAGTAGTAGGCATCCTTTGCTTTTTAGGATGGAAACTTGTTTTACCATTGTGTACTTTGAACTCAGTCTGCTAGAAATGACAATGTTGTTGTTGTTGACCTTGAGGTCATTCGACCCCTGGTGATGTCATTATCTTGCCGTCTCTATTCAACTCTGTTTTTAGTGTCTTAGAAATGACATTGCAATCGTGAAATTCGTGCAGTAGAACAAATTAGTGAGCAAATTTCCTGCTGTTGGTTTACCGCCTAGTTAGTATAACATAAAGGTTTTTTGTGAAGATAATATGATATAGTGAAAGATAATGGGTAGAAAAATGAGCGGGTGGAGGACGAGAGCTGGTAGGTCAGGTGGCCGTGATGCTGTAGACACTGGTTCGAATCCAGTTCAGTGCGAACATATTTTACACTTTGTTGACACTTTTTGCTGCCAGAGGATTCTTTGCACCCTTGTACCTTTTTCTTTTGTTCTTTTATGATCTCTTTTTAATATTCATATTGGTGAATGCGTTTTTACAAAAAGGAATAGTGTGGTAATTTTCAGATTACCCAATGACATGTTAATGTGGAAGGCTAAGCCAGACACCGCCATAGTCTTAAAAAGTATTTCAATTTTATTCCTCAGCGGGAGAATTTTTTTTTTGACCGTTTCAAAAAAAACCAACGTATCTTTAGAGATTTCTATTCAAAAGCGGGTCTGCACAAGTGAAAGCAGAAAGCATACCAAAGGCAGTTTTACAGGAAAGTGGATTGCATGATTAGGTTTTACTGTTTGAAATCGATTCCTTTTTGAGTTATGATTGTAATGGTATGTGTACTTGTCAAAATTGAAGTACCTTCTCTCTCACCTTGTATTAAATACAGAGGGGAAACAAGCAAGAAATCTGTGATTTCTTTTGCACGTTGGAAAGCAACAGAGCTGATGAAATTACAAGATACCAAGGAAGGGCGAGCAAAAGCATTGCTTTGGGAATATTGTGCCTTGCTTGTGCAGCGCAATGGCGTAAGTATGCCAATGGTCACAGCGTACATTCAGTTCACTTTTTAGAATGAAGGATGCATCGAAACATCATAAGAAAGTTAAATTTGAAAGTAATAGTTAAAGACAGACAGCATTTTTAGTACATAAATATATTGAAGCAAATTGTATTGAGATTGACCAGTCAAACAATGTCATAAATCCGTCGTGCATTCAATCAAGGGTGTGTTCCCAGGAAGGCAGTATTTCCGAATAAGAGGGTCATTGTGCAGAAAATGGCCCCCACCCACCCAACCTGCTAAAGAACTTGGTAATATAAACACCTTATTCAAATGTAGTTTTTATTATTTTTTTTTAGTTTTTGCAAATAGAAGCGTCTCTGAAAAGAAAAAGAGATATGAGAATTTTAAAAAATTATTTTTATGCGGAAAAGAGCTTATTCTTTTTCGAAGTATATTTTCAACAATTTGCTTATTATTTTCATTTATTGAGTTGAAATTTATGCGGAATCTTTGCATGATTTAGTCAAATAAGTTATTTTTTCCGGCATAAAATAGAATAAATAACTTAGCACATTCTTATCGCCAGGACATCGGCGCTGTAAGAACATCTAAGAAAGCCAATCGGTGGCTATTTTTGTATTAAAGCTGATCAAAAGCCTTCCTTTGATTGATAGTAACAGCAAATTGTTTATGAATGAATAGGAGAAGTTAGTTGATGTTGCTGATCGTGAATAAAAGTTGGATGAGGAAATTTGTCTCTTTAGTAGATTTAATAATTAGAGAGCCGATGATTGTGGAAAGTAGAATTCGTAACTGCTCTCCAGCCAAGAAATTCCTCACGTCCAATGCTAAGTGCTGGAGATCTTAGAATTGTAGATCTCCTAATAGAGAGCGCAAAAAATAATCAATAAGGTGTAATCCCTCACCAAGATATCTATTTGGAACGTATACTTTTTTACTATCACACCCAGGCGGTGGACGGATCTGATGTTTCAGATCTTATCATGCACAGAGCTGTCGATGTGCCATACACTCAGTCAGAGGGAATAAAATCACCTGCAATGAAAGAAATAAATACGTACAGAAGCCTTATGATGCAGGGATCGAAGCGGGTAAGTATTGTATTTTGCATCATTGCTCCTTTTTTGAGATTAAGAAATATCGTGGAGGAATCTGTACTAATCTCTAATAATTAAAAGCAAGAAACAGTTTAAGTACTTTGTAGATTTATCAAGGATCAAGATGACGAAGAATTTTGTTTGTCTTTTATTTGAATGGTATTTCAGACACAGACGTAAAGACCTTCGTTTCTTGATTTTTTTCATCCTTTTCCTCTTTTTATTTTTTCTCCTCCCCTCCACTTCTCATTCCTCTCCTTTTCTCCATTTCTCTCCTTTTCTCTATTTTTCTCCACCACCCCATTATTCTCTTCATTCCACTTCTTCCCATCTGTTTCATTGTCCTTTTTCTCCTCGTTCTCCTCCTCTTCCTTCTCTTCCATTTCCTGATCTTACTCTTTTATTCTTTCATTTCCTCCTCCATCTAGTTCGCTAGCTCATTAGAGGTGCCTTGCCCATCTACAATGTTAATGGTTAATGCGCCTCAATAAAATCCTGTCTTTTACTTTTTTTGTAGTTTCACTTCATTTTTATAGTCAAAATTGCGATCCTCATAATGATGGCTTTTTCATTTCCTGCTTCAACAAAATCCTTCACCCACGTTGCCAGTCAGGGCCAACTCTAGCTCCTCCTTTTTCTTAAAATAAATGCCCGAGGAATAACAGATGCCTTCTTCCGATTGTCATAGAAATGGTCTGTTCCAGCCTGCCTCTCCAAAATTACGTCGTTAATGACATGAAATAAGGTGCTCAGTACTTGGCTTATCAACCACATTATCAACAAGTGGTCTTATTCCCCTTGTGTCAAATATTATTATGCATACTGCATGACCAGTTAAGTTAAGTGACAGAAAATGTGGCATCATTGCGTTAAAGACAGATGTACCAAAGTGACGGACTTTTTTGAACTGGTTTTCAAATCATTTTGCCCACTGAATTGTTTATTTAAAGAATCGACTAAAAGATTGGAGTAGATAGCTTTAGAAGTACTGAGAAAGAAAGTAGTGGAGACTGAATTTCTGAGTGAAGCTTTGTACGATTAATTTTCTATGGGTTTGTTTTTTTCATCAAACAGGATGCAGTCAACTATGCCATGAACGAGGGAATGTGGGGACACGCGTTTGCTCTTGCGTATATGAGCAACCCAAGAACAATGAAACTAATTCTTTCAAAGTGAGTATTGCGATATTCACGGAATTAACAGTGGCACTGCTT
Organism: Morbakka virulenta; assembly: GCA_003991215.1. Classification (NCBI taxonomy): domain Eukaryota; kingdom Metazoa; phylum Cnidaria; class Cubozoa; order Carybdeida; family Carukiidae; genus Morbakka; species Morbakka virulenta. Next base: position 468,014 of record RDPX01000113.1, on the reverse strand, counting down.
TATTCAATTATCTAAAGAAATTTCTGATTTTTGAATAAAATCCCTCGAGAGGACAACCGTTTTTGTACTATTGTGTGTATGTGCATATAGTTGAGCAGCAGAAAATCTTTGTGTAATCTGTCACGTGATACCTCAAAAGACCCGTCATGCCTAATTTGTAATAAACATAGACTATATATGTAGATTTGTGTCACGTGATACCACGGCATACGTTACGCATAATCCACAATAATAAGACACCATAATACAAAGTGAGGTAAGACTCGTTTTGATCCACGCATAGGCTCCTTACCCTGTGGCTCTGTTACTCATTAGGTTTTTTCCTATATCACCCAGTCAATAGGCCTTATCCGAACAGTCTATACGTGTGCCTGTACATTTGTTATTGTGGTGTCTCTGTGTAGACTTTGAATTAGGTTTTTTTGAAATTAAAACATTTAAGTTTTTGAAATTTTTTGGGTTTTAAGTGGGTTTTTTTGGATGTTATCTGTTCTCACCTCACTCCTTTCAATTTTTTCTCAAGTTTACTTTTTTTCAGCTACTCCTTTTTGTTCTTTTATTGTAGATTTCTCTCCACTATTGACGCAAACGATCCACTTACAACACTCTATAGTCACCTTGGAAACAAGGGCTCTGGATCATACCCAGTAAGTTCTCAGGAATAAATGTCAAACTTATCGTAGAAAAATGGAGTAGTAGCCGAGTAGTTAAATCAACAGATTTCCATGGAGGAGGTTCACGGTTCGAACCCCGCCAAGTACTGCGCCCAATTTATTTTAAGGTAATAAGTGGGATATGTGTGCCATAAGTAGCAAACTGAGTTAATACGTGTTTTGGAGATAAAATTGGGAAAGAAATCAACAAATTAAAAAGGGTAATTTGTAGAAAGGGCAAAAAATCAAATAAAAGCAGTAAACCACTGCGATAAAGTGGGTTCAAAGCCTTACTTAGGGTAAAAGACCTAAAGAAAGGAAGAGTGTTAACAGGAGTTTTATTGGCGTCATGGCGTCTTGGCGTATTGATTTGGCGATTGTTCACTGATTGGTCAAAAAGATTTAACAGTATTTACTAGGTATGGCAAATAGATGCTAAGGTATTTGAATTAAGCAATGTTTTTGGTTGTTACTATGATGAATTGGATACAGACAGTAAAAACCTGATTTTTTTCACCATTCGAATGAGCAAAAATGGCTTTCGCGGGGCTCGTACTTTTCTGAACCTATCAACTTCTGTCAAAGTGTAGTTTTCGGTAAAGTGGTTTTAGTGTAGGGTAAGCAGTTTTCAAATGGTCGTACAAACACGTGTTCTTAATGTGACTGTACATGACGTCTGGCAATTACCTGGTGAAATCATGAAAATGGCACTGCCAAGAACTAATGAATTAAATCTGGGACTGTAACCTGTTTGGTAATGTGTCCTAATGACTGCTATTGCACTGTGTAATGCTACACCCATCACCATAGGGCTCGTTTATTTGGCATGCAGATGGTCAGTGTGAAGGTGATAGTTTCGGACACCAATTTCTATTTTTTAATTTTTCTTGTGACAATATCAACCAAGAGAATATCTCTCAATACCAACAGACGTTCAGTGGTTAGGGGTTTCGAAGACCTCCCTGATCTAAGATTGACGTCACACCCGCAAGTGTAGACTGGCAATGTGGTAGTAATAGCTCTACTCAGACCCGAATAAACTTTAATCTTCAAAAATCCCTACCCCTAATTAAATATGGGTACACCGAAAAAAATGAACAAAACTAAACAAAAAATTATTAACTCTCGAGGTAACAAATATGAACTTGACAATTCCTATCTCATTAAACTTGCTTAATTTGTTTGTTCTGATTGAAAGCCCCAATCATATTTGTCATTATGTGTCATTTTTTTCCCTAATAGTACATCGTGAAAGGTGGTTGCGATTGGATACAACACTTGTGTATCTTATTGGCCAACCCTTCAGCCAACAAAGAGGCAGATACGCAAGGGATTGTTGCACTGGGGGATGCACTAGGTACGGAATACCGGACGAATCACTGAAGAATGCAAATCCTATTGTTGTGTATTGTCATATTTTTTCTTGTATTTGTACATACACTGCAGATAACATGCAGATTTTTGAATTTGTGATAGCTGATCACAGGAGGTCGTAGGTTCTCGTGATGGTGAAGTTACGTAGGTATTATTCCGGTTTTAATTACAGAGCCTTTGGATGTTGCTAGTAATGATGCTGTTTGCAACTCTATTTGTATCAGGGGTGAAAATAGCACTTGGAGGTTTACTAGCAGCTACAATGGTAGAAGTAGCATTGGTTATTTTAGTGGCTAGGATGGAGGCAGCTAGACTTATTAAATTGTAATAGTAATAGTAGTAATAGTAATAGTGATAGTAGTAGTTGTTGTAGTTGTAGTAGTAGTAGTAGAAGTAGTAGTAGTAGTAATAGTAGTAG
>RDPX01000113.1:411732-427690 GCA_003991215.1 Morbakka virulenta | reverse complement strand
GCTTTCTACAAAGCCAGAAACTGAATTAGAAAAGGACGAGTCATCCACTAAGTTGAAGGTTCTACAAACAGATTGGTTGGATGGTTGTTATTTAAATGAGAAGTCAGTACAACAGAAAGATAAGGATTCACATGAGCACCCTAATAAGCCAATTGAGAGGCTTCCAGATGCGGATATTTCCCATGAATACAGCAATAATACTAATAGTGATTTAAATGCCCAGGTTCCTATCATTCCTATTGAAGCTAAAGACTCAGAGTTCAGTGGTAATGAAATCTTGCCCAAGAGCAAGGTCGAGGTAATTTGCAAAGGCATTTTTGAAGTAAGCCAGGATAACATGCAGCAGCACACTACTTGTTGTCTGCAGGAAAAATATCAAGTAAACCAATTTGCTGAAGATGCTTTTGAGGATAAAGAAATAGATCTCATGAAATTTTCTCCTATCTCGGGCAATTCAAATACTGTACTAATAGTTAACGAGAAAGAGGTTCTGGTTCCCCTTCAAGTACCCAATACAGATGAGGATAAAGAAGAAGATCTCATGAAATTTTCTCCCATCTCGGGCAATTCAAATACTGTACTGATAGCCAGCGAGGAAAGAGTTGGGGTTCTCCTTCAAGTACCCAATAGATGGGAGCAGTTTTTCAGTGGGTACTATGTAGGGAAGAGTAAATCTTTACCCACCATTCCTTCAAATAAATGTGATAAGCTCTACAAAACATTAAGTTGTCTACTACTTAATAGGAGACTTAATGGAGTTAAGCAGGACTTATGGAAGACAAAATTGTCTTTCTTGATAAAAAGTCAGATAGCATTTGAAAAATTGAATAAGCCAGAATTACATTCCAGTGATAAAATGGAGATCACGCCAGTAACCATCTATTCGGATGCTACTGATCCTGAATTCGAAGCACGAGAACTACCGCCTTATCCATTCATACACAAAAGAGAAGAAAATATTGTTGGAGTCACAGAATCAACTCAGATAGTCGAACAAGAAAAATCTATGGTGACTGGTATCTCACAACTGCAACATGGAGAATCACAAGTAGTTCTGTCGAATGAATTAAATTTGCACCCAAATATTCAGGAGGATGTTGCCTCATTAGGAGTGAATATTCCTCCTTCCTCAGTAACTAGCAGGTTTGGAAGTATTGTGTCAGAACATGAAGAAGATATTGATACAGAACTTTTAGTCAGTACAAAACAAAAAGCCAACGATGATAACCAGGTTACGAAGGAGGTTGCAGAACAGACTGACTCTATGACTGGACTACTGGGAGTAGACAGCCAACAACACAATAATAAAGCTCTGAGTGTAAATGCATTGGAAGTACATAAACAGAGTTTGGCTCAAGAAGAAGTTTCTCCCTTTTCAATAATAAACCTGGAAGTAGAACCCCACAACAACAAAAATATAAGTATTAATGAGCAAACTATGACTTTCTGTTGTAAGAAAGTGAACGAAAATGTTTGTGTTGATTTAGGAGGAAATGGGAGATTTACTCAGATACCTGAACAAGAAAAATCCATGGAAAATTCCCCTCTACAGCTGCAACAGTTAGGCTCACAAGAGATGCTTTCAAATCAGTCATACTTGCAACCAAATATTCAGAATGATGTTGCTACTCTAGATGTAAACAATCCTTTTCCAGTAAATAGTGTATTAGAAAAGACTGTGCCCGAATCTATAGAGGGTAAGAATATGGCATTTTCTGTCAATGTACACAAAGGAACAGGCTTTTCACAACCCCAAAATGGAATCCAGTTAACTGCAGAGGTTGTAAAACACACCGACTCTCTGATTGGACAACAATTGCTATTGGAAAACATTGGCTGTAAAATAGTAAGAAAAGAAGAGGATACTTGTATGTCTCATCAGGTTTCCAAAGCTGAAGAGTGTGAACCATTTAATATCGACTTGGTTAAGTCAAGCAAATCGGCTAGGGTGTTCAGTGAGGCACGGCTGGTCAAAACTCCTGAAAGTGATGTTGACATAGGAGCTAATATAAGACAGCAGTTAAATAATTATAAATTGATAAACGAAATTCATAGTTCCATTAAAATGGATCAGGTGGAAAACCAAGTAAGTGTGCCAGTTAAACCATCAAGCCACCAGAGTATATTGGCTGAAATGACTTCAGATGTGGAAAATACAGATAATCAACAGTCAATAAATAAGATACCACATATACTTTATGCATCATTACCCCAGCAAACTCAAGACTCACAAGTGTATCAGGAAATGCAATGTGTACAAGCACCTCAATTTGTGGAGAGGATGCAAGGACCTCAACACCTCCAGTGTAATGTACATGAATTAAGCGGTGGTAATCATACGTCTATGCAGTCACAGGATGAAACAGCTGCCTTAGACCCAATAAAAATTTCTTCACAGAAACCATTGAATGATCAACAACAGTTGAATGTAATTCAAATCAACCAGTTTGAGCGTCCTTCTCTATCCCAACAGCGCGATATGTTTAGTGAAAATCAGTCTTATGCTCCTGGTTGTGGAATACATCCTTGCATGCTTCCATACAATATGACAATAGAAGCGTTTCCCCCTTATCCTGTGATGGAAACCTCTTATAACTGGTATTGTAACCAATGGCCTGAATATAATTCCTATAATGGTCTCAAAAATCAAGGCTCAAAGAATGCGTCACAATATCCCAACCATAATTTTTCTTATACAAGAGGTGAGCGTGTTTCGGAACTGAATACCTGCAATAGAACAACTTCTGCATGTGAGACGATACCAGTAGCAGATGAAAGGTTAACAGTGGAATTCATGAAGGAAGGTACAAACTTTTCTATTTTCTTTAATGTTTCTATTTCTGTAATAAAAAAAGCGATCATTTAAAGTGACTCTCAAACAATATTTATGTTGTATGTTGTAGTTTGTTTAAAAACCCTGCAATCGATAAGAGCTTACATGCTCGATTTCAGTATTTCCTCTGAGGATTTCGATATCCAAAGGAATTCTTGGCCATGTCCTAACTCATGAGTTAATAAGAGAAGGGTATTTCCATTGAATTATAAAATATATTAGAAATTATTCCTTATTTCTTTCACAACACACACACACACACACACATATATATATATATATATATATATATATATATATATATATATATATGAAAACATTTTGTAGAATATTGCAAAACTGCAAAAATGGTTGTTGGAATATTCCATTTTGTCTCCTCTAATACCAAACAAGAAATATACCAGCACCCCATGCCCTGTTTCATACACAAAAAGATTGCACCGTAATTCTGATTTATGTTTACATACCTCAAATTACTTCTAATGACTCTTTTTATTTTAAATTAGCATAAATATATTTATGATAAAAATACACAGAAAATATTTTTTTTTGCATTTCAACTGCTCTCACAGTTAATCGATAACATTAAATTGTCTATTCATCTACCTTCAACCGAAGCAAACTGAAATATTTATATTTTATTTCTTACTTTGTTTCTTGTTTGCAGCATAAATTTCTTCAATTAATAGTTCCTTACATGGCTTATGATATCATGTAGTTCACATTTAATTATGCCTTGCTGCTTTTAGTAAAGCAATAAAACTTGCTCTCTTCATTCCATAGAAGATCTTCCCTTGCTAAGAAATGATACTGACTACTTTTGTTAGTTCGTCTTCTTGAGGTTAATTCAGAGTATTACATATTGATTATACCATAACATGAACATACAAATTACCTTTGAAGTAAAGTGATATTTTTTGTTTCAAATTAACATTTTGAAACATTGGAAAGATAGAGCTTTTATTTTATCCTCTCTTGTTCATTTTTTCCATATAGCAACATCATATGCCATGGAACAGCCTTTGGAAAGGAATTATTCTATCCCATCAGATGTAAGTATTTTTTTATGTCTAGGAATTTCCTACTATTTTTCTATTTGCCCAGAAAATTATCTCTAACTTTCCAGCAATATCAAATCTTTATAAATACTAATTCCTTGCATTTTATTTATGTATTTGTTTTTTATTTAGTTCTATATTATACGCTTTTAATTCAAAAATATTATTAAACTCAATTTTGACATCTATCTCTTGCAAAAGGATAACATTTTACATTTTATATTTTCATCCTTCGCCTATTTTTTGTTGCATGCCATTCTGAGGAACGGATTGGCTGAAATAATACCCTTGTATCTCGGTAAAATTAAGGTGAACTACAAAGTTCTAGGGCTTTTTTGTTTGTTTAGCGAGTTTATTTTTAAAAATATATAAATTAAAGTAAATCTCACTATTTATCCATAGCAACTTTCTTCTCAATCAACCTTGATGGATTTTCCTGGACCCCTCATTGTGTAAGTCCATTTTATAAATAAATGATGGTTCAGTTTTTTTTCTAATAGCACTTATATTCTAGAATTTCGTATTAAATATAATATTACAAATCTGTGTACCAAACCTTCTATCAACTAGAAACTAGAGAGCAGTAGATATTGTTTTAATTATGACAATTAAGTTAATAAATAAGTTGACATTTTCTCCCCAGGAGTATTTTCTTCACAATTACAGACACAAATAGAAAGGCACAGATAGATAGATAGATAGATAGATAGATAGATAGATAGATAGATAGATAGATAGATAGATGGATAGATAGATCGATCGATTGACTGATTGATAGATAAATGGGTTTAGAAAGATCGATAAGTTTGTTCAACGGTTCTACATGGAGAAAGTAAGTTAGCCAACCACAACCAGATTTTATGTTGACCTCTGGACTGAAATTTTTTGGCACTATGAAAAAGAGACAGTTGAAATGTTGATATGCGAAGGAAAATGTCTACTATTCCAGAGTGAAAAAAAAGTCAAGTAATATCGTAGAACGTTTGGATTATGGTTAGATTTCATTTTATCAGAGTCTAGTATTAAAGGTCTTTTTATTCAGCAGTACTAGAGTAATTTCTTTTATTTTGAATTGAAAATAGGGGAAAAACAAGCAAGGAATCAATTATTTCCTTTGCACGCTGGAAAGCAGCAGAGCTGATGAAATTAGAGGATCTCAATGAAGGGCCAGCAAAAGCATTGCTTTGGCAATATTGTGCCTTGCTCGTGCAAGACAATGGCGTAAGTTTTTCAACGTGTAAATGTTCTTGCAATTATTTTACATTTTGCAGAAAATATTTATTTGATAAAAGGAAATGTCAGATACGGACATGATGGAAAGGATACTTAATCATTATAAAGGTAGTTTTTAACATAGAAAGTTGGGTTTGAAATTGAGTAGTGTGCAATCCAATTTGAGGGCCCAATAATGCACACACCTCGTTTGTTGGTATGCTTGATAATTTTAGAAACATGAAATCAACAATATGGAGATAAACATTCTATCAATATTGCACTCTATTGTCTTTATAATATAAAATGATGGCTTCTAAACTTACCATCTATTTGTAAAAATACTTTATACAGAATGTTTCAATTCCTTTTCAAATTGAGATTGCCACTTACCACTAATCAATTTGCATTCTATGTCCATTATCAAAATTAGAACTGCTGCTTTAGGAGTTGAGGCAGAGCTTAATAGCAAGTCTTGCTGAATTGAAACAGTAGTTTAATTGAATTCAGTATAAAACAAAATAGTTGTTAAAATATTGTATTTTCTCATTCCTAAAGCATTCAAGGTACCTAAAAGTCATAAGTAGTTAAGCAGTACATATTATATATAAATATACATCTGAAACCTTCTCTTTTAAGATAGTAACAGTAAAAAATAAATTGATTTCGAATGATACTAGTAAGGCAAGGGAAAGTAGTAACTGATGCTACTGACAGTAAATAAAAGTTTAAACCTGAAAAAAGTCTCGTGTGCACATTTTATTTATTTAATAAATTTGAAAAACATATGGAAAATATGTAAATCCTGGAAATGAAATAGAATTGTTCGAAAATAATTTTGAACTAAATTATTATTATTAGCAGAACTGTTGATTTTAAGGAAAAATACTGTTATCTGATAATTTCTTCCAGGTGGTAAACAAATCTGAAATGCTCAAGATTATGTATAAGGCAGTTGATTTGCCGTACAGGCAGTGCGAAGAAAATAAACACCATGCTACAGAACAACTCAATTGCTACAGAAATTTACTCATGCAAGGCTCGAAACAGGTAAATATTATTTTATACAATATGATCATACTTCTAACAAAATTGAGGCAAAGGTTTTGATGAGATGTGAAGAATTTATTGCACAGTGAGAAAATGGAAAATTGATTGGAAGCTTATTTTGCAAGATGAAAAAAATTGTCTTTAATTTGTGTATCAATTTAAACAAGTGCACAAAAAAAATATTCTAAGTTTCTTGAGTTGCTTTACTGATCATTTTATCAGCTTGATAAAATGATTAGTAAAGAAAACAATGATATATATATATAAAAACAAGTAGGGATCTATGATCTAAATGATATATATATATTATATGTATTATATATATAAAAAACATTCATACGTAAATGAACTGTTTAATTACTCTCTGTTCCATTGATGCTAAATGGAATTAAGGAAAAAGTTAATTTCTTAATGACTTTGCTTGATAAATTCTTGGTGAAAGTTTAACAAATTTTTTGCATGTTAGATTAGCTGTAGCACGTATTTGTTTCTACGTAGATAGTTGTTTAAAGAATAGCAGTTTATATAACAGTTGTATTAAAAAGAAAACCGTATATTAAAAGACACACGGAGAATATTAAAAGAGAGGAGGTAAACAAATTGTTGCTTATGAAACTAATGACAAAACAACTTCAGATTCGTCCTCATGAATATAGCAACTCAAAGCAGGAGATTCAGAAAGCGAAGCAAGGTTGAGATGATTATCAAAATCATCAGAAAGGAATCTATTATTTGTTACTTAAGAGTGTGTTACAATCCCCGAGGTTTACTAACAACAGTCTCTACGCAAGTTTATAGATGTATTATTTTGACTCCCTTTTTTCCAGAACGTGGTAGCTATGTGTTATTTGAATATTTTGACTTTACAATCACGAGTTCTGCTCTTAATGAACATTAGATTGTTGGTAGAAACTCTTGATAGGCAGCAATCACGGATTCTGCCTCAGGAGTCTTTTATTCATCTGCTACTAAGTCTCAAAAGAGATCATTTTTTAGTATAGGCTTTAATCGTAGAAATAGTTGACATAGGGTATTGTCTGCTGGAAATCAAGTAGCATCAAGACAAAAGTAGAAACACTAGACTTCCTTTTCTAACAAGATAAAAATGAGCTTGCTTTTCGGAATTTAGTTCTCCATCTCTATTATTATTATTATTATTTTACTATTTTACTGCAATCATATTCCGATATTTCCAAAACTAGGTGCACATTTTCTACAACCGTACTGAAATAATTATGTTGACGTCCGGTAGAAACAACTTTTGCAACCCTTGCTACAATTTTTCATTATCTCAATACCACAAATAGTTCTAAAACTAAATACAGAGAAGCAGAATCACAAGTGACTTCAGTTGAGTTTAAATAATTATTTGATGATTTCGTTCATCCAACAGGAGGCACTCCAGTATGCAATGAATGAGGGAATGTGGGGACATGCATTTACACTTGCCTCTTTGAGTGAACCTAAAACAATGAAGCTGATTGTTGCAAAGTAAGTAGTACTCTGTTTCTGTAGGTGTTGGTATCAGGGTTTTATATTTGACTTAAAAGTTAGAAAATTAAATTCTTGTTCCAAAAACTGGTCATGTGTAATCCTTTACCACAGTACTACAAAATCCTTAAACTTTTACGAGGAAAATAAAATATCAAAAGCTAAGCTTTATCACAACTAAGAAGTATAAAAGTAGTATTTAAACCATCAAAATCGTTATTATTGGACAGCAAATATAATGCATTTGTGAACCATATTTAAGGATTTACATACCTTCTTTGTTTGTTGATAAAAATTTCTTCTTTCGCGAGGATCCACCAGACCAATCTTCTCAGTATGCTACAGGTAACAGGAGATACTTTTATTACACACATTCACATATATACGCACATGCACACAAATGCATACCCTTAAGTCCCACTGAATTGGACATAACATAGACTTTCTCTAATTAAATAAGAAATATCTTAAAATCAATATGAAATCCAGAGACCTGTTTATTTAATATTGTCTTATTTGAATATATTCTTCTATACGTTAAACTTTTCTAAAGAAGAATTTTTAAAATAAATTGTCTCAAGCTTTCCAACATTATTTCTTCTTTCGCTTTTTATCTCTTAGCATTTTGTTTTACTCTGCCCTTTTCAGTGACATCTTTGTGTGCTTTCATTTTAGGTTTCTCTCTACCATTGATGGAAACGACCCTCTCTTGAATTTGTATAATCAGCTTGAGAATGAGGGACCAAAAGCATCCCCAGTAAGTTTTAAATAGCATATGTTTACAAATATTGAGTGGAATATAGCATTAAAGTCAGCTAGTATATATCTGTGTTATTGTAGAAATGGTAAATGGTCATTAAAAAGGATGTATATAAGATCTTAGCAAATGGTTTAGTTGTTTTTATTTATTTTTTACTTAAGAATTCAATTATTTAGCAAAAAGGTTTTAATAGCATCAAATAAATACGTTTGTAGAATGTCGTCCCTCAAACTGAGGTAGGGAGTGGAAGAAATCGTCATCTGTTGGATATTGTCAGAATTTGAATAATTTTACTGCAGATTTACCAATTTTTAACAACTTTGCTTTGGTGAGAATGATGGTATGTTGAGGCAAATAAGAGAGAAGATCAGGATTGCTGTATGTCTTGTCGTGACAACGGAAAATAAAGAACGACAAAGAAGGATGACAGCGGAGCATTTTGAGATGAAGTAGTGCTGATTGGTTTCATTCATACTCCAAAGAGCACAATATTTTTACTATAACGTCAAAGGAAAAGCCAAAGATTCCAATTGAACTGGCTTATTATTAGCCTTCAATTTTGTTTAAAAAACCAAGAGTAAATTTTATTATGAAAAATTACATATCATTTGATGTGAAAAGCAAATATAGTGGGAAGGAGTCAACAGTAATAGTGCATGGTGAGCAGAAGCCAGAAGCATCAGCATAAAGCAGAAAAGTATTGTTATGAACTATAATTTATTATTATGAACTATTGTTATGAACTATGATTTATTATGAACTATGATTTGCCAAGAACTCTGAACTTCTAATTTGGTCTGTTGGACTTCCTGTTGTGATTTGTATTTAGGTCAGCGGTTTCACTGTATCAACCGCCATTTTGTAAACTCATGATGTAGCATCCATTGATAGCTCAGTCAAGCCTAGTTTTTACGGCAATCTTAATGTCTTTATTCATTGCAAGTANAATGTTATGAACTATAATTTATTATTATGAACTATTGTTATGAACTATGATTTATTATGAACTATGATTTGCCAAGAACTCTGAACTTCTAATTTGGTCTGTTGGACTTCCTGTTGTGATTTGTATTTAGGTCAGCGGTTTCACTGTATCAACCGCCATTTTGTAAACTCATGATGTAGCATCCATTGATAGCTCAGTAAAGCCTAGTTTTTACGGCAATCTTTGTGTCTTTATTCATTGCAAGTATAATGTAGTGAATAATGTACGCCCAGTGTGCATATATTTAGGTTAATTGAGTTATCTGCTTGGGCTCTAGGTAAAGGAAGAACAAATGAATATTATTTTCATTATTATTTTTATTCAAAAACAGCAATTCTAAGTCTTTCAAATTACTCTTCTTCTTTCCTTGTTGTAATTAACCATCTTAGTATAATGACTTTATATTTTTTTGCTAACAACAGTACATCGCAAAAGATGCTAGTAAATGGATACAGCACTTGTGTATGATATTATCCAACCCGACAACTAACGAGGAAGATAATCTCCAGCAGATTAGTAAATTAGGAGATACTCTAGGTATGAAACAAAACATATCAGTCTCATTTATTGTGTAATTCGTCTCTAAAAAGTTATCAATGTTCTAAGCAAAAATAGCTGATAAACATATCATATTTTTAGAATTAGAACATTTGATCACAGGGAATGTTAGGTTTGTTTGACGGTAGAGATATTTTATATTATCTGGGCAAAATAGTGGCAGTCATAATAAGTCATATAATAATGTTTGAGAAATTAAAATGAAAATGCAGATTGGTTTTTACTTCATGAAAAGGTGGGTAGTAAGAAGAGTAGTAGTAAATAAAGAGCAGCAGAAGGAACAACAAGGACAGAAATAGCAGCTGCAGTAGAAGGAACAGCAGAAGTAGTAGTAACAGTAGAAATAATAGTAAAAGTAGTAATAGTACTAATAGCAGTAATAGTAGGGATAGTGCTAGTATCACCAGTAATAATATTGAGAGAAAAAATGTCAGCATGACAATGATTAACTGAAGGTATATTTACAATAAGGAAGTAGTTAAGAATATCCCAGAAAATTATGACAAAGTAAAGAAATAAAAAAATAGTAAGTTACAAAGTAACAGATGTGATTAGTTGAATTAAAGGTACTTCTCAACCTAAAATATTGCATTTTAACTGATGTAAATTTTCTTTTGTCATAAAACTAATCACTTACACTTGAAATCTACTTACTGCATATTGTTATGTGTTGTATTTTATACTACTAGGTGCCAATAATTGTTTTCATAATAAATTCTCTTTGTTTTCTTTGATGTAGCTGAGGATAAGCAGATGTCAGGTTCTCACTTGTGTTATCTGCTTTCTGGGTATCAACCCAAATGCCATAAAGATAAGGAAGCAAAATTGTGCTTACTATCTTATAATCACAGGTATTTCAAACATAACATTTTTTAAAATTTAATTTTCTTAGTTTGCACCTAGAATGAAAGTAAAAAAAAATATCAACAAATTATAACTCAGACCATACATAATACTTATGGATAGCTTCTAATCTGTAAATAAATCATGACCGGACAGAAGATAGATTTTCGATCCGATTTTTACACGAATTTTGAACATCACTGCATTGTTCAGTCTTTCTTTCATATTAAATATTGATTTAGAAATCGACTGACTAAATATCAAAACCAAAAAAAATTTAATGTCAGTGAGAAATGCAATATTTGATCTAACTTTGTAAATGTGTAAGTATGTACCAATGATATGTTTTGTGATACATTCAGGTGAAGTAACTTCAACCAGAAAAAGGTTTTAATTGCAATAGTATACCAGTCGCACTATTTATGCAGAATTCACAATCAACCCTTTTTTTGTTCGATCTTAGATACCAAGAGTCCAAAACCAATGGAGTAGTACCTGATGAAGCAATTCAGCTTACAGAGGTATCACTCTTTTTCAACTTGACAGTATTTGTTGTAGGGATAAGTCAAATATTGTTTAACTTGTTAACGCTCTATTTACCTGTAAGGAAGGAAATGTATACCTTTTCTTTTAGCTTATTTTATTTCCTTATGTATAATTGATTAGGCCTTACCTTTTAGCTTGTTCATTCTTTCATCATCATCAATTCAATTCAACTTTTTCCCTCACCTTCATTTACTCACCCTTAAACGTGCACTTAAATCTAATTCTTTATAATTACACTTACTCATTCGTTAGAATTCTCTTTCTCTTTTGAAAAGAAAGCAGTAAAATTGATAATTATGCTTTATTTTTAGATTGTTCCTTAAAAATACTATTTAATAGACAGTACAGTTTCTCCAGTGCAGTCAATTGATTGGCATTGAAAACAGGAAAATCTGATACACACCAAAGATTTTGTTCAACTGTACATTTAGCCAATCTAGTCTCAGAAATAAATTTTGCTACTCACATTACACATTCTTAAACCTAATTTAATCTAATGTTACACACAGTTCGAAGTTACAAGCTTTAAAAGATATATGTCAAAAGGAAGAGATTTCTGCAAGCTTTGATGAAGATGCACTACATGTTTTTTCTAGTATGAGTTTGGATGAAACATAGTTTAATCCCTTCTATTTGCTGTCCATCCAATTAAAGTTATATTATCACTTTCTATCTTCTTAATAGATTTATGAGTATGCTATAAGACTTCAGTCGGACCAAGACTATATTGTACCACTCCAGGTATGTATTTTAGTTTCAAAGCAAAGTATTTTAAAGAGACAATGGTGTTTATTCGTGTAATGTTCCTATCTTTTATTTAGATTTTCTTTGGACATTGGATAAACAAACCTTCATAGTCAACTGTATTTTATCATTTCTATTTTGACATTTAAATTAATAAAAAATTTGCTTTCATTGTCAAGGTTTAGTTTTTTAGCACTGTCTATTTACCTAAAGGAAACGTGTCAGTGTGTATATATATATATATATATATATATATATATATATATATATTACATCAATCCACATGTGAAAAGGGTGACATTAAATTTGTTGTAGATATTACATGAACAACAGAGTAGGTTATAGACTGCAAACCAGCAAGCCAGGTATATCAGTGGTAAAGATGCCAGGGAATTAAATAAGCCTTCCAACTCCGTTAGATATGTTGTGTAAAATGAGTTTCAGGTAGTATGTTGTTTAAAAACGATGTAGTAATGATAACATTAACTATGGAGATTGTTTCCTTTAAGTGTATCTCCACCTCAATTTGAATTTATATGGCATGGTTTATCATCTTATGAGCCTGAAGGTTTCACTGGTTTACAGCTAAAAGATATCTATGTATCTAACATTTTTCTATTTTACTAATTTTTAGCATTTTAAACTTATCTATGCCAGAAGATTGTTAGATCATGGATTAATGGCACAGGTAAGTGTGAATTTTGTTTTCTTTTTGTTAGAAATGAAATGAAGCGAAAAGTTTTCTGGGATTTGTTTCTAATACATAATAGAAAATATTGACAATTAGGATGCTCAGTACAGATTCTTTAGCAGCATATTTTGGTGTTTGTTAGTGACAAGAAATGTCAAAATTTGAACATAGAGCAGTAGATGTTCCAGTAGCCTGCTTTTGGATCCTAGTTCACAGTATAAATTATTTAACTTGTACTGTATCTGCAAGTATTAAGAGGTCTAATTGCTTAACTATATGACTCCGATGACGGTGTATTGTTACTACTGCTGAATGCAAGTGATGTGTATTGCACTTGGACATTTGAAATAACACCTGGCAGGTTGGTGTAATGATCTACCTTGCAATTTAATCTTTAAAAAAACGGAACAAACTGTACCAATAGTTGTCTTAGTATATCTTTTCTTGGTATTACTCATGCTAGTGGTTTGTTTCTGTGTTTGATTTTGTTTTCCCCTTACCTAGGCTATTGCTTACCTGCAAGTAATTTCCGATGCACTGCATCTGCAGCCTTCAGCTTATTCCATTTCGATGATTGAAGAGGTAGCTCAGGTATGTGATATCAAAACTGTATTTATAAGCCAGCACTTATCAAAAGGACAGTTTTCTTTTCATTGAGGTTTATGATTGAAATGGCTATTTTTGAGCAGAGAAAGTTGAAGGAAAGTTTATATTCTCTACGTACTTATCCCTGTGATTCATCTACTGAGAAGCTGTTTTTGCTCAAGGAATTGTTAATGATTATTTGAAATTCTTCTCAAGTATAGATCAACAACTAAATATAATATTAAGCTACAGGAGCTAAGGATACGATGTGAGAAGTGACTAAACCAATTAAAGTTTTAAAAAATGTAAGATGAGATTTATATTAGGTATTTTTTACCTCAAATTTAATCTAAAACTCAAAAAATTATAATGGTCTTTCGAACCAATGTTAGTTTTGAGCCCCCGCAAGTCGAAAATTTATTAAAGTCTTTTGATAAAGAAGACAAATTATCTCTTAAGGAAAATATACCTGTTTTGTTCCGTGTTTAAGTAAACACAACTAATAATTTCCTGCATAACAATGTATGGATATTAAATTACAAACGAACAAAGTCTATTAGCTGTTACGTTCTTTGATGAATTGTACAATCAGAACAATAGTACATCTGATTTAAAACCACTTAAACCACCTTAACTTTTTCTACAATCTTAACAAAATGACAAGCTCTCATGCCAGTTAATATGAAATTAAAAGATGAAAACAAAGTCAGCATGAAACAATGTCTCTTTTTTAGATTCAGACATTTTGAAATAATTTTAATGAGCAACTTTGGCTTACATTCACTATTAAAAGACAAAAACTTTCTGAAAGTTAACTAAACATTTGATTTTTTTGAATTTTTTCTTGTTTTGACCAGTTTTGCAATAGGCAAATGTGAAATAAAATAAACGATTTAATTGTGAACTTGTTGACGTTTATGAAAATATGGTTGTCTTTTCCTAAGCAGTGTGGAAGTACAATTCCTGAACACTCGCAGTCTACTAAAAAGTGCATAGCAATGGTAGTCTGACTAAAGATCCTCTGACAAAAACATTACTGGACAACATTCCATTATCAGAAACATTTGTGCAGGAATGTATGTCCTGGAAACTTGCTGAAAACTATTTTCAGAGGAAACAATGTATGTAAAAAGCGACCAAAATCTGACCAAAATTAGAAAAAAAGCTTGAAGAATGGTATTTCATACAGCAAAGATGTCTTGTTGTGAGAATTTCTAAAAGGTGCCTCTTTCCCTGAATTTGTGAGTATTAAGACATTTTATCTCCAGTAAACTATGATGCCAAAGTGTNGACCAAAATTTGACCAAAATTAGAAAAAAAGCTTGAAGAATGCTATTTGATACAGCAAAGATGTCTTGTTGTGAGAATTTCTCAAAGGTGCCTCTTTCCCTGAATTTGTGAGTATTAAGACATTTTATCTCCAGTAAACTATGATGCCAAAGTGTCAATGCTCTTTGGAACGCCATGGAATAGCTTTTTTAAGAGATGGCAAAAGTATGACCATTCCAGAAATTGAAAGCCAATTTGTTTATTGTAGTGTCAATTGATAGACAATATTCTCTTACTTCATTGACCCATTTGGTTATAGTCAGGATACGGTGGTGCATAGTAGCGAGACTTTTAAATCTCTGTTTTGCTGTTCCTTGAACTCCTCAGTTGTTTGGTTGAAACTTTGCAAATAGTGAATTGATAATATTTTTATCTTCATTTAGTTATCACAGGCGATCTTGTTTCAATCAGTTGAAAGTCTTGACGAGATGCCTGACTGGGTAAACAGTTTACTCAAATTGGTGAAGAAAAGAGACTTCATAACGAATTCTGATGTAAGTAATATCTAACAGAATGCTTTTTTGTACATCATTACAATATTTGTAAATAGTTATTATTTTGATAGACAATCTTAATTTTTAATTATGACATTCTTTCCACATGAGTTACTTAAGGTTGGGAAACTTCTACAAAAATTAACTAGTTTTTTTAAAGCTTGATTTTATGAGTTCAGATCTTGAGAAATAGCATATCTCCAACTCAAGAGTGTCACACAAATGTATTTATTTGATGTGAAGATATATGACAGGACAGCTAACAAAAGGGAGAAAGAGAGAAGAAAAAGGAAAACAAGGTTATGCCAAGAATAAAGAGTTACCCTACACTAAACAACACCATCAAAACAGTAAAAATAGAAAAGACGAAGACAAGACACACTCCATCGACGAGACAAAGGTTACAGAGTAGCAGCCAAATTTGGAACTATGAAGGTATAAATACGTCTCTAAACACGAGCAAACAAAGTAAGATGAGAAAAAGGAGCATCTGTCCAGATATGGAAAATATGGGAACAACACTCCATGCAAAGGTGGATTATTGATTGATAGAGAGATACAAAATGGCCTCAGGCGAAATGTACTAATAACAGAAAGAAGAGTTACAAGTCGATATTTGCGAGAATCAGATGGATAACCTACATTCATGAAGACACGGACAATATTAAAAGGATCAAGAATGGAGCATAACAAGACTCAGATAGGCAAAGGCTAAAAAATTTAGAGAGCAAGGATGATCGCTCAGAAGCACATTCTTTCAAAACAACTACCGGAATCAA
>RDPX01000113.1:386395-410458 GCA_003991215.1 Morbakka virulenta | reverse complement strand
TTTTCAACAAAGATATAATCAAGGTATACTTTGCCTACATGTCAAACTGCGTTTTCTAATTCTTACGTAGTGATCTAGCATATAATCTATTTGCACTACGATCTCTGTTTGGCACATTCATTCTAATGATAGCAATTTTATTTCAATAACGCTAGTGACACTTTATCGACGGCCGTTAAATATTTTGCCATAATTTTCGTCAGAGAAAATTTTGAAGCATCGCTTCGTTTTGTAAAAACCTCGACTGATGTTATTGTATGACTCACTCTGTTGTTGTAGCTGTTCTTTTCAAAACTGGTATATTGCGTGACGAGACCTTCCAATGCGCTTGAGTTTTAAACAAGATTTGTAAAAGGCTTTAAAATTACGAGAGTCATGTCAGAGCAGAATTAATATCCCAGTACTCTTCTTTAAACTTTGAAAGTAAATAGAGCAACAAAAAAGAGAACTTTCAAAATGCTATATGAATAGCAAAATAATCTCGCAGATCTATAAACGTACATTTATCAAAATTAAGTGAGGAGCATCCTTTATCGTTTTTTGTATCATTAATTGAAGAAGATGATGACACATTCTCAATAAGTTGCACTTGTGTTCAATTTCCAATTTAGATGCATAGCCTTCACATTAGTGAACACGTGCATTTTACTCCGTGTTTGACTTGCACATTGTTATTTCCTCTTTTTAGATGATAGCAAGGCTACAATGCCAGCCGTCTTAATTGAAGATAACTTCACAAATGAGGAATATGTTTCCAAGGATTTTACAGAGACTAGTACAGTACGTTCTTCTCTCCTAATGTATTTTCATTGTTTTCACTTTGATTCCTTTCATTCAAATTTCCCAGGGTTTTAATGTTAATATTAATATCATTAGTATCATTATTGTTATTATCATAATTATAATCTTAATTATTACTTTTCATAATTTTTCCATCATCAACATCGTTCTAGCAACCATTACTGCTTTAATGAGAGCAAAAGCATCCAATACCAAAACCTTTCCTATAAACTCTATAAGCGATTATTTAACAAATAGCACTTTTACTTTAACTACAAAATATACTACTGCTTCTTCTAGACGCCATAGAGCTTATGCCAATACAGTATCAATAATAGGACTAACTATCATTTGGAATACAATTTATACAACTTCAAAAAATAACAATTATTGTTACATTTATTAAGACATTGTTTAATTGGAAAAAAACTATTTCTATTTGTTCACTCTGTAGGTTGTACTGTCTCAATCGTGTTCTGAACAAGTGCTTAGCACCACAGAATACGCTTCAGAGAGCAGAGAATCTGAAGTACAATGTGAAAAGCAGGACTTTTCAAACTTCAATAATCCGAAACAAATTGACCTTATTAAACAAGGGCTAGAAGGTGCTGGCTACAAACCATACATCTCATCAGTTGTTTTTCAACAGAGAGATAATCAAGGTATACTTTGCCTACATGTCAAACTGCGTTTTCTAATTCTTACGTAGTGATCTAGCATATAATCTATTTGCACTAGGATCTCTGTTTGGCACATTCTTTCTAATGATAGCAATTTTATTTCAATAACGCTAGTGACACTTTGTCGACGGCCGTTAAATATTTTGCCATAATTTTCGTCAGAGGAAATTTTGAAGCATCGTTTCGTTTTGTAAAAACCTCGACGGATGTTATTGTATGGCTCACTCTGTTGTTGTAGCTGTTCTTTTCAAAACTGGTATATTGCGTGACGAGACCTTCCAATGCGCTTGTGTTCTAAACAAGTTTTGTAAAAGGCTTTAAAATTACGAGAGTCATGTCAGAGCAGAATTAATATGCCAGTACTCTTCTTTAAACTTTGAAAGTAAATAGAGCAACAAAAAAGAGAGCTTTTAAAATGCTATATGAATAGCAAAATTATCTCGCAGATCTATAAACGTACATTTATCAAAATTAAATGAGGAGCATCCTTTATCGTATTTTGTATCATTAATTGAAGAAGATGATGACACATTCTCAATAAGTTGCACTTGTGTTCAATTTCCAATTTACATGCATAGCCTTCATATTAGTGAACACGTGCATTTTACTCCGCGTTTGACTTGCACATTGTTATTTTCTCTTTTTAGATGATAGCACGGCTATAATGCCAGCCGTCTTAATTGAAGATAACATCACAAATGAGGAATATGTTTCCAAAGATTTTACAGAGACTAGTACAGTACGTTCTTCTCTCCTACTGTATTTTCATTGTTTTCACTTTGATTCCTTTCATTAAAATTTCCCAGGGTTTTAATGTTAATATTAATATCATTAGTATCGTTATTGTTGTTATCATAATTACAATCTTAATTATAACTTTTCATAATTTTTCCATCATCAACATCGTTCTAGCAGCCATTACTGCTTTAATGAGAGTAAAAGCATCCAATACCATAACCTTTCCTATAAACTCTATAAGCGATTATTTTACAAATAGCACTTTTACTTTAACTACAAAATATACTACTGCTTCTTCTAGACGCCATAGAGCTTATGCCAATACAGTATCAATAATAGCACTAACTATCATTTGGAATACAATTTATACAACTTCAAAAAATAACAATTATTGTTACATTTATTAAGACATTGTTTAATTGGAAAAAAACTATTTCTATTTGTTCACTCTGTAGGTTGTACCGTCTCAATCGTGTTCTGAACAAGTGCTTAGCACCACAGAATACGCTTCAGAGAGCAGAGAATCTGAAGTACAATGTGAAAAGCAGGACTATTCAACTTTCAATAATCACAGGCAAATTGACCTCATTGAACAAGGGCTAGAAAGTGGCTGCTACAATCCATACACANCAACTTCAAAAAATAACAATTATTGTTACATTTATTAAGACATTGTTTAATTGGAAAAAAACTATTTCTATTTGTTCACTCTGTAGGTTGTACCGTCTCAATCGTGTTCTGAACAAGTGCTTAGCACCACAGAATACGCTTCAGAGAGCAGACAATCTGAAGTACAATGTGAAAAGCAGGACTTTTCAACTTTCAATAATCACAGGCAAATTGACCTCATTGAACAAGGGCTAGAAAGTGGCTGCTACAATCCATACACCGTATCAGTCGATTTTCAACAAAGATATAATCAAGGTATACTTTGTCTGTATGTCAAACTGCGTTTTCTAATTGTTGCGTTGTGATCTAACATTTAATCTTTTTGCACTAGGATCAGGATTTCACCTATGCTGTCTGATGCACAATATTACTTTGTATTCCCTTTCCACTATCATTATGCAGAGTTTTTGAAGTATCTTATTTGAAGTTGTTTTGTTTTATATGATTTTTAAAATTCTTGATTTTGGATTATCTTTTAAATAGAACGAAACTAGTTTAAAGTATATGTCATCAATTATTATTATGTGTGTATATTGCTGATTTGGTGTTGTTATTTTCTTATTCAAAGCAGTATTTACAATTGTCTAATGAAAGTTCCATTTGAATAGGACCAAAGTGCTTTTTATAGCATGTCTGACATCCACTTTGTTTTTGTTTTGTATTAGAAGACACTAAAGTCATAAAGGCATCTGATGCAATTGAAAGTACTACAACAGAGAAAAAAGATTTTTTTGATGAAATTAGCAAGACAAACGGAGTACGTTTTGATTATTAATTTTATTTTATTTACTCCTTTGTGTGTTTTCATTCCTTCTTTGTTATTGCTAGTCTCTCCATTGTTTCAAATGATGCCTCTACTCTGAGAGTTAAAACTACTACTGATGTTGCTTCTATAACTGCAAATATTAACTTCACATTTGACTTGATTTTCTTCTTTTCTCTGCTGCGTTTCATTTCCATTCTATTACTTCCATGATAACTACCATAACCACCACCACAACCACTGTTACTACTTTTACTAGTACCACTACCACTAAAAATGTTATTACTATTGTTACTACTACCAATACCAATACCACCTCTACTACTACTTCTACTACTACCACTGCTACCACTGGGACTACCACCAATATTAAAACCATTGCTGTTGCCATTCTTACTCCCGCTACCACTACTTCTACTGCAATTAGCTCTCCTGTTACTTATTCTGGTATTGTTACTATTGTATAAATAACGTATTTTAACAGCACGACGAACAAGTTTTGCAATTAAATATAAAAATCTATAACCGTGTAATACTACAACAGACAAGAATATGTGCAATTACTACATTGATGAATAATGCTGATCATTAGAAGGGAATTAATTTTACTCGTATCCATTTGTTATATTTAAGCAATTATTTATCCGTTATTATTCCCTTTGCACAGTGCCTCAGGGTATTTGTTGAAGTAGTAATGAGCATATGTGGTTGAAAGATTTACAGAATAATGTATCATTTTTATTGTTATCTTTCAGCAACGAAAATATTCTGAGGAAGATAAATCCAAGTCAAATGGCAAGTCTTTCCTTATTGTAGTATTATATATTCGTATTCGACATTTTTAGGCAAGAGTTAGACTTAGAAAGGTGTTGTTGAACAGCTTTGACATGATATATATACTGAACTAAGCGTCAAAAACAACAATATGTATATACAGCATTTTGTGTTTTTCAACTTTGTTTTGTTGCAAGATGGCGGAATAAATTTCTTCAATTTCAGCTATGACCGAAATAAATTGAATTGTCTTAAGCAGTTTTTTTACAGCCGGTGAATCTCTATTTCAGGTGGTTTTGAAATATATTTTTGAAAGTTTTTAAACACATTCATTTCATCTTTTTGAGTTTAACAAATAGAGGTTGAGAAATCATTGGTAGATACATAATACATTTGCACACCAGATTATTTGTACGTTTTTAAAAAGTTACATAGCTGAATTTTTATTGAAGACTTGAGATAAAGTTTTGAAGTACTGACCCATAATATCTTCGTATTTAAGCACTTTGCTAGTTATTAATAAAATCAGAAAACCAAATAATTAAGTAAAAAATAAATGTATGGAAAGGTAATGTTGATGTTTACTGATGCCAAAAGGAATGAAATATCTTTTAAAAGACAATTTCGATTTATTGCTCTTGCCTGTATTGTCATATATAAAGCTATTAGAGTGGAAAGGGGATAGCAGCGATAATTTCAACTATCACTCGTGTGTGTCTATTAAAACTGTTATGAACCCAAGTACTTTTTTCTTTCAATGACAGTAAGAAATGCATTTCATTTTTAGAGGAAGCATTACACAAGCCAACTCTAGAAAAAGGACCTCAGACCAAGCCAGCATCACCACAACTATCAGGAATGAAGGTAATTTACTTTACTACTTACTAAATTACTTTTTAGATATG
The DNA here is from genome assembly GCA_003991215.1 of Morbakka virulenta. Classification (NCBI taxonomy): domain Eukaryota; kingdom Metazoa; phylum Cnidaria; class Cubozoa; order Carybdeida; family Carukiidae; genus Morbakka; species Morbakka virulenta. Next base: position 405,149 of record RDPX01000113.1, on the reverse strand, counting down.
TACAGAAACGATAACTCCTGCAGTAGTAGTGCAGTATTGAAACTATTACCTATGCCAACGTAAAATTGTATTCTTGCAACTAAATGGCATTTGATAGTTGAGCTAATTAACTAAAGGTTGAAGGCTGAATTTTAACATCACCTTTAAGCCTTTAAATATTTAATACATCTGATTAATATGTAATTGACCAATTTTTATATTAATTAACCTGATTGATTTCTGTGGTAGGTATGATATTGGTATATTGATATGTATATTGATATGTCCAATATTGGTATTTATCAGCAATCCCATTTTCAGATAGCTTTATTTCAATATCAAGATGTCCATTGTAGAATTTGTGTTGTGTTTTCTTGTATCGATACTAGCTATTGCCCCTAAACAGGGTGTATATCCTACCAGTTGAGTTTTTAGAATTTTGAACCAGACGTGTTGTATGATGACTTCATTTCACTTTTCTTAATTTTAAGGGCTGGTTTACGAAGATCACATCCATGTTTTGGAGAAAAAAAGCCCAAGAAATCCATCTGCCTGGTGAAATGAGGGTACGTTAGATTTTCAGTAACCGCGAGATAACAATTACAATGTGGCTATCTTGAATTTGAGAAAACGTATGGAGATTGTCTAATTTTATCAGGCAAAAATAAGTAATTACTTAATAAGAATTAATCCCAAGCCAATGAGGCCAAGTAGCCAATGGAAAAAGTAATTCTAAAATGTTACTAGACACTTATTTATAAAAAGATTATTTTTAACAAAATACAGGTTTCCTTGCATAAAAATCTATACTGTATTACTTGTACCAATCTGCTCTTCTTTCTTTTTCGTTCAGCTTTAATTCTTCCTGCTCCATCTTATAATCATTTACTTTATATTTTTATATTTTAAAGAGCTTCACACAGCTTTATGAAATCTCATTATGTTTGTATTCCCCCAAGCCGAAAGAAATATTTCACAGTCGAAACTTTCCCTTTTAAGTCTATCAACAATCAGACAGACTATGTGGTCACCTACAGTTCCACTTTCGGAGTCGTGCTTTTGTCTACACTTATTTATCCAACCTGTGCTTTTCTTAACTCGTGTTTTTGCTTTCCTTTGCACCCAGCTTTAGTATGAGAGCCAACTTCAATTTCAATTCTCACTGGCTTTCAATAATCTATTAATTTAGATACACTTTTTTATGTACATTAGCAGCCAGTCACTTGTGTTTGCACTAATACCTCTGTTTTTGAATGTCTGGTTAAAAGCTATTTCTTTCAATCTTACACAGCCATAGATTTAATGGTTACTTTTGTTTTCTTTACAGATGTATTTTGATCTTACACGGAATAAGTGGGTTGACCCAAATGAACCCGAAATGGTATGTTCTCAAATAATCTGACTTAAAATTTGTTTATTTTTAACATCTAATTGTTAATTGTGTCAAATAAAATGCTTGTGATACTTATCTTGAATAAGTTCACTTCGATCGAAAGCTGTTTCATTGGCACTCTTCAGGATCAGGACTAGTAAAAGGTAAAACAAAAGACTACAGCATCCTTAAACATTGCTTTAAATTCACGTTGATACAATTTACATATGTTCTCCCCTTTTAGTTTCCTTTCAAATCTTTTATTTTATCCTTATTATTACTTTCCCAATTAATTATGTGTTTTGAAATATTATGGTATGCAATAAAGTAGATTGCATCTTTGTAAGCATTACTTATTTTTAAGGAAAATGGCAAATATCAACACTTCATTCTATTCTATCTACTGTAATTGTTGAGTTTAGCAAAAAATACTGTATACTTTTCTATATCCTCATCATGATTGATAAAATAGAAAATTCACTATTACTAATACCTTCAATCTTCAATTTCCCAAGTTACCCTTTCATTCTAATTAAGTTTTTTTGGAATAAGCTGCAGCTTTATATTCTTCGTTGTATTTCACAACGATGAAATCATTGCTACTTTCCGTATCTTTGATGCCCAAAATCTTTTTATCATTTATCATGACTAAATAGTAATTTTAATTAGTGAACTGTTTGTAAGCATTTTTTTCAACATTATAGATACATCAGGGGTTTTTGCCTTTCTAATATGACATGACTGATATCTCTTCCCTTGCTTTTTATTCATTACAACTTCTCTTGATGTCAAAGATAGTATATTGCAATCACTGGAGTCAAAGGTGACTCTGTATTCAGTTACTTGAATTGCTCAAAATGATTACTTGGCCTTGGCAAAGTGGTAAATGTAAAAGTCAGAAATAAATATGATCCTGCAACAAAGTAATATAAGTAATGCAGCAGCGGAATAATTCTAAAATATATCTTCATATTATAAATATGCACCACATTTTCTCAATTGTAGGAGAAGATAGCACCTCCGCCACCACCTATAACGGGGTATCAAGGGGCAGCAAGCATATATGGACCTTTGGCTACGACAACTCAGGGGTCCATTTCAACACCATCCGGGCTAGCATTACTCTCTCGGGCAGCAGAACTGAGACATACACCTGAGACATCAACTAGTCAAGGAAATGCCCCCGAACCTATACCAGTTGCAGTATCATTGGCAGCCCAAGGTGGAGATGGAAGCCATACGGAACCAAAACTGGTGGATGCATTTAAAACTCTAGGTTAGTAATAAATTAAAAGCTTTTTGTTTGCTAGAGAAGCCTGAAACACAAATTACAATCTTACCACCACTTTTATTGATACATATAATTAATATCAATATAGTTATTATTTGTATGCAATAAACATCGTGGCATAAATCCATTTTAATTACCCAAACCAACAAACCAATGATCATTTCCTTGATAATATATTTCGACAGGGATTTTCTCATCATGAGATCTAAAATAATATAACAAACAGCTTATAAACAGTATAAAATGTTACAAGTAAAATATTTATACTTCTATTTTTTCTCAACAGTTCGTAAACAAATTAAAATTTCATCAATCTTTTGCACAAATCAAACACAACAAACAAGCCATTAATGTAACCATTTTTAATTCCAGTCATTAATGTGTGGCTTTTGAACTCATCCTTTGTATTCAGTGTTGGTCTTTTGTGTTTAATTTAGAACAATTCTACCAATGTTGAAACTATCTGTTCCGAAATCCCTTAAAAGTGGTGTTGTATACCAAATATGTTGTTCGCGGTGTCAACTGTGCTATGTTGGGAAACCACCCGTCATTTGCAAAACAGAATTGAGAAGCATGCACGACCAAATAGCATTTTGGGAAGTCATTTTAAAGTTTGCAGTTGTAATTTGCCCATGGATGACGTCACGAATCTTGCTTCAGCGAATTCTATCAACCACCTTCTCATATCATTTCCATACAATATTCAAGGCAATATAATGACGTTTGTTACTAAACCACTTAAAAAACAAAAACAAAAAATAATAATAATAATTAATAGATAAAATACTATCAAAGATAGTATGGTGTGTTTTATTACAATTTTGATTAGGTTACATCTTCATCTTAAGACTAGAGTAACCGACTTAGTATTGTGACATATGACTTTGTAGGTGAGTTCAATCTTCTACCTGTAGTTTGGAATCATCTATCATCTATCAACTTGCATGTTATTTTAGACCTAATCGCCATGTCATAATGAAAGTGTGACGGCTTTGCTTTCTATTGTAGATGATGCTAATTCGACCCCATCAACCCCTAGTATTTTCTCAAGGAGAGCACATGGTATTGGTCGACGTGGTAAGTAGTCACCCTCTCATCATTCCTTTTTTTTGCTCTTTTGTACTTGAGAAATTCCAGTTATTTGTGTTTTGCATTCTCAACGTAAATTACTGTAATAAAAGTAGAATATTATTTTATTTATTACTGAATGGTCAGTTGATGATACTTTGGAGGACCGTAAGAGCGTTTGGCTATTTATTATTAACATTAGAGTAGACATGTGTTAAAATAATTATCTATTTGTATAAGCAATCAATATACAACATATTCTTTTGTAGGTGCGCGATATGTCAATACATTTGACAACGTTAAACCACTCGATTCTACCTCGACTGCAGAGTTATTCGGTCCAATGTCCATGGGCACAGTAAAGCCAATGAACTTTTTTGTGCCAAGCCAGACAGTTCCAACCTCCGAATAAGGTACGTATTGTTAAATTGCAGTAGGGATTGAGCTTATTTTGAAACTGGCTAATCCCCCATACGAAAATTTACTTTCTCTACTTTTAAAACAAAATTATTCTTTAACTGCTGCGGGCTCCACCTTGGTGATCTTGGCATTTCACCTGTTTCTCTCTCTAATCGCCCTCAGTGTTTTAAGTCTCTTCCAGTTGTTTCCTACCATATTTATTATGTAATTATTATATGTAATATTATTACTATATTGTTTTCCTAGTTCAGTTTCCACGATACAGTACCACACACAGTACCGTACCCAGTTGCCTTCGATATCATGGTATTACTTCTTTTCTTACTCTTTGTATCCAACATTTTTCATTTTATTCTGCATGTTCTAAATAAATATGGTTACTGCAGCATCTTAATGGTAAGATCCAATTCTAACCTTTCTTAATATTTATTGAAATTTTTTGTGACTGCCCCTGATGCTCCTGTATCTACTGGTATAATCTTCACCTTCTTCATTTTGCATATTCTTGCAATTTCCTACTTCAAATCGTTAAAGTTTGTACAGTTCTGTTCTTCTTTCTTTTCTATATGAGCAGCAAATAGACAAGAGGAATTTATCAACTTATTAGAACTGCTTTATCTATTGCTTTAACTATTTATCGGTCTGTATAGGAACATTTCATAAAATCTTGCAATCCTCTAACTCAAGTCCTTTCTCTGCCTGACGAACATACCATTTCTCTGACTTATCAACACCCTGCCCCATCGTTCTTTCTCTCATAGCTTCAAGTGAATTACTTTTGCGTCGTTTCTATGCTTCGTGTTATTTTTCTTTTTCTTTGCTAGCTTGGGAAATTCTGAGACAAAGTGTGCTCCTGTCTCATCTTCAGTACCCTATAGTGGATATAATGAAGACACTCCTTCTCCAGATACTCATTTCGTCATGATATGTGTGCAGAATGTTTGATCTCGAGCTACAATAATTGTGCTCTTTGTCTCTTTTTTTTCTAGTAGTCCTTCTTTAGCTAATCACATTATATCTTGCCTCTTAGTTGATTGGTTGCTATTATCATGATTATCATCGTCAGATGATCTTGTCACAAAAAACCATGTGCTTCTAATATAAAATTAAAAAATTCAACTGTGAACCAAAAAACGTCTTTTGCTATCCAATACCTGTGAATATAACTAACATTTTATTTTTTCTTTGAAGAACACAGCAAAGGCTTGTTTTCTTCATATTTTTCAACTTAGTTTGCAGTGTGAAAATACATTGATTATACGAAACTTGACACAGACACAGAGACCAGCACACAGCGATTAACTTATTGTGATGAAGAATAATATATATTTTATATGTCCCTTTTGAAGTTAATTTCTTCTTTCTTTTCTAGATCGTTTTCTTTTCTTCCTTTGTTAATATTTTACTTAATTCTCTTTATTTTCTTTGCAACATTCTCTATGACCCTGTGAAAACTCATTTTATCTTAACAACTACATCACATTTCCAGATTCATATGGCTAATCTTTGCTTACAGATTTCATTGGATTTGGAAAACTTGGTCGTTATATTTGAAAGTAGAAAATGATATTTAACGCATTTTTCTATCTTTCTTCTCTTTTGTAGGCTTACAAGATATTGAACAAGAGTATATATATATACTCTCCGGCTAAATTACCTTAACCGTATTTGTAAACGGATGATAAGGGAGTAATTATGTTTTAACCATTGGCAATTAACAGTGTCAATGATATCTTGTACATACAAAGAAAAGACATTGAAAATTGTATTTATTTAATAGCAAGTATTGCTGAGCAATTTTACTATGTCGTTCATTCCTCGTAATGGAGAGTATAAATGAAAATGGAATTTGTAGTTTATAGTATTTAAATTTGGTAATGTATCTATTCATATTTAAAAAATTGGAAAAACGTCATTTTTTGTGTACTTTTTTCTGTATCATTTTGCTGACTTTCAATCTTCACATGAAGTTTCGGATTTGATCAATAAATTAATTAACAATGTGATCTTGGTCAAAGGTTGAAGGACTATTTTTGGGAATGCTAAACATTGACCATTTCTTGGTTTGCAATCTGGCAACTTTGAGAAACACTGGGTAATGAACTAAATAACATTTTTTCATGGCTTTTTGTAAATTTTATCAGAGAAAGAACATTGTAATTGTAAAATCTCCAATTTAACAAATCTATAAAACAAGTGACATTAAATGCAGGTCTTAGGATATGAATCAGATTAACAATTTGATATTAAGAAATAATTACTTTTACAAAACGTTTACTTTGGAAATCATGTAAACAATTTCTATCTTTGATATTGCATATGTAAACTTTGACCTGTGATGAGAGAAAAACAGCTCTAGAATATTCTATAACAACAGGGAAGATCGATGAAAAAGATAGCAGGGAAATACAACGAGAAGGGATCATAGACAGACTGACAATTAGGCCAAAGATAGGAAGTGTGACAGAAGCACTAACATCGACGAGTGATCGAAACGTATGAAGGGATATAAGGGCTAATAGTATGAAGCGAGGCACAACATGACGACGTAAACCTAGTACTTCCTGTATACAGTGCTTCTCATTCAAACTTTGAACTCCCTGTCATTCTAATTTTGCTTCCTGTCCGGGAGATACAAAGAAGTCTTCTTTTCTCTTTTCTCTGTCTAACGGACTTGTTTTTCTTTATCAGAGTGTCAATAATTTTGGAAATAAATTGTTTCTAATGTTTTTGTAATGTTCTTGGTGTTTTATTGAGACAAGACAATATCAACTCATATTTAAGATACAATAATAACTCATCATCTTGTTATTCTTCTCCTTTCTGCCTTTTCCAACGGGCCAGGTCGGGTCGGTCGCCCGGTCTAGTCCACTAAACTTCCTCTGTTCTTTCTAACTGCAACTCGCCATAACAAGGGTAAGGGCGAACATTTTCCAATTTACGTCAAGTGAAGACCACTGCCCACAAACACTCCAGACTCTGCATATCAGAGAGCTCTGACCTACTATAAATATCAAGGATGAATATAACAGCAAAAAACTGAAAATTGAATTTGTTGATTAAATTGTTTTTTCGATTTTAGGTCTCTGTCTGTAAAAACATACACTAAGGTTCCTCTATTAACAGTAAAGATTACTCCTTATTGAAATATTTCTTTGCCATATTAAGCGTAGGGATGTGAATTACTCATCGATCACATTGGAGCTTCCTATATTACCAGTTCAATGTTTTGTTCTAGGTCATTGTCCCCAAAAATGTCTGCACATGACCCTTCTTTAAGCCTTGGTGACCTAAAACCTCTATGATATCTATAATGTGATTTCTATTTTTATTACGAAAAATGAAGTGAGGATTGAAAAATCCAGTCACTTTTTAATTGGCTAAATAAAACATTTGAAGACCATAAAAAACAGTACTATAAACATTTAAAAATATATTTCAAAGCCATGAGTTCATAATCAGTTTTAACTTCAAACTAAGTAAAAGTAGTAGCCGTGGGGACTAGCTCTGTTAGTTACTATAGACTGTTTTATCTTCAAATTTTTACTGAATTCTCAGATCACCAATAAATGCTGTACTATTCCTGATCCATAAATAACAATTTTGTGTTGAGCCTTGCTAGCATTTTTTGTTTGTTTGTTTTTGGCTGTACTCGATTAACACGACGCTTTTGTAAATAAAAAACAGGCAGTTGTTGCTTTATTCTATCGATTTATCTTAAGGACGTACGGCCTATGTATCTGGCATCACAAAGGCACTCAAGGTGGTAAATAGCGATACTTAAATTTCTGGTAGGCAAGACATCTTTCATTGATGATCGAAGCATTTAAGGTACGTAAAGCAGTTATGGGTCCCTACTTGATAGGATTTTAATTTCTTTCTCTTCTTCTTCAAGTGTCAGGTCTGAAACAGATATTGACGACCATGGCCAGCCAAATCTCCCTGCTGTCGGTCTTCCTTATCGGCTAGACTTTCGTCAATGTGTTTTCGGTTGTCCATTGATTAAAATTGTCCATAAATGTTATTCCCGGCCTGCCCCTGCTTTTATTCTTTTTATCTTGTCACATAGCATCTTCTTTTCAAGTTAGTATTTCCTACATACGTGCCCTAGAAATTGAAACCTCTGCAAATTGTTTCCATAAGGAATCTTCTGTAATTTGCTGTTTCCATCGCCTCCTTGTTTGGCCTTCTCTCCATCCCTGATATCTTTAGCATCCTTGTTAGGTACCACATTTCAACCGCCTTTACTCTTCGTTTCGCATCCTTGCTAAGAGCCCAGTGTTCGCGTCCATAAAGTAGTACAGACCATACATATGTCTTCATTACTATGATCTTTGTATCATCTCTGATGTTCCTGTTGGTAAAGATTGTTCTCACGTTGTTGAATGTCTTTTTTGACACTGCAATTCTCCTTTTTATTTCGGAAAAACATTTTGCATCTGATGTTATTTTGCTTCATAGATATCGAAAACTGTTCATCTGTTGTATTCTTTCACCTGAACACTCGATCGTGCAAACAGATGCTGTCGCCTGCTTTGATATAACAATACATTCTGTTTTTCAGGAGTTCAATTCTAGGCCTCGTTGTCTCCATTTTCCCACTACTTCATCCAATATTTTTGAAAGTTTTTCTTCTGAGTCGACAATCAGTGCAGTGTCTTCAGAGTATTGAAGGTCTTTCAGGTCTTTACCCCAGCTTTGATACCATCCATTTCGCTAATGTTACGCAGTAACATCTCACTACAGATATTAAAAAGATCCATTGATATCAGACATCAATGACTTACATCTCGACAGATTGGTTTTTAAGCGCTGAGTTCCTGAACGGTCCGAACTGTTGCAATTTTCTCCCAGTAGAGATTTATTAGAATTCTCATATCTTTGCCATCTTTGTTGAAATTCGAGATGACATCAAACAAACCTTCATGTTTCACTTTATCAAAGGCTTTTGAGTAATCAATAAAGAACTGATAAAGATAATTTTGCATTTCTATTGGTATTTCCTTAAGTATTGTGACTGCGACAATTGCATTTCTTGTATGTCTATCTAGCAAAAACCCAAACAGAGTGTGTGAAATTTCTGGATGATATTGACTATATGATCTAAATAGTAATAGATGTATTATATTACGTTAGCCATCAATACATCTGTTCTTATCGACGACTACATCCAGAATAACGACAAAACACAGAGTTAACGCTGATCTTATATACTTTTGTCAACCCACGTATATCTCGACCAAGATCACATTTGACAATAAAAGAACTTTTATGAACACAAACAATTCGCGGAATCTAATGACATGTTCCGGATCAATTCGGGTGAACCGGAAACTGTACACAATAATAATCAACAATTCTCAAGAATCGGAAGCGACACATAATATTATAAACAGGTCACAGGAACCGGACCAAATATCAAAGTAACACATTCATTCAGGATCTGTTATTCACAATATACTAAACACTAAACTATACAAAGACGATATTATTTAGTACAAATCGACTAATTGATATTAACATATACAATTAAGACAGACAATTAAGAAACATACAATTTCTTCCATTTACACACAGGTTGGTACAAACACTCAGTTTTCTTTATAATTGTCTTGAGACTGAATTTTATTGCAGCTTTAACAACTCGATCTACAAGGTTTTGCTTTTCTTCTGCGGAGTGGGCAACCAAAGCACTATCATCAGCAAACAGCGTCTATCTGACAAGGTATCTTCTGCTGATCCGTCTCCTTTGAAATGGAAGACCTTGAACAGCTTAGCATCATGCTTTGCCTAAATGTAAATTACTGCTCTCACATTTCTAATAGTATCTCTAAGCAATGCACTGAAGTACATTAAAAATAGTGTAGGAGCTAGCACGCAGTCATGATTGACACCTTTTGTTAACTGAAACTTGTGGTAGGTTGCCATTTCTTGAACCACCTGAGCCTGCATGTCATCATGCAGGGATCTGATCAGGTTTACAATCTTTTTAGTACAACCAAATTTCTTTCACACTGTTCAAAGTGCTTCTCCTGATACTGTATCAAATACTTTGATGAAATCGATAAATACATCATATAATGGCACGTTTTGTCCCTGCCACTCAACCTGAATTTGGCGAAGGCTAAGAACAATATCTATTTGTGCTCCATTAGTCGTGAGTCCCACACTAAGCCTCTGGGAGTATGTTTGGAGATATTCCAAGATAGTTTTCATAGTATTTTTGATCACCTGTCTTGATTATTATTGTGATGTTAGCGTCCTTCCAGTCTTGAGGAATTTCATCATTTCCCTGTATCTTCATATGTTCACCGGAACTCCACATCCACATGATGGCTTATTCTACTTTGACATTTTGATGGCATTGAGACCTTGTGTGATATCCAACATTTCACTAAGACTACTAATTTCTTGTCTATCACTGATTTTATTTCATTTTATTTTATTTCATTTTATTATATATATATATATATATATATATATATATATATATATATCTTATTTCGTTTTATTTCGTTATTTGTGTTAAATATTTACAAAGGATCGTCCAGTCAACATTATAGGTAATGCTCTTATCAACACCAGTCCTTTAAAATAAAGCCATGGTGAAATACTACAGAAACAAAAAAATTTTAAAACAAAATATAGATATGAGAAGGGTAATCAATAAACCAAATATCTCTTCTGGTGATGGTACCCTGTTAGAAGATCTAAAGCAGAGAAATCGATGCACTATTGCCTTGTTTCAAAATTTGGGTAAAATTTTTGGGGTTTGTTCCAGTTTTGTTATTGGTAACAGTGGACATGTTAGAATCTGTCCTGTCTCCTGTCAAATCAGCGTATGACTTTCGTGCAGCATACAAAAAGTTGCTTGCGGATTTGTTTTGTATTCCCAGTTGAACCACCCTTGATACAAAACAGATTGAATTTTATTACTTTGGATTGCTTATTCTTGGTCTGTTGAAAAGATGTACGAGTTTATTGTATTTTCTTATTTCTGAGTGACGTTATTTAGTATCAGTGAAATCGGAGCTGCAAGAGAGAGTTTCACGGTTACAAAGAGCGGAAAATGTCAACGACAACAGATTTAAGTTCAGAAAGCACATTGGATTCCAAACAGGAGAGTCTTCTCAATGAAACCGAATCAAGCGAGGCATCGATTGGACCTATTTTGAGGTATGTGTAGCAACTCTTAACCTAATTGCTATTGGCTTAATACCAGCAGCGCGAGGAGAGAAAACTAATTGAAGGTGTTCCTCAACACATGCAAATCGCAGCAGCGGAACGTCCAAACGTGTGAGATTTCAAGCCGTGCTGAAATTTTAGCCACATACATGCAACTAGTTATTACATTTTTATTTCTGATTAGATACACATCATAATTCATTGGTTAGTCTTCATTAGCAAGGAACTAAACATAACACTGGTCGACACCCATCCCCTGAATTGAAACATGGAATTGTGGTGTGGGTTTTTGTGTGAAGTAAACAAATGAATATTTGGCGATATTTTGGTGTTTTGATAATGTTAGCATACAAAACTTGATCAGTATATATATGGTGGACGACAAAAAAATAAACAAAACTTCGTTTAGAACTGTCAGTTTCATGTTTTCACTATCGTCAGCTAAACAGCTTAGCTGACGATTGTGAAAACATGAAATTGACAGTTCTAAACTAAGTTTTGTTGATTTTTTTGTCGTCCACCATATGATAGCTCTAATATTCTTATATTATTGAGCACTGTCGATAGCTAATAATTACTTCGATACTGGTATCTGGTATATATATATATATATATATATATATATATATATATCATAAGTAATGTTATATAAAAACAAAAAAAAAGAGATTTGGAAAATAGGTTTGCACATTGTAATCCACTGTGGATATTGTTTGCCCTGTGCAACACATAAATACAAAGAAATGATAAAATATGACATCAACATCAGCATTTATTTTCAAAGCACCTTGCACACTTATGGTCTGGATCTTTAGTAAACCTTTCTCATATATCAGGACACTTCTCGGGTAGCCAAGAAGAGCACACAAAGCAGTAGATTGAAACAGAAATTTAACATTGGTATGCTACACTTGACTTTAAGTGTCATACTTGACATGCAGTTGGTACTAGAAATTTGGAGGATTTTTAAATGATATAGATGTACATGGACTTTGATGGTAGAAATCACAAAAATGTAAGACATTTAGCTTTTTTTATCATTAATATACAAATATTAATTTTGCTAGCTTTGATGTCTTAATTTGTATACATATTTACATACAACAAACATACATCCAGCAGAATAATCATTAACCATTTAAATTCCCAAGGTCTGTATATGAAGATGGATCTCAGAAGAAGTTCTTGGAAAAACTTGATGCAAGAATCAGGGCACATGACAGAGACATAGAAAAAATGTGCAATTTTCATTATCAGGGATTTGTAGAGGCAGTCAATGAACTTATTAAAGTAAGATCAGATGCCAGGAATCTCAAGGTAATCAGTTTTCATTCAGTTGCACTCAAACTTTTCCATGTTCATTAAAATCCAAAATTCATAATTTTTTGCTTTTTTATTATTTATTACTTAAGTATATGTGCCCCAATTATTTACTGGAAGATCTTGATTATGCTGATGACATTGCTTTGGTATCAGGAGGTCACAGCAATGTAACAGGACCTACCAACAACACCATGTTGCAGGTTAAAACTGATACTGTTGGTGTTAATGGATCAGCTATTTGGAATGAACATCAGTGTGAAGCAATCTAAAATTACGGACATGGGGGATCACCAGTGATTTATCCTGGTAAATGGAAAACATCTGGAAAATGTTGACTCATTTGTCTACCTTGGAGGTGAAATATCTTCAGATGAAAAGATCAGTCAAGAACACAATGCAAGAGTTGCAAAAGTGAGAAAACCATTCTGGGCCTAGAAGAAAGTTTGGAAAAGTAACATCATCAGTCTTACTGTCAAAATTAAGTTTTATAATAGCTGTGTGACTTCTGTTCTCCTTTATGGGTCTGAATCTTGGCTGCTGATATCTGCCCAAGAGAAAAAGCTGGATACTTTCCACCATGCTTGCTTACAGTGTATCTGCACAAAGCAAAATCAGTCCTAAATTGGGAGAGAACAACTAAAAATTGAAAAGTAGAGGAGTATGTAAATGCAACCAATAATGAAGTGCACTAAGAAACACCAGCTCTGTAATCACTGTATAAAAGATGGAGATGATTATGGAATGTAATGACTAAAGGAGCAGAAAAAAAATTCTTGTTATGGTGAAAATGAAGAGAGTAAAAAAGCCTTTGGTGACTGAATAAATGCTGCTTAAGATGGATGAGTGGAGAAAGTGTAAAAAGGTAAGCACTGAAGAGGACCTGAGGAAATACTGAGAACTGAACAACAAATTGAGAAATACAACAAATGAGGCAAGAGAAGAGTGATGGGAAGAAGAATTTAGAGAGATAGAAAGGCTGCATGGTATGGGAAAATACAATCAAGTATACCAGAGAGTAGGGGAATTAACATTCAACAGGAAAAGTAGCAGTATTCAAAGAGGAATCTTCTTCTTTTGTATGCATTACACATCCATTTCCATCAGGATCATATGGAATTTTCAACACAGTGAGGTTGCTGTTCATGAAACTGGCACATTGCAAGAGGTGGTTAGCTGTTTCTGTCTCATTGCAACATCAATGGCAGTAGGGTGAATCAGTTTGCCCCATTTTGTGTGGGATCTCCTCATATTTCCCACCTCCACTGCTGAAATAGTTGAGACAGCAAAGGATGTCATGGAGGTCTTCTCCAATTGGGTGGTGTGTTGCTTCTGGTAGGAATCTTTGTAACCTGGGGTACTTTTCATAGGTAGCTCTCCATTGTTGTTATATTATTGATTACAGAATATAACAATTGTTCCACTAAGCATTCTGTAGTTGAAGAGTCACCCAGCATTTGTAGTAGGTCTTAGGGAATGGTCCTAAAAGGTCCTCGTGACCAGGTGGTTAGGTACTCTGATTTCATTGATGGTTTCATTAAGCAGATGGTCTTGGAAGTTGACTGGTTACTTTGCAACATTGATTGTGATCTTTTCCTGGCAGAGGGTTGGTGGATCTATTCCCATAATCCATGGTAGCCTGCAGTTTGCCATATAAGAGACACAGGCAGTGACTAACCACAGGCAGGAATTAAACACAGTGTCAACATATTTCACATGGACACTTTGGGTCCAGACCTGGCACCAATATTCAGGAGGTGCAAATACTAATGCCAGGGCTGTGGTCCATAGAGTCATCTGGTTGGCAACCCATGTAGTTCCAGCTAGTCTTCTTAGAAGATTGACCCTTCCACTAACCTTTTTGGCTACTTTTTGAAGGTGCTGTTCATAGGTCAGACTATGATCAAGAGTTACACCTAGGAATGTAGGTGTAAGAGATGTATGTGAGGTTGTGAGTGTCATCAATTTTTATCACTAGTTCACTGTTAGCCATATTGTTGTTGAGGTAGAAAAAGAAAGCTGTAGTTTTTGCTTGGTTGAAATGTTATTGCCATTGATGGAATCATCATCATCATATATGGTTTAACACCCATTTTACACACAAGCATGTGTTGGACACTTTCTTGAAATCAACTTCCAAGTTATGGAAGTATTGTAAAATCTTAGCAATATCCTCAGACATTGTATGCTCGATTTTTACTTTGGCTGGGGCAGTATAGGCAAGTGCCAGGTCATCAGCAAAGCCATACCGAGGGGAGTTTGTGAGAGGAGTGTCTACTATGTAGATATTAAAGAGAATAGGAGCTAGTATGTACCCTTTAAAATACTGTTTCTTAGTTGTCTATTCTTGCTTTGTTTTCCTTTTGGATTAGTCAGCACAAATGATTTATTTCTCACCACAGTACAGATGAACTCAACTATTTCTCAGTCCAGAATACATTTTAACAGTTTGTTTTTTAGTCCAAATGGCCAGACAATGTCATAAGCTGAGGTCAAGTCAACTAGCACAACACCAGTTTTCTTTCTTTGTTGGAAGCTGTCTTCTATTTAGTGAGTCATCTTTATCACCTGGTCTCCTGTGCTTGTTTTCTCTGAACCCGGCTTAAGTCCTGGGTAGCTGGAAGCCCACAATTGGGCTGATTTGGTTAAGGATGAGTCTTTCCAGAAGTTTGTATGTGGCTGAGAGGAGCACTGAACTTGTGACATGACAGACAACCAAGAAGAAATATTATGGTTGGGAAGTTGTAGTGTTTGTAGACCAAAAATGACAATAAGCATATGACATCAGTTGTCCAGTTGGGCATTCACTATCTGTTTTGCATTTACAAGTATATTTATGTATGTATTTAAACAATTACATGGTTCTATTTCAGCACAGCTGATGCTGAAAGCAGATCTTCCTGGTAAACTAAAAACAAAAGCTGAAAGTAACATGATCATGTGACATGCATCTCTTTTCAGAAGTATTATATACTGACCAGTAATTAGTGTATATATACTTTATATGATAGCCTTTTGATGGTCTAAAGATGACCCATTTTTGAGCATGGCTTTATCACTTCGTCACTCTATCTGTGTCTTTCCTCAATTTTTTTTCTCCGTCACCCTTTTATGTACACATATACAACACAAATGTACACACATGCACACACACAATTACTTTTAGCACATTGAACTTATTTATGATAAAAACAAATTTAAGTGCACATAAATACAGGGGTAGTAGCTGAAGTACACCATAAGTCTGTGATGAAATGTTTTATTCATTTCATAATAGTCAAGAACCATCCATTTCATAAACCCACAAAGTATATGAAACTTCAAAGAAAAGATAGAAAAATAGTTAACCCAGGGGATAAGTGCTGGTGTATTAAAAGCATCTTTTAGCCTGTCACATGACAGTGACTAAGACCTGTATTGGAAGTGTGCTTTCAAATAGGTTGGTTTCTGAGCCAGGTGATATTTCAGTGGTTTCTGTGTCTACTTGCTTTGTTGATTGACTGGCTTTTAACTTATTCATTATGAAATTTGTCCTCTTTAAAAAAGTCAGTTGAACTGTTTTAGCCAATGCTAAATGACATTCTTAATTCTTACAAGTGAAAGTAATATGCATCAGCTTGATTTTAAAGCATTCTTAACAAAAAACTAAATTTATTAGTTAAATGGTTTCATTTTTCTTTTGATGGTGAGGGGTTAATCAATTGAAAAAACATCCCACTGATGAGAACACCTATGAGAAAATTGATAAATCCTTGCTGAATGATGTCAGTGCGTAAATTTATATCAAATGTTTTTTAAATTTTACGTTTATTTTTACTTAATTTCATATATGTATATATTATATATGTGTGTGTGACACTGGTGCTATTGAATGAAAACAACAAATATGCACAGGTCACTGGTTTCATGTCTTGCCAATCTTCAGATTGGAATTGACACTCAGACTTACCAAGGACACTATATACTTAAGCCAGCAATTATACAATATTGGCTTTGGTTTAGTGACAGTTACTGATGACTACTCACTTGATATACTACAATGAGAATTTTCCCATGTCAATACGTAACTAACAGCTTATTCCTTTTGTTCAAGCCTTTGTATTACCCTCATGATTTACAATTTTTCACATGTACATAAGTTATAGCAGCTTGTGGCACCCCTGTATGGTGATGCACTAGATGCATTGTACCACTTAATATTTATATAAATAATTTGCATAGAAATTTCCGAAAGACCTGATTTAACCATTTGCTGTTACTTTTTTATACAGACTCATGTTAAACAAGCAAATGCAGATCTTCAGAGTTCTGGTGCAGAGGTAATAATGTGATATCATTATTAGTCACCATTATAGTAGTAGTAATATTGTTCTAGTTTTTAAATATAATAAAATAAGGATTTTTTCCATTTTCTTTTTCCTCTGCCCTCCCCCTCATCCTCCTCCTCTTCTTCTTGTTATTCTTATTATCTTATATTATTCTTTTCTTTTTCTTTCTTCTTCTTTATCATCATCATCATCATATTATTATTATTTTTGGTCTAAAAATGCAACAAGAGCTCTTCAATTTCAACCCAATCTTTTCGTTAATAATGAAACTATACCCCCTGTGGCCATGGGAGATATCCACAGAATCTCAGATGTTACTAGGACTTGCCATCAATCTCACAAATTAAAGCTCCTCTCTGTTTTACAAGATCTTCTTAAACAACAATGGAAGTTCTGTGGAAGTGGAGTCTTTGTGATACACAGGTGCATTTGCACACCCAACCCAATTAAGCAATCTCCTTCTATCAAAAAACAGACCACATGGTCAACAAGAACTCATGCCTGTCAACTGCAAACAAGAGCTATGTTTTGAAGCTCCTAAAGCATTACAGAATAAGTACTTAAATTCTGACGATGTCATCTAAAGAAACACTAAAAATAGAATTATTTTTTTACTTTGTATTTGTGTTTCATCATTTTTAGCTGCAAAAAAAGCTCGAAGAACTTGCAAAATATCGTGTGATTCAACGAAACATTGCAGCGACTATTGAAACTCTGAGCTTGTGTATACCAGGTAACAATTTTGGAATTGATTTTAATAACTGGTTTTTGATATTCATCATTTAAAATCCTTATTTAATTTTTCCAGTCATTAATTTTATGGTCCCTTCCTTGTTAGAGGATTAGAGGCAATGGCGCATAATGTGTTCCCATTTTTTTGCCAATCTGACTGTTTTTGAGTACATTATGCCAGGCCTTTCTTTGATGTTTTCATGCTACATAGTATTGGATATTTCTCTGCCTCTGTTTCCAGTTTTTACCCTACAATATGGTTCAATGTACTGAATTTTGCCTGCTTGATTGCCTAAAATACTTAAGTCTTCTTGGTTTTATAATGTCACCCAGTTTCAAGTTTTTTTTAATTTGTGAAAATTCGTCTTCATTTTTTACCTTTTCTATCCAATTCAGTTACAGATGTCAGGATGCAACCCAGTCTACTTGCTAAGAATTGTATATATATATAGATAGATAGATATATAAAATTTTCACCATTAAAAATAGTAAATGTTTGTGGAGAACTGCACTACACCTGCTTCTCACATTTTAATTTAACTGAATCACATACCTGCCTGCCCGTGCCCTTTGACTTTGTTATTTCAGCTATTATCCATGACCTACACCTACTCGCTGCCTGGAGTGCCGCATAAGCACAAATTTTCCGTCTCATTCTGGATTTCAAATTGATGTATCCTAACCACTGCTTTCTGCAGCTACCTGTTTGTAGCGCCTGTGACCTTAAACTATTTTTGCACTAATTGTCCAGAGCTCTAGAACATTTTATGAGTGCCAACTACCTATAGTTGTCCAATTTCATGCTACCAGCAATATTATGTGCCACATGCTTCTTAGACAGACGGTTTCCTGCAGGACCTTCTTATGTCCCGTTGCACCAATATATTGGTGTTAACCAGTCTCCCATACCCTGAAACCTCGCACACTCAGAAACATTTGTAAGAGATGATTGGCAATGTACCATTTTTCATAAACCCTTTTATATTAAATGCAAATTTGTATTGTATCATCTGGAATGGTACAATACAGGACACACAGTACAGAAGGACCTCACACAAG
>RDPX01000113.1:360782-380257 GCA_003991215.1 Morbakka virulenta | reverse complement strand
ATATATATGTATAGATTAGAACTTCCTTTCAGAACATGCACTGTAAAGTTTGCTAGTCATGGAATAAGTAAATTTTGACTTGAATTTTGAAATCGACACGGAGGTCAGACTTTGGATAGAGATAAAAGTTGCTAGAACATGAAAAAGTTTTCTTACCTGTAGAAAAAATTTTGTTTTCATAAATTGCAAATTTCGCAAGGTGTACTGTTCAGGTTTTTGTAGTGTAGGACTTGACGTTTTCGAGATAAATGGTATACTCTGTAGCTACATTTATGAGCATCAAAGCCAGACTTCGAGTTTGATACAGTTTCTGCTTATTTTGATGAGAAAAATGAGGTGGGCAAATATTGACGGTGTTTTTTTAAGAAGTGAAGTTTTAAATTAAAGAGAACAAAATTGTCAGGCCAAATAAAAGTTTTCTATTCTATTTTTTGCCCTGTGCTTAATTACCAATAATGCTAGAGATCCACGCTTTGGCCCCACATTACACCTACACGTACTGCACCTAGCTGGTGTTCAAATAAAGTAGCCACATAAAGCACTGATTTTTGAAGGCGTGTTTCTTGTACATAAAGCACACGTTTAGTGATATAACCAACATACAGCTTATTTCTTTAATTTGTCATTTTGACTTGATCGCTTTGAACTGGTTTGTGAATGTAGCCGTTCCCCAACAGTTTTTTTAAAGGTCAACATGAATTCTTAATGTGGTACTGATTCTCTATTAAATTTGAAATGCAAATGAAATCGGTTGTAAAAGTAGTGTATATACACGATTGAAAGTGATAAATTATTTTCACAGGTACTATCCTGCTTTGAGGACATTGGAACAGTTAGAACATACTCATTTGTCGAGGGTGAAAAAGTACGTTTTGTTTTGTTACGCTTGTGTTGAAGTTAAGGAACAATATAATGAGCAATTTTGTGAACAAGGGAAGTAAATTTTGGTGGTAGATTCAGTTCTTTTCATTTAAAGTCGACGTTTTTGTATGCATTTGATTTTATGAATGTTGTGTTATCGATAATTAATTTGAAAACAAACATATCCACAACCTGATGCAGTGCAGTAGCATTTTGTCAAATCAATCTTTTTAGCCCTAAGTAGATGGTAGAGTAAAATAAACGAAGAAAAACAACTACCAGCCGAATTAGATCGAGCATGTTTCTCGAATGGAGATTTGTAGAAATAAACCATATTGCTACTCTTGTCAACCTATGAGGGCGTAAGAATAAAAAATTGAAGGAACGATATCTGTACTCGTATGTTTAGATGGCAGTAACGGAATACGGAGCCACGCCTAACGCTTACCCTCCAATAAAATTTTAAAGGTGGTAAATATTGCAATCAAACTGGTGCACATTGAAAGTGAGAGATTTTATCAGTGGAGAGTGATAATAATGGTGAAGATTTGAAATGGTGAATGTTGCGAGTAAGGGAATATTAAAACTGGAGGGTATTAGGGGTGGGGCTAATGTAAGTGGGGAATAAAGAAAGGGTTGTATTGAAAGTAGGGAATGTTAAAAGTGGAGAGTATTGAAGATGGAGAATATTACTAGTAGGGATTAGTAAAAGTGGTAGTATTAAAAGTGGGGATATTATAAGCGACAAGTATTAAAAGTGCCATATCTTAAAGGTGGTGAATATTAATAGTAATGAATCTCCAGTGGGAAAAGTTTTTATTTTTCACAAAAATCCTTGGGCATCGAGAAAATCTGATTACCGGGTGAAAAAAGCTGCATCAGATAAAGGCTAAAAAGGAAGCTGTGCTTAATTTATTTAATACTGAATACACAATATACAAGCTCGAAAAAGTAATGGTAGTCTCTTCCTCCCGCTTTTGAAGAATCGGTTAGTATAAATACATGACAGGAAAAGACTAAGCCCTTGTGTCAATTTTTTTCCTTGTTCTCATTTTAATTGCACAACTGGATTTTTAAAAGGTATTTCTAGTATTGTGTAGCTTCTGTTATGTATCTAGGAAGTCATTGTTGTCGGATCATCTTTTATTATGAGATGTGCAAGATCTTACTTTTATCTTACCCTGTGCTTCTCCAGCTAGTCGATGGAACCTCAGTGATTACTTTGCCTTGAGTTAACCCCGTCTTCCTTGGTCTAATACCACTCTGCGACCTGCTGAAACTTTAGCCTTTTCACTTCTGATTGTTGTTTTGCTCTCTCCTCATTCTTCAACGTTACATGCTCACATGTTATGTGGCAGTTATAAAAAGACTCTTTTTAAGACAGGAAGTTGTTGAAGCATGCAGATGTTTTAACAAAATTCCCAGACTAGGAAGTACAACGAAGAAATGAAATGGTAGTAATAATAATACACAGTTATAAGATTATTGGGGTAGAAAGAACAATTAGCTTAGTGTAAGTACAATTTTCTGGCGTAATAAAGCAGGTGTAGTATATGAAGTACTTTTTTTCTAGCCCTGATTTAGAACATACTGGCATTAAATGTCTGGAGACGTATATCGACAACACTTGTCATGTTCGCAGGTTTGAATTGTGCCAACCTTCTTAGATAATCTGGGATAAGATCTTCACATATTTTTTTTGTAAAAACTGGATTACGTCATTTATTTTCGTGCCCAAAGTGTACACCTGAATTTTTGTGATTAGCTTTAGGTTTGCAGAGATTATGAGAAGTAAATTACCGTCATTTCGCGAAGGGATTAAAATTGCTGCTATGGATGATTTGATGGTAAGTTGTTTTTTAGTGATAACCAATATTATTTACCATATTTGCGATGAAAGTAACAACCAATCATTAAATTGAGACAATTTAGTCTTGTAACGCGACATGAAGGTGAACTAAACGTGGCTCAAGCGATAAAGCAATGCGGTTAACCAGGCGATAAACTTAGCTAATGCGATATTTTTATTGAAATTGATATTTTTATTTTTATTTTTATTTTTATTTTTATTTTTATTTTTATTTTTATTTTTATTTTTATTTATTTTTTTATTTTCATTTTTTTTTTCATTTTTAGTCTTAGTTTTATTTATATTTTTATTTATGTATTTTTTTAAAATATTTTTATTTATTTATATTTATATTTATATTTTGTATTTTGTATATATATTTTGTATTTATATTTATATTTATATTTTTATTTATATTTATATTTATATTTTTATTTATATTTATATTTATGTTTTTAAAACCTCGCGATTGTTTTCAGTTTTCTTTCAAAAGGGGTCAAGGGTGCCAGTGGCTGTTTGAAATGTTGTGTTATCACTATTTGTTGAAAACACTTTTTTATATCTTGGTATAGAAATTTTAACTGTACTCTTTTGAAAAAGACAGTAAATACATATTGTTCTTTACTATTTTCTTTGATTTAAATTATTTATCTTTTTTGGTTATTAAATTTTTATTTGCCTTTACTGTAGCTCTTTCTTGAAAATGTTAGAGATCAATCTGAAAAGCTGGGTGAAATAGCCATGAGACAGGTAAGATTTGCATTTAAACTTGATCTGCACAAGAATTCTGTAATTCTGTTTCATGGCCGTACAATAAAAGGGGGGTCAGCGACTTTTTTAATATGATTATTTTCTGAGGCCATTTGACCGAGTAACATCATTTATGCTATAATTGTTTTCCTCGTGCGGTTCCAACAAAAGCTGTCTTCAGTCGGATCCGTATGAATTTTCAAAATGGCGACCATAGTTTTGATATTTCTGTGGTAAATTTTATGTAAGGAACTATATCCACCGTCTTATATCTCAACGAAGAGACCCTACCTTCATGTGGTTCTGTTTCTAGAGTATAGAGTAACCTTATTTTGCAATACGAATGATACAAAATTTAAGTTCATGACTAAAAACACCCTTCTGCTAATAGTCATATAGACCTATCTTTGAATAAAGTGAGACTCTGGCTAATTTGATCAGAAGAGAATTGACTATGGATTGTTCATGTTGTGTCTTGGTATTTACTGATGGAGGTAAGAAAGGATATAGTTCATAAAAAACGGAGACGAAAAGTTGCTCATTTACCTCTTCCTGGTGCAAATACCGTAAAACTAATCTATTATGATGAGTGTTTTACTCGCTTGATATAAAGATTGCTTTTTTAGTAGGCAGAACAGCCGTAAAAAGCTAGTTTTTGATGGAAAGCGGAGAGGCTGCGAGAAGCGATTCGTATGTTTTGCTATTCATTGTACATTACGTGCTATCTGCCTGTCTTTACTTTTTCCTGTTCACTCCGTGTTTAACTTTCATAAACGGACATCTATAAAAGGTAAAATATTGTCCGCGCTCTTTACTAAAAGTGCCATCGTTGAATGACGTAGTACGGATAAAACCGCCACAAAGTGGAAATTTTAGATAAGGCAACCAGACAACGATATTGTCCGTTGGTTGAATTATGTTGCAGGTCGTAAAGCGTGAGAAATAGGTTGCTCTTTAAGCTCTATTTATATGACAAAGAGGCAGTTATACATGATATACTAGCTTTTCTTACTTCGTTTTTGTTTACCGTACATTTAACATGGATACAAAGCCCAGAATATTTCTATGTCTTTTTACCCTTTCTCAATTTTATCTTAAAGACACTAAATCCAGATATAGATTAATGTATTTTTGCACTCTCCCTTCACCATATGGTGACTTGAAAAGGAAGACATTTTCTGGAATTTTTTATTAAAGTGCAAGAATTAATCTTCTGGGAGTTAATAGAAGAGCTATTTTGTATCGTGGTGGACAGAGCGATATTGTGAAAATGGTTACATTTTGTTACAACTCTACGAGTCATCAACATTTTACAAAGACCAAGCCAGTTTCTGCTAAATGAAAAGTCACTGTGTAAGCTATTAGAAAAGGATCTTTATTTTTATTTTTGTTTCTTAGCAGTGTAAGGGTTGTAGCACAATCAGAGCAAACTGTCAGTGTCTATAGGACTTGTTTTAGAATGTAGTTTGCAATTCGCGAGAGTGCATTACCTCGGTAGTAGTGATGCTTAGGGAAAATGAATGCTGGTAATTTGAAGGGTAAACATGATATACATGATATACTTGGCACACATGGTTTACATGACACTCATGATATACATGCTATTCATATACTTGGTACACAAGGTACGCATGATATGCAGTATACATGGTACACGTGGTATGCATGGTACATATGGTTTTTATGGTATACATAGTATGCATGGTACACATGGTATTTATGGTATACGTGGTATGCATAGTACACATGGTATGCATGGTACACATGGTATGCATGGTATGCATGGTACACATGTTATGCATGGTACACATGTTATGCATGGTACACATGGTATGTGTGGTATGCATGGTACACATGGTATGTATGGTATAGATGGTATGCACGGTACACATGGTATGCATGTTACACATGGTGTGTATGGTATGCATGGTATGCATGGTATTCGTGATTGACATACCTACCTATGGGCTTTTCCAATAGCATTTTATGACTTTGCGAACTAACCTTTTGTGGGGTTTTGACGCGTGCAGGGGCAAGAACGTTGTTAAGGAAGCATCCCATTTTCAATATACCAAATCATCGAATATTAATCATAATAATTAATTCATATAAATAATTAATCATAATTAATTATCAAAAAGGCAAAAGGAATAAATTACAGTTTAGTTATCTTTAGGTCCTAGCTTTTTAAAGTGATATTCTATGATTAAAGTTGGTTTTTGAATTTAGTATATGTCATGCAAAATATGTTAATTTAATAAAAATAACGATTTACAATTTGCTTTAGATAATATTTTAAAGATTTCTCATGCTGGTATTTTGACTGTTTTTGGTGATGGGGTATTTTATTTACAATTTTGTCAAGTTTTAATAATTATTGAAGAAGTAGGGGATGGCTTCCCCTTTAGTGAAATGACTTTCTGTCTGGTATTATATTTAATGGAAAGAGGGAAAAATAAAATAACGTTTAAAATTTGACCAGTCTGTTTCCATGGAGACGCCAGTAATTCAGTAAGATAAAAGGACCGTGGTTATGCCCCTTAACTTGTTATGAGCTTAAGTCGTACTGTAACATGCCAAGTCGCAAAAGCTTATTTATGGTATTACCCAAGTTTAGTGACCGTGGGAATGGAAATAGTTTCGTTAACTATCGCAATATTAGTTCTGTATGTTAAAGGTAGCTATTCAGGAAATAACCTGTTAAATTAGATTTCTCTCTACTTTAGTCGCATGTAGAAAGATGACTGTTTGTAAGTTTAGGGGTTTTTGGGGGTTTAGAAAACCATAAGTAAAGGATGTACCAACTGATCCCAAAAGAGAGTAAAGTTAACTTGCTTTTTTGAAACCTTTCCCGCGCGAATCTGTGAGACTGAAGCCCTTTCTTCAGCAGCTATTATGCCACGAGCCCACTTGTATTGACCATGAGCGTAAAATGTGGACTCGAAACTATGGGTTGTTGTGTCATGGGTTTTAAAGGGTAATCTGATGTATAAAGGGTGGAAAGGTTTTGAATGAGGACAGATCATGCAAATTTCATATTCACAATACCATAAAAATAATAAACCCGCATAGTATTTTGACAATAACCAGAGATAATTTCAGTTATATAGATGATGTTAAACAAGCGTGGGTCTCGCATTTTCTAAGGTATTACAAAGCATTTACGTCTAAGTACGATTAGTATATGGTGCCCATGAGTAATTAAGTAGACTACCACGTCTTTTACACGTTTTTTTCTTATGGTTTTTGCTAGGCACATCACCAGTACAGCCTTACACTTCTACATGGCGTTGATGTTGGGCTGGATGAACGTGATGGGGTTAGTATATCATAGTAAGCTCGCTCCCGCGGCACACCTTGAATTGTATTTATTTAGAAACGTTTTCACTTTGTAAAATTTATTTTTCGAGTCAAGTTTTCTTTCAGAATATGTAAACATGACAGGTTGTTGTTGAGACAGTATGATAACCTATTGAGCTGCACGGCTTGAACATGTAACCATTGTCAATATCATCTTTTTACCATTCTCGGCTGTCTTAATTAAAAGTCCACCTAATTTTTGGTTCCATACTTTGTAAATAAGCAGCTTGCCATATGATGAATCTCATTTATAGCTTTTTCATTTTTGTTCGTGTAGCTTGTTAGCTGTCGGTCGTTTTCCCGTGCAAGCCATTTTTATTACTCTATTTTATTGACCCTCCTGTCATTTTGAACTGCATTCCCTCTTACCCAACTGATATTTGTTTATGTTTCTTTTCGGAAAATTAGTTGCTTATGTACTTGTACTATGTTATACATATATACAGTGCCCATATATATATATATATATATATATATATAAATATATATATATATAAATATATATATAATCAGATGTACGAGTAAGAAAAACTCTAACTTTACAATACTCAGAGTTTCATGTCTTATATATATATATATATATATATAGATATATATATATAAGATAGATATATATATATATATATATAGNTGAACATGTAACCATTGTCAATATCATCTTTTTACCATTCTCGGCTGTCTTAATTAAAAGTCCACCTAATTTTTGGTTCCATACTTTGTAAATAAGCAGCTTGCCATATGATGAATCTCATTTATAGCTTTTTCATTTTTGTTCGTGTAGCTTGTTAGCTGTCGGTCTTTTTCCCGTGCAAGCCATTTTTATTACTCCATTTTATTGACCCTCCTGTCATTTTGAACTGCATTCCCTCTTACCCAACTGATATTTATTTATGTTTCTTTTCGGAAAATTAGTTGCTTATGTACTTGTACTATGTTATACATATATACAGTGCCCATATATATATATATATATATAATCAGATGTACGAGTAAGAAAAACTCTAACTTTACAATACTCAGAGTTTCATGTCTTATATATATATATATATATATATATAAATATATATATAATCAGATGTACGAGTAAGAAAAACTCTAACTTTACAATACTCAGAGTTTCATGTCTTATATATATATATATAAGATAGATATATATATATATATATATAGATATATATATATATATATGCACACCATTTATTATTGCCCCCTCCCCTCCTCCTCAAATAATTTTATAATGGCGGTAGTTGTTAAGCAAGTCATGCTTTATAAACTGGTACTGGTCCCAAGGTCACCCGTCATTTTTAGGTATTTAAAAGTTTTTTTGCGTTAGGGCAATCCTGTATACTTGCATTTACGTGTGTTTTTTTACTGAATACGTAGTTTTATCTGATTGGGTGACTTGCTACTTGAGGCTATAGCTAATTTAATAGAGAACCTATTTACTCAGGACTGAAAAATTGAACCGGTGGTTAGGCACTTGGGTCAAAAATACGTCCAACACCAAACCGTGTGACAGTTTTTTTTCTAATAAAATTAGAGCATACGTAGTTTGTGTCATTCCTTGAGACATTTTTGATGACGAATTTTTCTTTTCCACCCATAGGATCCCGAGCTCTGTCCGGAAGACCTTGTCGATTTTTCTCCAGTTTACCGTTGCTTTCATATCTTTTCTGCTTTGGTATGTGTACAATTTATGTGGGACACTTTTTGTAGTTAGTGATGACATTTGCGTTTAGTAAACTTTGGCATAGTTGTTCTGTGGATTGCGCAATGTTTTTAAAACGAATAGCTGGTAGTTTGTAGAGTAGTATTATTGACTGTTGTTTGACATTAAGTTTGGCCATGGCCGGTGCTTTTGCATCATTGTTATAAATATCTAGTTTATTTTGTTTTATGCTTTGTCTCGTTGGTCACTTGTTTTCTTTGTTTTTCTCTTGTTTGGACTTGGTGCTGGAGCATTTTGCTCCGAGGTGTTCGTTATGTGTTTATTTGGAACATGTTTTGGTACTCATTCTTTGTTACTGTCTTCTCGTCGGCACTTGCTGAGTAATCAAGCTGACCCCCTTGCCTCTTGCCTCTTGCCTCTTGCCTCTTCGACTCAAAGTTGGTTTCCCTATTGTGTTTGAGATCGTTTCATCAATTTCGTGGAGCAGGCTTTACCAACTTTTTTTTCTGTGTGTCCTTCTGTCTCCTGTCACCTTTCAGGTCTTTAGGCGTGGCCGTTACTCTTGTATTTTTTGCTTATTACAATGGCTTTCGTACTGCTTTCTTGGTTGCCTTTCTTTCACTTGTTTTGAATACACACATGTGTCCGGTTTTTTCTGTGTTAAACAGTGAGGCCGTCAATTCGTCTTCTTATCTTTATCTGTATGCAAAGTTGTTCTTCATATTCATGTGTATCAACTCCCCGGGATCAAACCAGGTATTCTTATTGTGAGAAATACGAGATGGTGCTCATTGGCAGCATAGCAGCTTTAGTTTCCGCAGGTACCTTTGCCACTTTTTTTACCGCAGAGTCGCTGAACAATGGGTTGAACAAGCTTCAAGACCTCTCTGTACCAGTTGTTCAATCAATAGTGCCATTTGTTGTAACCTGACACCCCAATCAAGAGGAATGTCACGAATACGTTGGTTGGCAACGTACAAAGCTTTTACCAGAACTTACGAACTACAGTCTAATATGCTGACGGTTGCATGGAATCATCTGCAGAAGGACTGGGGCTCAACTGTAGCTCCTCTCTAAACCCCTTCTTATTCACAGTGATAGTTGATATCATCTGTTTTGCAGCCAGATCGGGCGTACTAGAAGAGTCGATACTTGCAGGTAATGTATTTATTACAGTAATGAACGAGAAAGACCTCTAACAGAAGGTGCATGCGTAGAGGGCTAAAGATCAGGTGTAGGGATGTACTTAAGCGGGGCGTGAAGAGCGTGGGGAGTAAAAGCGACGCAATATTAGCACTTTGTCTCATGGTAAAGAGCTATTAGTACACGTGCAACCTTTCATTTAATACTGATTGTGTTTTCTGAGTGTAATTTATTTCAATAAATTAGTTTCATTTGTTGCAGTTTTGTTAATTTGAAAAAATATTTTTCCCGACTCGTGCTATTGCTAGGGAGAAAAAGACTTTTTCGTGCAGCATTACCGAAAACAAAGGATTCAACAATCAAGACTTGCATTTGACTGGCAAAGAGCGAGTGCTAGCATTGTAAGTACTGCCATCCCCTTGTAATGTTGTATTTTTTTCCTGCTTATTAAAATTCACTTTTTCAGACGTTTATCTGAAGACATGAAATGATGCAGCACTCCGATAGGTAGAAAAATGGTGTGATAAGATATGATGATGCTATTTTTTTACCTGGGATGAATAATTGTATAATTGTTGCCCCCCCCCCCTTTTTTTTTGAGAATAGAAACCTCAGGAACATTTTTTATCGACCAAACTTATCACCTTTTGCTATTAATTTATTTGTAATTTACTGCCGAGAAACGCAGTTGCAAAAAGTAAAGAGGTTCTGTCAGAGTTAGCCGAGGAGCTGAGTTTGTAAATGGCTTTGGGTCCTCTATCAAGGGAAAATATATATTTGAAATATTATTTGTGACACTGGAGAAAGTTTAATTCAAACGATACTGAAACACGTTATACAGAGCATAGAGTATGGCGAGAGGTTTTAACTCTAAAGTTTTTTTTCAGTAAGTAACAGCCTTCTTGAATTAAATGAATTTATCATTGATATGTTTTTGATGTTAAGTTTTTTGCCTGGAAACGCTGTACTGATCTACCGTCCTTGTTAAATCTACACATGCAGGCACTGCAAAAAATGATGCAAAATCAGTACACCTGCTGCTTCATTTTTACTTGAACTTCACACTTCCTTCAGTATTGCCTGTGGTGCTTTTTAAATTAGTTGTTCAATTCTTTCCTAATTTAGCACGAGTCATTGGATTCCTTTCAAGGCTATTTTAATAAAATTGTTGGGTAAGTCTTGTAATGCATTCACTGCTGGTCTTTTCTTAATTTTTATATTCATGATAAAAGATACGTAAGAAATAACGGAAACTAAAAATACAATTTACTAAGTCGTAATTCCTTTGGATATTAAGTAAAATTCATAAAAATGAAACGAAAATCTTCCAGCTCAATTTTCCTGTACTGATATTCCATACCAACTCGACAACAATATAATATCCTAAGAATTTAGTGTATTGTCGGGGGCTTTTTTTGTTTCTTTTAATGTGATTTTCCCCCCAAATCCTAGACTCAGGTGGGTTCCCTTAAGAAAGACTTTGTTGTGGCAGTGAGTATTTTCTTGGTCGAATGTTCTTCCTGACGCCAGTCAACGTAACGTTCCACAGCGCTTGCGCACCAGGGGAATAGTGCAACTGTACCACAAACCACGAAGCCACAGCCTCTGCAGAACCCAGGCTTTAGATAGACAACATACTTAGATATATTAAGCAAGTACTGTTTATAAAACATGGCACTTTTGCCCAGTAAATGCCTAGTTGCATTTGTTTGATGGCAACAGTAAAAAAGATAATCAATGACAACCACTTTTGAATGTGAAATCAGCACTGTATTATGAAAAGTTAGACATATGGATTTTATTTTGAAAAAGGCATTTCAGTACAAATTATCTGAGATATCCTCTCCCATTTCAATTATAATAGGTGAAATAACCATCGCTCAGTGGCCTACCTACTGGATAGAAAATAGCTACTTTAAATCCGTTGTATTAATTAAAAGCTTCTGGCTGATCGTTCATTAGTTATACTTTTACAACTAGCAAAAGCGTAATAGGCTTTTTGATATTTGTTTTGTATGTTATTTTATGGCTGTCAATGTCTGGAGATGCACAACACCTTGTTGAGATATTAATATAGTTGCTGAAAAATGTAGACGGTAGCCCATAGGTATTTTCCCCACCCTAATGCTTTATACATTGGGTCTTGAACTATGATCTTGTAATTGTTTTCTGCCCCCGATACATTAAACATATTTTCCATTATTTCATGTTTAGCTTCTTCATTATTGAGGACACCATCATGAATACCACCCAGGGCCTGATTACAAGGTACCTTAATGATTATTAAATGTTAAAAGTGTGAAAGTTAAATTACAATAAGTATCATGTTGACTGGTCTCAACTTGGCATTTTTTGTTACTGGTACATTTTAAAAAGCAATTTTCCCACCTCTGGATATGATGTTGCGTTGTTGGAGTAGAAGCATGAAAGAAAAAGGAAACACAGTCACGAGAGTTAATAAAATAAGTTGTGGTTCACATTAGTCTTGAACCTTTCAAAATCATAGGTGAGACAAAACGAAGTACACGGTAAAGAACGACACGTTCTTTCCCTTCAAGTGGGGGAAAGACAAGGTATATATTTCTAAGTTCGTTAAGGTAGTGTTGTAGAGAAGGTACATGGTACATAGGTCGCATATTTCGACAGGCGAAAAAGACCATTAAAACACGTGGAATTTTTTTCCTTTGAGAAACAGTTTACTTTTGCTAAAGAATGACTTGATAATTGGGTCCAACAAACTTTACTCAGTCTAATAAATATAAGAATTGTCTTTAAAAATGCTTAAAGCGCTGGCCCACAATTTTTTCTTAAATATAAATTTCAAGGATTTCAGGTATCTGAAAGAGAGGTTGTTTCATTTTTTTTCTACACATCTCGCACCTTTGACAACAGCTAGGGAATCCATTTCATTGCCCTTTTCCATTTTTGCGCGTTTGTATTGGCTAGTTTTCAACAGATTTAGATCTCCTTGCTTTATGGCAATCCTTTGTATCCTTCTCTTTTTCTGAATGGGATGCTACTTTCAACTGACACTTTCCACACCTTGCGAATTAAACCTTTTTCACATCGTTCCACTACTACATACCCAGACCCCCTCATTATTTTTTGTTAACGTACTTTATCATACCAGTATTAATGAAATTTCATTGTTGCTTTGTTTCTCATAATGTTCACCGTACTAAGCATCTTTAAATTCCTTTCAAGGAAACTTCTTTCATTTTGATGCGCCATAATTTATAGAGAAACGATGAAACTAATGGTACTATGGCCTTGTAAACCGTGGAAAAAAGCTTTCTATATCCTTAACTAACACCGTAAAAGCTCTATTAAGCGTTAAGCCTCCACTCTATTAATCCCCGCGCTCTAATACCCCCTTCCTATAAAATAGCCTCTTCTCTAAATAATCCCGTCGGGACCGTATTGATATATTACTTTTGAAAAGTTAATCTACTCACCCATAGTTTTTACCACGTGATGTCATTGTATGTACGGAAAGAAAAACGTACGGTACCTTCAAGAGCTGGTAAGAAGCTTCAGATTTTAAAGAAATCCAAGTTAGCTACTGTTCTTTTGGCAGTTGATATTCAAGGGATTTTTAGTTAGCCTGTAGAATTGGCCCTTGAGAATTCTTTCCAAGCGAATTTCCCTTCTGTAAATTTTTAACAGCTTGCATGGCCTTGTTTCTTGAAAATGCCCCTCCCCCATTCTAGAAAAGTGCCACCTCCCCGAAATTACCGAAAAAGCGAAACAAAATTGTGGATATGACTTAGTGAAGATATGAAGGAGAAGATTTATTTGACACAGCTACATTAATACTACAGCTTATGTATCTTTTTTATTTTTTTATCTTTGGTAGTACACAAGTGGCCGCCATATTCGTCCTCTCCCCTGGGGTTTTGGAATGCGCCCCTAGGTGCCAATGGCACGTTTCTTTCAAAGTATAACATAGTAAGACAAAACTGTATGATGTTGACTTCTTTGCTCTGATTACGTGTCTGTTTAAGAGTACCAAGATATGATAAGTATGTCCAAAACATACTTCTGGTAAGGAGATTAGTATGTGTCATTGGGACCCATTTTCAGGGTGAACTTAGAAACAGTAGATGGTCGTCTATGTTGATTACTTACGTTATTTGTAGACACGAAAGAAAAGTTGGATAAATGATTTCATTGTCAATGGACAGTTTAAACGGACACATCTTAATTTCTGGAAATGGGAAGCATTAGATCTATCCAAAGTTCTCCCTATACTTTTCACTGTAATTTGTTGAGAGAAACTGTAAAGTTGTTACGCAATACCTATTTGTGTCTACTTGAATTAGAAATAGAAAGAATCGCTTTGTGTCATCTGCCATTGAACAACATAAAGTTGCCTATTCTATCGACAATTTTTCTGTCATAAGATACAGGTGGATCCATACGCAAATTTATTTCAATGAAAACAGAAGAAGTGTTTGACGTTGCTTATTGGGGAAACGATTTTAACAAATCTTAAGAAAATCAAATTGATGGATCAAAAACCAAAATACTGAACTCGCGGTTTTGTTCCAGCAACAGTTAAAGCCACTTTTAACTCTCAAATCGCAAATTGAAATCACAAATTGACTTCCCAGTGACATGACTTTTGTAGTGGAAGGCATTTTTTAAAGTTATTTTTAAACAAGATCCAAATTACCTTAACGTACTCTAAGCCTTTCTGGTATTCATTTCAAATTATAGCCTGCGATAAAACCCGGATCGTACAATTTTTTGAAATAGCTAAAAATTGCCAAGTCTTGCTAGATTTCCGCCGGCAATAAATTTGACTTTATCTTTAATTTTTATTAGTTAATTTGTACATAGAATATTTTTATTGTTCGCAAACTATTTCAGACATTAGGTACAGTTGCAGACCCTTGCATGATAACATGTTTTATTGATTTAAACAGGTTGACCTCTTAAAATATCCGTTATCATATACTTGCAGATTTTCAGATTTTTAAAGCACTGATGTTAAAGAGATTTTTAAGATTCACATTATTTGGCATAATTAAAATGCTGTACAGAGCGGCAACTTATTGAAAATCACACGCAGATAAAAATAATGAAAATTATTACCATCAGTACTATTATGTAGAAGCACATTAGTGCGTGGGAGCTGCAAACTGATGTTAGCATATATGTAGCAGTTATTGTCATACGCGCTCTTTGATATAATTCTGACTTTAGGTATGGTATTTATTGGTAACAGATATTGGTAATTTGAAGTAACCAATGTCCAAAACACGGTGAGTTTTTCGCAAATGCATATGAACACTTGGGGGACACCAAGAAACCTGATTTGTTATGTTACAACCATGCAATGAGATCTCTTTGCACTTAATATCACACACACACACACACACACACACACACACACACACACATACACTTTTAATTAGACCATTCATGGTACGAAATGTCATACATCAAAATATCATAAGTAAAATCGAGATCAACCAGTTCATAATAGTTGGCAGGAATAGCTTTACCTTCCACTTAGAACCATTAAGAGGTAAGTGACATTCAGCTTTCAGCACCTCCGCTTTGTAGAAAATGGTTTTTGCTTATTATCTTTATTTTTTATACAGCCAGTTACAAAAAGCAGCAGTCTGTTTTTTACCTCCTTGTTTTCCTCATCCAAATATAAAAGTTTTGGCATGCTTTTACCCGCCCTTTGCTTTTTTTATTGATAAAAAACTAGTTTGACTTGTTTTCTCACATTCTGGCGTCATTGCCCATTCGAGTGCCAGCGAAAAACCTTTCAACCAAAATGAGCGTGCTTTTACTTGCGATAAACACTTATTTTGTGTGTACTAAGCAGCAGTCGCTGGTGGAAACTGTACCAGAAAGAGAAAAACGAAGAGAAGGGTTTTAGTATGTGACCTGACGGCTTTGCCGCTGGTGTTAAATTTTGAAGAAAGTCATCGATCTTGGAGGCAAGATTTTCCCAAAATATGTTTTACTGATAGTGTTTTGGAAAATAATGGGTATGTGGGTTCAAGTTGATTTGAACCTCAGGGAAATGGACATCCCTGCCTTGCACAGTCCCTGGGTCGCCCTTTTGGCAAGGCGTACTACCCTGGGTTACGGAGCTTTCATCCTGTCGACCCGCACTGCCTCAGTAGAGGCGGGGCATCTTTTAGCTTGGGAACTTCTATTAGGAGGTCACCGACCAGGCATGGCCACTCACTGCCTTGTGATTCTACTTGCTTCGACAACATCTTTCAGAAGTAACGTGTTGTAGAAGCCTACAAGAAGATGCAGGAGTATCGGCTCCGGTGGTTTGAGCATGTAGAAAGAAGAGGTGAGCATTATGTGGAAAGGAAATGCATGCAGATAGAGCTGCTAGGACGAAGAAGACAAGGGTGATCCAAGCGCAGATGGAGGGTCAACATTAATTAAGACATGGCAGTAAAAGGGCTCAAGAAGGAGGATGCGCAGGACCACACACGGTTCAGAAGCCATATTCGATATGACGACCCCTGACAAGGGAAAAGTCAGTAAAAAAAGAAGACGACAGAGGAGTGTTCTGGAAAATAAACAAGTTGTTTAGTAAAAGTTAACAATTTTTTATATTGACAAGGCTATGTTAAAGCAAAAAAATTCAAGAACTAGGTTTCCACTCAGTTATGGTTCGTAACGATTTGAAGTCATAAACCTCATTATTCCTCACGTTGGCGTCAGTAGTCTTTATTGATTGATTGATTGATTATTTGATTACTTGATTAGTTGATAACGCCATTTGTTGATTAATAAGAGAAATGCTGTTGGGTTAGGTCCTATTACTATCAGGTTATTTGACAATTGTTGGTCCACAGATCTAGTTGCTGAATGCCTGAATGAATATTCTTCTCCTTTCAGAGGAACTGTTGATGAACTATGGGAGACAGCAGTTCAGAAAATTGGCACTGTTCTGAGCGAGCAGTGTGTAAGTATTTATACTTATATGTTAAGGAAAGAGAACGGGATTGTAAAGGTTAGAGTTATATCGTAAAGGTTATTACGATTATGGCTATTAGTGATTTTAAAAGTAACAACAGCAATAAAATTTCGTTCAGTAAATCAAAATTTCATTCATTTGCCTGGTTCGGCTTTTATTCATTGATCTATGGAATACCAGCTCAAGTTTAATAGATACTGAAAAGAATATTTAATTACAGTATTGTTTGTTACCTTACATATATTTAGAAGTCACACGATGTTGAACAAGTCTAAGTGGCGAAGAGAAACCCAAATAGAAGTGGAAGTACATCTTACTAATCTACTAGTGATACTTACACTATTAGCACTAAAAGTAATAATAAATAAAATAATAGTAATAATAATAGGAGTAGGAACAAGAGAAGAAGGTAGTAGCAGAAGTAGTAGTGGGCGCAGACCATGACCGTTGATCTGACCGCCGGGGAGATTTGAATTTGGCAAAACCAACGAGAACGAGCAGCTCCTGCTAGAACTATGCGTCTTTCGCAGCCTTTGTGACCAGCCTCTACTTTAAGACAAAGCCACAACACAATATATCATGAAGACACCGTCCCCCAGAGCACTGGCATCAACTTGACGTTATCATTGTTAGATTGACAAACCTTAAGTATATACTCACCTGAAGAAAACACACTGCTGAATGCAAACGAAGCACTCATTTGTGTGCTGCAAGACTTGACTGCAAAAATGCCCCACAAACCAAACTAGCGAGAAAAGCACGCATGGATACCATCAAGATGCAATACATAGAAGAAGTCAATGAATTTGGAAATTCATTTGATGATGCCTTGACTGCAGACCAAATACAGAACTCCGCTGCGTAATGGGAGCGCCTTCTGTCGATTATGAAGAAAACCAGCCTTGCAACCTGTGGGATGAAGACCCCTGAGACCAGTAACTTATTTGAAGCCAAGTCCTACAGGGTGATTTGCTATTATTAATACAAGAGGGGGTACCCAACAATATAAACGCTCATCAAGCTGGAGGTCTCTTCAAGCAATTAGAGCTGCCTGGAGCAGAGTGCAGCAGGCAGCAAGAAGATGTGCCCATGGATACTGGCATCAGCACTGTAACGACATTCAGACTGCAGAAGCAATAGATAGCATGCAAGGAATGAATTAAGGCACAAAATGCTTTTGGTCTAATTCAGAGCAAAATAGTTCGACGAACGAAGTGCTTTACCAACAGCGGAAGAACTCAACAAGGCTACTGACGGTTTGGCTTGCGGAAATCCCCCAAACCTGATCCTGCAAGAACTTTAAAACCTACTGCCGGCTGTACACGACGTTCTTTGTCAATGTTGGGGAGAGGAATCTGTACCACAAGAAGGATGCCAATATTTTCACTTTATAAAAGCTTAGAGACGACAAGAGCAATTGCAACGGCTACAGGAGCACCTCCCTTCTGATCATTGTAGGCAACTCTCTGCTTCGTGCTGGAATAGGTGTAGTTAAGTACAGACCAAATTTGATGGACAACTGTTCAATCTCGGAAAACAGAAGGCCAAGACCAAGGTACATGAGTACCATGTCAGATACCTGCATCATCAGTACACTCCTGTATGGCAGTGAGCCATAGAGATCGTGTGGCAGACAAGAGAAGTTAAACAGCTTTAACTTCGGTAACCTTTGCCGCATTCCAGGCGTTAAGTGAAATGACAACGTTTTCAACACCCAAATTTTTACACACGGATGAATTCCCACCATGTACACGCATCTTAAACAATACATGCTTTGTTGGCGGGACCACTTATTCTGCATGGGAGGTGGATTATCTTTACGACGAGCCAGTCTGTTACAAGGGATCAGTCGGCTGTCCCCAGCTGCGTTTTAAAGATAGGTGCGAGCCTGATATGAAAGGCCTAAGCATCAGCACAGAAGTCTGGACCGGTCTTGCAGATGACCTCTACAGATGGCGTGGTACTTTCCACCAACATTTGAGGAAAGGTGAGAGGATTCAGAGTACTTACATCGAAAGACATCAAAATTGAAAGCGCTCCCCTGAAGAGATAACCGTTTATCCACCTATACCTGTTTTCTTTGGGGCAAAACCTGCCATTCCCGCATAGGTATCACCAGCCGGAGCGAACATTGCAGTTATCATATCTTACCTATATAACTCACAGTGACTACTAGGGCATATTATATTCCATGGTAGGGACAGACCGTTAAAGGCCCAGTAGTAGTGGTGGTGGTAGTAGTCAGTGGTAAAAGTAGTAGTGGTAATAATAGTAGTAGTAGTAGTAGTAGTAGTAGTAGTAGTAGTAGTAGTAGTAGTAGTAGTAGTAGTAGCATAAGTAGTAGTAGATGTAAGAGCTTTATCATGTCATGAGTCGTAAGCTTTTTCTGAGCTACGTTTCGAGAGATACTTCTCCCATCGTCAGGCTACTGAAATGATT
Organism: Morbakka virulenta; assembly: GCA_003991215.1. NCBI lineage: Eukaryota > Metazoa > Cnidaria > Cubozoa > Carybdeida > Carukiidae > Morbakka > Morbakka virulenta. The sequence goes on along the minus strand of RDPX01000113.1, from coordinate 361,225 downwards.
AGATACGGCTATTTTATACTTTGGTAGTGCGGACGTGGGTGTAGACAGGGTTATAGTTGTTTCGGGAAGTGGCGCCATACTTATGTTGTGTTTCTTTCTTCAGTGCTGGAAGCCATATTACTGGAAGGGTGTAGGGTATACTGTTGATGTGATTGCTGCATTGCAAGGAATGGATTGTTTCTTTTAATTTTCTTGTTGTTGTGTTGATTTCTTTGTCTATAATTCTTTTATTTTCCCAGTCAAAGGTATGATCCTGTGTCCAGCAGTGTTCGGCTATTTCATGATTCTTGGTGTCACCTTTCTGAACAGCTCTCTTGTGTTCTTTTTCTCTTTGACCCAAGGAACGCTTTGATTCACCTATGTAGGAGGCAGGACAGTCCTTACATTGTAGTCTGTAAACTATTTTGTTCCTTTCATCAAGTGGAACTGGGTCTTTTGGTTTT